>JALGQZ010000009.1:19961260-20399106 GCA_023105745.1 Austropuccinia psidii | reverse complement strand
ATTGCCCAAATCAGCAGACAACAAATTTGTACAAGGTACAGTCAAAGGTAAACACCCTAAGAACATAAAATTTTTGACTGCTTGCGAACACTGATATGTCACCTGTATACCTCAGAGACCTTGGCTTCCAAAGGAACCAGCCAGAGGACAGAGAAGGCTTGTCCAGAACCAGAAGACCTGGAAGAAGACACCTTGGACACAATGATGGATGGCAAAACAATGAGGGAGATAATATCAACCCTGCCATTCACACTCCAATTCAACAGGAACCTCAAACCAGAGGACTGGAGGGATATGGATCAAGCTCTTCAGCTCCGCCAACTCCTCAAAGATTTTTTTAAATGGAGCATGGACAACAAGAGTTTCAACCTGGCATCTCACTGGGAAGAACTTGGAGCAAGTTTCCAGAAGATCTGTCTCAAAGAGATAGACTTCAAAGACCTTATGATAATCACCAAAGGTTGGAATCCTACCAGGAAGTTCAGAATCCTGGAGGCAAGGGCACAGAGGATATGGGAGAATCACGCCACTATCCAAGCTATATAGGAACAGTTAACCCATACAGGGCCTACTCATATTCCTTCAGGCTCACAAGGAGCAGGCCAAATTAGCTCTCAAGTGGCTTCACACCATTCAGACACCAACAGATCAATGACCAAGAGTCACCACTCTTTACAATTCCAGGAGGTTTCTGGGAGAAGAAATGTATACAAGGGGAAAAACAAGACCTCTTTCAGACAAAGGCAGAAATAATCAGACCCCATGATCCAGAAGTTGTTGGACTTGGTGAAAGAAGTGCACAAGAGCCAGAAGTAGTTGTAAACCACTCTAGAATCAGTAGTCCTAGTAATGGAAACATTACCCCCACTCAGACTGAACATAAAATTGTCACATCTGAGAGTAACATCAACAGTTATACACTGTGGTTACAAATGTCCCAATATGCTGAGAAATCTGCAAAGAAGTTTGCAGAACTTGAAGCCAGCTATGAGAGGATGAAAAAAATTACAAGCCTTGATGGAAAAAATAGTTGAAAATCTTCAAGAAGGACATGCTCAATTGAGCAAAGCGTCTGAAGAAATTAACAAAAGACTGAATCTAGTCTTTGAAGAACACCACAGCAAAAGGGACAGGGATAGTCTGGATCAAGACATAAACAAATTGTTTAATGTCTACCATAACTTGCCCCAACCACAAGGCCAAGTTGTGAATAATCTATATCAACCAGATGACAACAAACCAGATGCCATGTTGATGAATAAGAAAAGATCTCCATCACAATACCAGGATGGAGATGGCATGTCTTATTCAGAAAAGGAATCCTTGAAACAGCTTCCTGCCGCCTCAAGCTGGCCCAAATTCTCTGTAACTGGAGAATATGATCATATGGAACTCATAGATTATATTGATGGACTCTTCATTGATGTACCAAGCATTCCAGACTACTGGATTGCTGCTAGATTAAATACAGCATTTAAAGGTAATGCTAGTATATGGTACACAGAAATGAAGGAAATCCATGGCAGAAGAAACTGACCATTGTGGAAAAGTTAAATCATCCAAAAGTACAGTAATTAAGCTTGGATATGGCAGAAGATCATGTCATTTCATAATGACAAATACTCTGTGGACAAAGATCCATATGAGTGGTTTCTCAGACAGTCTAAAAGACTTAAAGCCATTGATCCTCAGATGAACATCCAAATGAGGAATCAAAACCTTCTGACACAACAGCCAGGAGAACTAGAGCATGCATTAAAATGCAGATGCAACCGAAATCTCACTCTAGATGACATTGCTAATACCTTACAAGACATAAGGAAAAGAACTAATATAGGGAAATTCACCCCATATAAGAGCAGTGGTTTCAGAGAGAAACAACCTTTCAGGGTGGAGTTTAAAGACAAACCCAAAGAAAGAGTGGCAGAAGGGGGAAGAATTCTTGTCACAATTGTGGTTCAATAGACCACTATCCCAACAACTGCTCAAAGGCAAATAAAAAAGTCTATGCCATTGAGAAAGTTCCAGAGGAGGAATCCCCAACAGAGGATTCTGAATCAGACTCTATGGGTGATGCCATCAGAGAACAATATGATGATTAACAAGACCCAAGAGAAGAATTTCTAGTGGAATACCAAGAAGAAACACCACTGGAAATCCAGGACATACAGTTGGAAGCAGGCATGCCACAAGACGCTGCCAATAAAAACTTGTGCAAACACACACAAGATGCACAAACATTCCTGGTTACACCAACCAAAGGAATGGCATATATACAAGGAACAGCCACTGAAATGACTGTCTGTATTGACAATGCTCAACATCCATTGATCATTGATAGTGGGGCACACTGCTTCATAGTGGCCAGAAATTACCTGGATGACCATTTCCCAAATTGGGAAAAACAGCTCTTGCCCACTAAGGCAAAGAACTTTAAAAGTGCCTCAGGGAAGATGACTTCCATTGGTACAATTATCAAAGATGTAATTATACCCCACAGGAAGGGTAATATCAGACTCAACCCAGCGTTTGTAGTGCTTAATGATGCCCACATCCAAGGGTTCCTACTGGGAACAGACTACCAGAGGATGTATGGCATAGATATTTATAACAGTAAAAATAGGCACATTACCATTGGTACCAACAAGGAAAAGAAATCTTTACTTGATATATACCATATATCCTCTCAAGATCCACTAGAAAAACTTCTGAATGAATTCAGGGAGGGACAGTTTAGCACTACCCCCACCAGTAAACAAAAACTAAGTTTACTGAAGATGCTGATAAAGAACAGACCAGCATTTGCCAGTGGTGAAGAACCATTAGGCAAGATCAAAGGCCATGATATAGAACTATATCTGGATGTGGAAAGACCTTATCCACCCATGCTTAGGAGACCTCCTTATCCAGAAAGCCTGGAAACCAGGAAAGAAATTGAAAAACATATTAATGAACTCTTGGACATGCATGTCAGCAGGAATATTGGACATAATGAAATAGTGGAAATAACCACTCCTGTCCCAATCACCTGGCATGATGGCAAGTCTAGATTGTGTGGAGACTTCAGAGCTCTGCATAACTACACAAAAGCAGACAGGTACCCTATACCCAGGATACCTCATACCTTGGATAAGCTGGCAAAAGCCAAATATATAACCAAAATGGATTGTATGAAGGGCTTCCACCAAAATGGAGTTAAACCAAACTCCATGAGATTACTCAGAACAATATGCCATATGGGCATATATGAGTACACCAGGATGCCATTTGGCATCAAGAATGCACCCGCCCACTTCGAAAGGATGATGGACACAATATTTCAAAAAGAAATATTGGAAGGCTGGATGGTAGTGTGGGAACTCCTCTGCGTGTGGGATAAAATGAGGCAGTACCCGGAAGGGGAAATTACAAGAAAACAGTTTTGAATTGCTGTTTGAGACTTGTAACCCTTGCTCTGCTCGTGTGCTAGAATAATCTAGACTGCCCTTCCTAATATGCTAAGTTATCTTTAATGAGTTCACCAAATCAATTTTATTATTGATAGTGGCTTGATCAGAAAATATTGTACTCAACAATCTCTAATCAGACTTTGCTCTACTTAAAACATTGGTTAGGTAAAACCTCAATAAATAAATACTTTTTAAAACTTCCAGAAAATCTGGTTGGATCACACCAAAATAATTTTACAAAAGATAACAAATGAAACAAAAAAAGAAGAATAAAACATTTATTACTATTAAAAAATCCAAACAAAACCCTTATATATATATATATTATGTTTTTTTTAAGTGAAATAGTACAGACAGTTACAATATAAGAGAGAAATAAATAGCAGGTGATATCACTTATAACAGTATATGATCCTTAAGGAAAAAATAACTTGAGATATATTCAGGTAAAATAAGCTAAATTGACTGGGTGTTGAGCTATATATATAACCTGAAAAAATCAACTACTATAGTATAATATGTGATATGTTTGTGAGATTATAAAAAAAATAATAAATTTATAGCTTATTATCTCAACAAACCCTTTGGTCTTATACAATGGTAAGCTGTTGGTTTTGAATATTGATTGTAGAATAGGAAGAGTATTAAATTAATGTAAATTTATTAATTTGGTGATAGTTTATTACTGAAAGAAATATATTTCCAGTATAATATAAAGATTGTTACTTATAACTTCTGAATGGATAGGTGATTAATATGAATAGGAATGTGAAAATGTTGTTGATTATGTTGAATAATTTAGTTGAGGTTGTTGATGGGTTTTATTTTAGTTGTATATGTATCTTGATGAAATTGAATTGATTTAAGGGGTTCTACTTTAGCTTAAAAGTAGTAAAATTACTTTGAAAAATTCAGTTTTTATTTTGAAATCTGAGAAAATTACTTTAAAGTGATTGTTTTATTTTAGGGGAGTGATATTTCCATGCCTCAACCTAAAATTTATGCCTACGCCTACGCATAAAATTGTGGATTTAAGATGTTTATCTCAGAGATTTGACAAAAAACTCTAAGATGAAAAAATGCTATATACAAGTCATCTGTCTACATTTGCGGAATAACTTTATTGATGAGGAATATACTCTTCTCCAATTTGAAGCTGATTGATGTGAATGTGCCCCCAGGCACTGTGGTGGCAATTTGGGAAGAGGTAAGTTGCCTATCTCATGTTCATTGAAAATGATGAGTATCCAATGATTACCATTTATGTGACCTAGGGAGATTGGATGCATAATTGAAACTCCACATGGACTGCATAGGGTTGGAAGGAATGTCTGTGGTGGGAAGTTCTGCCAATCTGGATGGAAAAATACAAATGGACGCTTATATGTATTTGTCAATATTGGTCCATTATCCCATTTACTTAACCAGTTATCCATTCTTGTAATAGCTGTAGCCATAAGATTATCTCTTATCTTATCCATTTCCACTGCTCCTCCCAATATTTGGTTGTAATAATTGCAATTCCTATCAATTTCTTCTATCAAATCTTGTCTCACTTCTCTCCAGCTCTTTTCCTTTTGTGGGCTTGAAAGTGACAATCCTTTTGCCACTGCATGGAATCCACAATTCCCATCTGCAGAAGGATTAAAAATTTTCTCGATGAACTTGTGCATGAAAGGTGGCTGTATCTGATCAATATAGAGAGTCTTTGAAAAGGAGGTTATTTTTCAGTTATTCATTTGCATATCAAATTTTATCCACTCACTTGTTCTTCAAAACAATTTGAGTTATTTCGGGGTCTCAAGTTTATTTCCAATTTTCTTTTTCTTTTTGGGGTAGTTTAATCATCTTGGCTTGCCTCTTTATGCATCAAATAGAACTTTCCCCCCCTCATAAATTGAGCTTTGGGAGCAATAGTAGCTCTGTGCATCTTTTGTGACGATTCAGGATATCCTGTTCAATTTCAAACTTGGATGGAAGCCTTTTGGTAGACTTTACCCTTTTCCTTTTTAGTGATGGCCTACCACGTGAAATTAAAGCCTTTTCAGGGTGACAAAGCTTAATGGTTGTGTATTGAAAGCTAAGTAGCTCCTGAATCTGCTTGATCAATTTATTTTGTAATGGTATTTCATGTTCATCAACTTCCTTTTCAATCCTTTCCATTTGTTGTTTCAAATTCCATTGTGAATTAGAATCAATGTCCTGCTAAACATGATCTTAGCATGAAAACAATCACACATATCAGAAATAAGATGCTACCTACTTCAAGAGGATTATAAAGTAGATTCCATTGTGGATGAAAATCTTCACTTCCAATGTAGCCTTTAGTATTAAGAATGTTCTCAATTTCATGTGAGCAAGGAATCCCCATGCCACTAGTTAGTGTTTTGGAGCATGGCTGAAGATTTGGTTGGTGTTTGAGCTTTTGAAATTCGTCTTCAATAATTTTTATTGCTTTGATTGATATAGTGCCAAGTAGCTGCTTGAAAGGTGGGGAAACATCAGTCAATTTTCAAACTCTTTCTTTGCCCATAGTATGGTGGATTTGTTTCAATTGAATATCAATTGCTGTTTTGAAATTTTGGAATACTGTAGAAAGCTCTCCATTAGAATTATTAATAAATGATTTTATGTAGGAGTGTGAAGATTCAACACGGGAGCTGGCTTGATTTCCTAGGTAACAGGAAACAACTTGATGCCACAAGAATCACAATATAAAATAACTGTACATATGCTTACTGTGCGGAGTCATGACTTCAAACAGCTTTGTGCCAGGCTGCTTATAAGATTATCCAGTGTGCTTTTTTCACCTGAGTGGAAAAAAAGTCACAGGAAACAACTTGATGCCACAAGGATCACAATATAAAATAATTGTGCATATGCTTACTGTGCGGATTCATGACTTCAAACAGCTTTGTGCCAAGCTTCTTATAAGATTATCCAGTGAACTTTTGTCACCTGAGTGAAAGAAAGTCACAGGAAACAACTTGATGCCACAAGTATCACAATTTAAAATAATAGTGCATATGGGGATTCAGCACAAAAACATAAAGTAATCACAGAAGTGACGCCAGGGGCCTCCTGAGGGGCTTGAACCCACAGAGCCTACCTGTTCCAACAAGGAAGAATGAGTTGGATTTGGTTTGCCAAAGCTATTCTCACCAACCATCCAGATTCACAACCCAGGTGCCCCCGGGTGAGTCTGGCCAGCGCCCAGGATCAAACATGCTACCTCTCAACCAGTTTGAGAGGCAGATGCTCTAACCATTAGGTCACACTAGCAACATTTTGTTGACAATTGTGAGAAATCGTCAACACAACGATTCTTAATCCGTGCACATTTCAGCTTGCACACACCTACCCAGCTCCATCGTCACTTCCATTCAATAATCCCCAGCCTGTCAGCTTTACAGGCAGATCATCAACACCATCGTCATCTCTCATCTTCATTCCTGGTCAATATCAAGACCTACACTATCAAAGATATGTTTTTTTTCTAGCTCTGAACTACAATCTCACTGTCAAACTAGCCCTCTCAACAGGTACTTGGTATTGATGGTGTCTCTTGGGTTGCTCTCAGATGCTGCTATCCCATTTTCAGCCCATCACGTTGGTATGTTTAATCACTATTATCCATACATTGATATTTTATTTGATTACTGACTTCTATTACTTCTTACGTAACCCAAAACTATTTAAACTCATAGCTCCTTTGATTTTCCATCATTCTCTATCCTGTCTCAATTTCAACTTTTATAATATTCAGTTTTATATAATTCTCAACACTACTTGTTCACCATTACATTAACATGTCAGAACCTATCTCCCCACCAACCAATGCTTCAAAGCCTAACTCGTCTGAAGAGTCCATCCAGCAAGTGCTCATTCAGCTTCTTCATGAGCAACGATCAATTAATACATCCATTACAACTCTTCAGAATGACATCAAAAATCTCAAGGTTGATCAAGCTATACCAGAGGCCAACACAGGTCTATTCCAAGCCACAGTGGAGACTCAATCACTTCCTCCAACATTGGTACTTCAAGCTGGTAGATCTCAACGTGCTCAATCTGAGCTCTTACATTCACCCTCACCTGGACAATCGAATAAACAAAGACCAAGGCCAGCTTCAAGTACTTTGACTGCATCCAACCGACAATCACAGACTATTCCAGCTCAAATATCACCCAGACGGCACGCAATTCAAATGAGTGCTAATGACTTTCCACCAAACATTCAAGGAGTCAAAGTATGTAATCCCCTTTACTTATGAAACAGATATTGGCTGACATTTTACATAAAGAATGCTTTATTTGTACATATAAAGGTTTTATGGAAACTAGTCAAGAGATATGCTGTACCAGACCCTTGCCCACCATCAGCGCTATCAAATTTTTATTGTCACTTCTCCAACACTGATGAAATTCAGCGTGTGGCTGAAGATTCTACAGCTCCTTCATTGATTGATGAAGATGATGTTGCTGATTTTGTTGTAGAAAAGGCTGCTTCTCTCAGGTTAGGTCGTGGAATTGGTAACTTGAGTGAATCTTTGGTTTTGTACATCAGAGGTACTTTAGAACGCTTAGGAATCACCATCTGGAGTCCCAATCTTGCTCAGAATCGCGACAACCTTTACAACTCAGCTTGCAGAATCAGTGCAATTACCACTTTCCAGCAAGTTGCCAGTGCAGGTGCTTATGATTACATGGCCATGAATCACATATATATTCTGGATTCAGCCCTTCTTCAACGTACCTATGACCATTATGTGCACTTCGTGGTCAAGTCACGTTTTGATTGAGAACAAAGAATGGCAGGTGCCATGAAGCAACAGGCTCAAAAAAAATCTGTCAACAAAAACCGTGCTCGTGTAAGTACATAAAATTAATGTCTGGCTTTTGTGATTGGGTGTACTAATGTGGAGCTCTTTAGCTTCGTGATGCACGGCTTGACTATGCCATCTTGACCAAGCTACCTATGCGTTATCGCAAGATAATTCAGGAGTTAGGAGCACACTCTGAAGATGAAAGCGTTGAAGGAAAGAATTTCAGAGTCATCTGGAAACTACCTTATTGCTCCTTGAAGGCAAATATTTTTTTTCACAGGCTGGATGCTTCCATGGAAGACTATGACAAGAGTTTAGGAAAGAAAAGTCGTCAATCTACACGTGTTTTACCTAAGATTCCTATTGAAACGACTTGTCCACCACCAAAAGGCCTGCCAATCGATTTCTACAGTGTCAAATGGTTCAAAGGCCTTCCAAATATCCAGAAAGAAAGAATGATTGATCTAGAAAATATTGCATTTTTGCCCAACCCAGAGGATTCACTCAAAAGTCAGAAGACTTCCGATGAAAAACTATCAGATAAAAAGTTCAACCAGAAGTATTTTACAGATGCAACAAAGCCATACAATCTGGAAAGTTTGGAAACAGAGAACAATGGTAAATTACAAAATGAAGATGAAGATGAGGAGGACAATAGCATTGACTTATATGCTCCAAGCCCTGATGCCTCTGGAGATGAAGGAGATTATTATGGACCCGGCAAATATTCATATGAGGAGGAAGGAGACATAAACGATCAGGGAAATAGTGAAAGAGAGTGGGTAGGGGATCCAGAAGATTATGATGTTGATCAAGAAAACGACTTTGACATGGAGGTATATTAAGACATGGATCATTGTCTGCAATTTATTTCTCTGCTAATTTCTATGTCTGACTCAGAAGGTTGTATGGGTTACATGAATCGCGGTTTTCTTGTAAATACTGAGATTGAGTTTGGTTTGCATTGTTTTTTTTTTGAATCATTATTTTCACTTACACTCCTTTAAGGTTCCTCTTGTATTACATCCGTCTATTTGTGTGCATTTTGTTTTGAATTGTTATTGTCCCTTACACTCCTTTAGGGTTCCTCTGGTCTTACATTTGTTTAGGTTTTTTCTTGTCTGACATTCGTTTTTTATGTTTCTTGTAAATAGGATTACTTTGAATATTGGTCTTGCACAATTACACAAACAGAGTATAATAAAAAAATAATAGATTAGATGAGGACAGAAAGAAAACAAATGAAGGCTTTTAAAGGACTAAAGCAAATGAGGAAGAATAAATGATTTATAGGGGACTAGGGCAATTCCATTGTCATCAACTCCTAAGGTCTCTGGGGCCAAAAGGCAATAACTTGCAACTGCTGTAACTTTGTTGCTCCGGATGATGATTTCATCTGTTAGCTCTCCAAAAATCACACCCATTAAGTTGAAATAATGACTAAGATTACCATCCATCTTATTTATACCCATGGGCCAATTATCTGGCGTATCAATAAGCATTCTAATGTCCCTTCACCCACAAGACTTACGTCATAAACTTGCTTTACCAAACCATATGAAACCCTCCCACTTTCCACCAAAACGACACAATTATTTGGCTTCCCACAGCTTACCTGAAGAACTTTGGTTCCTATTGAAATGCGTCGGGAAATAACATACTGACTGAGAACCAAACTTCCGCTTGGATGTGGAAGGTCCCTATAATCCCTTACTGCGGAGTTTTCTAGCTTTAGCATCTGAAGAATCTTGATGTAACGATCATTACTAATCACAAGTTTATTCAATCTTGATGTTTTTTTTGCATTTTCTTCATTTTCTCTATTACTTGTTTGATCTATCGTTGTGTAGAGGGCCAAAAGCTTTTGTTTCATCTGGGTTTTTCAAATGATTGTCCCATGTATTTCACCTGCCCAATTCAACCTCATTAGTATGTTAACTAAGTCCAAAAAAAACTTATCGACTTACTCGTTTTATTATTTGTTGGAATTTTTTGCAAGAGTCCAATTACACGTTCACCTGAAAACTCTGAAATACCCAGCATTGGTCCCCATATCTTCATTTGTTGAGGGATATGCAAGCAATAATGATGGTTCGGCTTCAGTTTTGGGTTGTTGTACAGAGTTTTTGCATTTTTCAAATAATGATTGTAAGCTATTTTGAATCGTCCTGCATAGCCTTCTTTGACAGACCAGCTGCACACAATTTGGGTACATTGTATCACATCACCAGTGTTTTGAAGAAATATGCCTCGTTTGGAATTTAAAGGTATATCTTCTATTTCTTCAATGAAAATTTTGGGGATGATCAGTGGTAAGATCAAAGTGAACAAAGTAAGCCAATCTGAGGCTTTCCACTGTCCATGTTTTGATTTGCCCAAGTTTTGAGGGAGTGCACCAACACCTGATGGTAATACCACATCTTTCATAATTTCCCGAAACATTTCTATCTTTTCCTGAGTAAAAAAGCCCCCAGCTATTCCTTGACCAAGCAAAAAACTATCCTGTGAGCTATCCATTTCATCGTCTGATTCCATTCAAACTTTATTGCTCTCCCAATCACCTTCCATTCTCGGCCTTACAGCTCTTCTAGTTAGTGCTATATTTCTTTTGCGCTTTTCTTGTAACACATCCTGAAAGCCCCACCAATTGCAAAAATGCTCCTGCAAGACTCCTTCCAGCCATGCATGCATTATTCCAAGGCTGGTATGCATGGCAGGTTTGCAATAGGGTAAACGATTGAGCTCTGACCATTGGACTCCAGTTTGTATGCGAATCTTGTCTCGTTCCATAGCTGATTGTGCTGAATTCCATTCTTGAGCTGCTTCTAAAACCCCACTATCAGTGCGCCAAGTACCCAGTGTTGCTTTACTAATATCATCTAAGCTAAGCTGACACCACGGACAGAACTGTTTTGCTGGGTGTGAAGCAAATCCTGCAGCTTTGTGTACTGCCACCGAATCACCCAAAAGTGGAAGCAACTGAATCTATATTTTTTGTCCAAGGGGGTGTTTGTATGTTTCAATCTGAATACCATCTTTAAGCCGGAGTAATTCATTGACCAATGGTTTGAGAATATTCAAGATATTTGTAACATTAGGTGCGTTTGGTCCTGGGATGATTCCATGGACTAAGGTGTATGCAGGTTTATTTCGCATAGCTGGTGGTAAATTTAAGCATGTCAATATAATAACTCCTAGCGATTCCTGTTTTCCCGCTTGTTTGTTACCTCTGGGATTAAACCAATCAATAAAGAGAGAAAATACAAGCTTGAGGGGTGCTTCGTTGGACAAGACTGGCCATACCATATGTTTCCAGGCAAGGGCTTGTTGAATATCCTGAATATATGGGAGAGTAGTGACAATTTTGGCCCAATTTTCAATTTCATTTTCCGTTTTTTGTTGCCCAAGAAACCATTGAAGCCATCTAGTAATTGATTTTGTGTAATACACACAAATAGGATTGCTTATTTTTAGAAGCTTGTTCTTGTGGACCTGGGAGTTTTGACGATTGGCTATACCTTTGTCTTGTAAAGCACTGTAGAAAGTTTTTTCCTTTAAGAGAGGAAAATCACAGTTTTTTCCTTGTGGTTGTTCTTGGTAGGTGCAAGTCATAGGAATATCTCTTCCTTTGTATAAGAAAAAGCATTTCTGACAACAAACAACTTCATCGAGGTCAGCTTCAATGCCTAAGTTTTTAATCATGGTACGTGGATCTGAGGCAATTTTTCTTTTACTGAATGAGATGTCTGGTTCTTGCTTGTATGCTAAAATGATATCCGCAATGAATTGAAAGGCAATACGGCAATTTTCTAAGCTTAAAGCACAAAATAGATGTAGCCAAATGACAAATATGAAAACTAGTCCTGTCATGGTTAAACAGGTAGTAAGCAAAGTTAAAAGTGTTGGATAAAGTTTTGACACACCTTCAAAGGAAGAGCTATCCTTCAGAACTATTGAGAGTTCGTCTTCTGAATTAGGCCTGCTAGAGTTGCTGGAAACTGAGGTTTCGAATTGAGATTGTGGGCAGGATGTACTGGCTACCTGGTGCAACTTTGAATTGGCAATATCGCGTTGAATATGCTTGCATTTGCTTCCACCAGAAATGAATCTTCCTGACTTGACATATCCATCACAATTGGTCCATGTATAAGTAGAGCACTGTGTACACTGACAGAGAACCATGATGGATGGTTGAAAAATGAGAGATGACGATGGTGTCGACGATCTGCCTGTAAAGCTGACAGGCTGGGGATTATTGAATGGAAGTGACGATGGAGCTGGGTAGGTGTGTGCGAGCTGAAATGTGCACGGATTAAGAATGATTGTGTTGACAATTTCTCATGATCGTCAACAAAATGTTGCTAGTGTCATTCACATCACATTGACTTCCATTGACGACCTTTGGGAGCAAAATACCAAATCCACCTGCATTCTTTTCCATTTGGATATAATCAATGAAACCAATTTTTTTTTAATTCAAAATATTAATTTCTTTGATATAAAATATTACTCTTAACCAAAAACTTGTAATTAAAAAATAAACAAGTGAGTTTTTTTTTTAATTTCCAATTAAACAATTTTTTTTAAATTTAATTACATCAATCAAAATCTTTTTAAAAAAAATATTCATTTTTTGATCAATTTTGTTAAAAAAAAAAACTTTTTTTTTTAATTTTAATTATTCTTAAAAATGATTGCTGGGGCTCTTAAAACCCCAGCAATCATTTATCTTTAAAAAAAAAAGTTATTTTTTTTTTTAAGTCTTTTCTTTTTTATTTTATTTTTTATTTTTTAATTTTTTTTTACTTTTAAATTGATCGCTGGGGCTTTAACAGCCCCAGCGATCAATTTTGATTAAAAAAAATAATCTTTTTTTTTTTTATTTTATTTATTTGGTTATTTTTAAATTTAATTATTATTAAAAATGATCGCTGGGGCTCTTAAAGCCCCAGCGATCATTTATTTTTTGAAAAAAAAGTTTTTTTTTTTTTTAAATTTTTATTTTTTATTTAATTTTTTTTTTTTGATTTTTTTTTAACTTTTAATTAGATCGCTGGGGCTTTAACAGCCCCAGCAATCAATTTTGAATAAAAAAAAAACCTTTCTTTTTTTTTAATTTTTTTATTTATTTATTTATTTTGTTATTTTTTAATTTTAATTATTCTTAAAAATGATTGCTGGGGCTCTTAAAGCCCCAGCGACCATTTATCTTTAAAAAAAAAAAGTTTTTTTTTTCCTTTTAAATTGATTGCTGGGGCTCTAACAGCCCCAGCGATCAATTTTGATTAAAAAAGAAAAACTTTTTTTTTTAATTTTTATTTTATTTTATTTGTTTTGTTAAATTTTAATTTTAATTATTATTAAAAATGATTGCTGGGGCTCTTAAAGCCCCAGTGATCATTTATTTTTAAAAAGAAAAAGTTTTTTTTTTTTTTTAAATTTTTCTTTTTTATTTAATTTTTTTTTGATTTTTTTTAACTTTCAATTAGATTGCTGGTCAATTTTTTTTAAAAAAAAAAATCTTTTTTTTATTTAATTTTTTAATTTTTAATTTTATTTATTAAAATAAATGAAAAAAAAAAGTTATTTTTTTTTTAAAAATTTTTCTTATTTATTTAATTTTTTTTTGTTAATTTTTTTTTACTTTTAATCAGTTTGTTTAAAAAAAAAAATCTTTTTTTTTTTAATTTTTTAATTATTAATTTTATTTATTATTAAAAATGATTGCTGGGGCTATCAAAGCCCCAGCAATCATTTATTTTTTTAAAAAAAGTTATTTTATTTTTTAAAATTTTTTTTTTTATCTTAATTCTTTTATTTTTTAATCTTTTTTTTTATTTAATTTTTTAATTATTAATTTTATTTATTATTAAAAATGATTGCAATCATTTATTTCTTTTTTTTTTTTCAAATTTGTTTTTTTTTTTATTTAATTTTTCAATTGGGGCTCTTAAAGCCCCAGCAATCATTTTTTTTTAAAAAAAAAGTATTTTTATTTTAATTTTTTTTTTGTTTAAATTTTTTCATTCTTGTTTAATTGTTTATTTTTTAATTTTATTTTTTATTGATCATTTTTTTTATTTTTTAAAAACAATTATTTTTATTCAATTTTTTTTTTAATTTTTTTTTCATTTAAATTGATTGTTGGGGCTGTTAAAGCCCCAGCAATCAATTAAAAGATATAAAAAAAAATGTTTTGTTTATTTTTTGAAAACATTTTTTTTTATTTAAATGTTTTTTTTGTTTTTGAAGACATTTTTTTATTAAAACTTATTGCTGGGGCTGTTAAAGCCCCAGTGATCAATTTTTCTTTATTTAATTTTTGGGTTTTAATTTTTTTTTTAATTTGTTTATAAAAAAAAATTGTTTTTTTTCTTAAAAAAACATGTTTTATTTATTTAATATATTTTTTTTTATTTTAATTGTTTAATAAAATTTAAGCAACAATTCTTTTTATTTACTTATTTTACTTGTTTTTAATAAAAATCATTATAGGGGAAAGCCCCACACATCCCTCCTTGCCATTTCACCAATCATGAGTCAACTTTCACCATCTCAACTCATCAAACTTCCAAAATGTATGGAGTCACTTAATGATGAAGAAAAACATTTCATGGGAAGGACTATTTCACCAGTTGTAAATGATTTTTCTTCATCAATTAGTGACTCAATTCATCCAATAACTCTTTGTAAATCAAGCTTATCCAACACAAACGGAAAGGATGGGTTATTTTTGAATTCTGAGGATCATTCCATGGGAAGGACTATTTCACCAGCTGTGAATGATTCCCCCTTATTCAAAAATGACTCATCTTTAAGTAAGAAATCTAATCATTCACATAGAAGATTTCAAATTGCACGAAAACTACTCACCCAAATTTTGGATCATGCATCAAGAAGCAGAGGTGAATTCAGTACAGTTCCAGTTAAGCCCAAGCCAAATAGAATGAATAAGCTTTTATTACCTTCTATAAATGAAACACCAAATCCTTCAATAGTTTTCAATTCCAAAAATCATGAGCCCCTCTTCATTTATCATTTGCATCCATTTCATATTCCTTCACCAACTTTTACTTCATTAAATCAATTGATAATATCACTTTATAAATTAGCTCAAAATCGTCCTCATATTAAATCCAATAGTGATCTTATTGATGGTCATATGAAAGGTGTTGGATTTCACTGTGGAAGTGATAGTGGTAAATCCTTAGGTGAGTCTTTAGACAATTATATTCAAGTTTTTTTGTTAATTTTCTTTGCCTTTTACTAGGTGTTTATGCCAGGAAGACCACAATGAATCCAGAAGTATTAGATGCAGATAATGAAGAATGGATGACCCTGTGTCGGTTTGAAAATTTTGTTTCCTCCCGCATCAAGATTCTTTCTATGTCTGCTGCCCGTGAGAACAATGAAATCATGCAAGAAGCCCAGCTACCTGAATGGCATGAAGGTGAATGGAATCCAATGGTCCACCAAAAATTACGGTCTTTCTCCAATGTAATCATAACAACAAATGGTTTTCATAATTGTGTTCATAGAGATGAGAAGGACATGAATACTTGGACTTATGGTTTGTTCACATTCTTTGACAAATCAGCCATAAAAACAATTCCATCTCCCATCCGCTCCTGTGGCTATGGCCTCTCATTTCCTGAATACACCACACTTTTGGATTTTTCTTGCAAGCAAGGTATTATTGAGCTTCTCTGGAAAACTTCAACCACTTTTCACCAGACCACTCAGCCACCTCCTATTTTTGATGAGCTTCCCACCATAACTCACTTTGGCTTTTCTTTCCAAATCAACTCCAAGCTATATTCAAGAGCTAAAAGCCTTATATGTATGGATCCAATAACCCAACAAGAGAAGACATATGGACGTCAAGAAAGGATTCAAAATGAAAAGAAAAGACATCAACAGAAAAAAATGAAGCTTTCAAACATATAAATTTCTTGTGATTTTCCATTTCTTTTGATGTAGCTTTTCAACCTTAGACTACAATACTTATGCATGAAATGGGATGGCTGATGCAAACTTGAGTACATATTTTCCTTTGGAGACTTTCTTGAAATATATGTCCTTAAGTATCCTTAGGAATTTCCTTCATTTATTCTGTTCAAAGTCACGACTTCGAATAGAAAGATTATTCTCATGCAGAGCTTGATACAATTATATTGACATATCCAAGAATAAATTTCCTTACCTCTTTAAATTGAGCTGTTTTTTTCAAACAATCTTTTATTGAACCTCATGTGTTTCTATTTATAATACAAATGGTAAGTGCAAACCACAAGCCGGCCTGATTAGTATCAAAATTACTTTAGTATATATTCTTGCTCTCCAGTTCATTGCATTTACTATTCATTCCTGTCAAGATCAAACTGAATCTTTTTTTCAAAATATGGATTCTTCCAAGCCATATTGCCTTGGTATATTGAAAACCCATGTATGCCTCACTAATCCCATTCAGAAACCTTTTCCACCAGATAATTGGATTTTCTTATGTCATACAAGTCAAAATTTATTCTTGTATACACAACATCAAAGAGAAGCTTGGGGTAGCCTTCCTCTGGATATCACCTCTGCACTTGTACCATTATTGGGTGACCCCAATTTCTTCATATCCTGTGGTCCTTCTGGCATGTGGCACACCAATCTAGAGAAAAACCCCAACCAGAAAGTATTCATTGAAAGCTTTCTCAAGTTTACCCTTTACAACAAGAAAAACATCACTATTCCAATAGCAATTTTTATTTTTTTGTTTTCCTCAGCAAGCATTGATATAGTTGACCTCATTAGGCAGAATTCAATATTAATTCACCCACCAGCCACATACAACAGCTCGGAACATTGTGGGTGTTCACTTATCTCACACCTGGAGCCCCAGCCTGTTATCTCTTCTCAGAATGTATTGTTGTCACCTGAGCTGCACTCACAGCTCCTGAATATTCCAAGTGGGAATGACCTTCCGCAAATCGAATCCGTAATACCATTCCTAAAATCATCACTCAAGCCTCATCAAAAGCAAGGATTGCCATTTCTCCTAGATAGAGAAGCCCCAAATGGAAAATCGGCAAATTCTCTGTGGTTAAGTAAACCATCATCCTCATCTACAAGAATAAATTTGATACATAGAATCACAAAGAAGCAAGTAAATAACCTTGAAGACACCTTCAGCCATACTCCCTTGGGCTGTCTGCTTGCGGATGACATGGGACTAGGGAAATCAATTCAGTGCATATCACTCATATGTATGACTCTTGAATATTCCAAAAGAGATATTCCACCATCCATTCACTTTATTAATAAAAAACAGAAACACTCCACACTCATAATATGCTTACCTTGTTTGATAAAGAATTGGGAAGATGAATTAAAATTACATACAGACATATCCTGACTAAAGATTTTCACCTATCATGGGAAGAAAAGAAAGGAGATTGGACTGAAAAAATGGTCTGAAGCTGATATTGTAATATCCAGCTATCATTTGTTAGCTCATGAATTTGGTAAGCTTAATAATATAGAAAACTCTTGGATTTACCATAGTGAATGGTACCAAGTTGTCTTAGATGAGGCCCAGTGAGTTTTTCAAAGTATTATTTATAAATTGTGGAATTCTGATGAAAGATATATAAATTAAATTGAAATACCTAGTCAGATAAGAAGTCAGGAGTCAAATTTCTTCAAAGCAATTGGGGCAATACAAACATCCAGACGCATTTGCCTCACAGGAACCCCTATTCAAAAAAGTATAAATGACTTAATGAGCCTAATCACCTTCATTACAGCACCTAAAAGTGAAAAACAAGAGAATTGGGTACCAAATATATTGGAAGAGCTCAAAAAAGGAAATTATAGCCCCCTTCAGTTATGCCTGAGGCATCTTTGTCTACAAAGAAACAAGGACCACATTTTAAATGATCTACCTGAAATTAATCATGATTATATCCATGAACCTCTCTCAGATTGGACGTTAGATAAATATAATGATATTTACAAAGAGTTCATATCATCATCTAATCAAGGCCCAGAAATGTTCTTCAAGTATATAAACAAGCTTCTCCTTTGTTGCAATCATCACTTGCTTAGTGAAAGTATATATGACATTGAAGGTATGATCTCACCATATGGGACAAAGATAGAAGGGGTTTTTTTTAATAGTACCATAACAGAACATGTTGATGTCAAAACATGTCTACAAAGCACTAAAATTCAGAGGCTCCTGAAAATTCTTTTATCACGACAAAATATTAAAAATTCAACCCCAAAATCAGTGATATTTTCACAGTTTACAACATTTCTTGATTTATAAGCTTGGTTATTTCCCTTATTTTGTATATTAAACTTCTGATTTGTACCTCTCCTTTGATAATGATGAAGCTTTTTATTGACAATTATTTGTGATAAACTGGTAGGATTGGAATTGTCTTAGAAAACAATAAGATCATTTTTACACGTGTTGATGGAACAATAGGCCAAGCTACACAGGAAGCAGAACTCAAGAAATTCAAGGAAAACAGCAATGTAGAAGTACTTGTGGCTTCAATAGGGGCTGCAGGGGTTGGCCTGAATATAACTTGTGCAGACGTGGTATTTATAATGGTATGAATTATGAATATATGACCATGAGGAAATATTTTAATATAATCTATATATCTAATATATGTCTAGGAGCCTCATTGGAATCCAGCTGCTGAAGATCAAGCTATTGATCATCTACATCGTATTGGACAAAGTAAAATGTAATGGCATACCATTTCATATCACCTGATACAGTGGAGATAAACATGCAAAGGGTATGTTAATTCATAGGAAGTTTTATTTAATCAAAAATTTAGAACCACTTATTTTATATTCATGAATTACAGGTACAACAGAGGAAGCGTACTTTGGCAAGGTGTTTACATTTTTAATCACTCAAATAACTGATTGGATTTTATTTTCCTGTCCTTATGGTGGTTATTTTTTTCATGTAAGAACAACTTTAGCAAGTACTTTGACATATGCTGAGCTATCAAAACTTTTCTTAGAGACTCATATGAACATCAAAATTGAAAGTGAGTAACTGTGAAATTATAGTTCTTTTGGATTAAAAAAAATGGGGCGTGGATTTAGTAATCACTTGGATGCGTGGATTTAGAAAACTACATCCATGAAAGGCGTGAAGGCGTATCTGAATCCACAATTTTATGCGTAGGCATAGGCGTAAGTTTTAGGTTAAGGCGTGGAAATATCACTCCCCTTATTTTAAAACTCTCAAAAATTACTTTTAAGGTTTAATCACTAAACTCCAGAGATGCCTTACTCTTGAGCTTCAAGTGTTAAGATCCTAATTATTATGATTACTAGTCTGCCTGCTAGTGAGGGATGAATTAAAATCTTTTCAAACTATTGGTTCTCTTGATCTATGTCAACAACGAACCTCAATTACTAAGCTTAATTTATCAAACAATTTTCTAATTTAACCTCTTAGATAAGGGATTTGAAAAAAATGAGTAGAAGTTACAAATTCCAGATGGGAGAAGGTCTGGAGAGGAAAAAAGTTCAACTATTTCTATTCTTTAGGGGGAATAGGGTTAGGGTTTAGGGTTTTCACGAACTGTTTCATGCATATGCATATGAATACTAGCTCTTCTTTAATTTCCCCTGGATTACTAAGCATTTTATAAACCCATAGCTAATTTACTACCACCAAGATAAGGTTTTATACCTTCACTCCACTCATCACTCTTGTCACCCTTTACACTATACATCCTTAATTATATTTTTTTTTCTAATAATAATCAGGACTACTAATCAACTCAATAATTTACACCATTAAGATTTAAAGCAATTCCCTTCCACTATCATCAGCACAATAGAATACTTAAAATAATCCATACTACTACTATTCTATAACAAAAAATAGAATGAAATCAAAATAAAATAAATATACCTTCACTAACTCAGAATAATAATAATTTTTTTTTAATTCAAACAGAGCTCATCCCAATACTCTTCTTAACAAAAGAACCTAAATAAGGCTTCCACAAAATATTTTGAATTAAAACCAACCACAAATGTACAATTTCCACCAATAAGAGAAATTAATTCCCATGCAATACTACAATAACACAGCTCTCATAATTCAATTCATTATTATTATTATTATTTTTGTTGAAAAATTTACACAAATTTAGAATCCAAAAAATTAAATAAGGGGTTTTTCTTTTCTTGAATTCAAATGTTCATTAAATCAGTAGAATACTGACTTGACTTGTTTTGTTTTGGTTTTTTTTATAGAATATGAGTTTTTAAGGTTACACAATCAGGCTCTTTGGATTATGATGTTGATTTCTTTTTTTTATATTGGTCCATTAAGCTAAACTGGTATAGGTATACCACAGTAGTAGATATTGATGATATAATTATATACTCAGAGACATGGGAAGATCATGTACAATACATAGACAGAGTGCTAAGTAAATGTACACCCATCAATCTGAAAATTTCACTGAAAAAGTGTAATTTTGGCCAACAAGAGCTACTAGCTCTAGGACATAGACTCTCAGGTCTTAGTCTGGCAATTGACCAGAAAAAAGTAGCAGAAGTACTGCAAAAACCACTACCAAAGAGCATCAAAGAGATGCAATCCTTCCTTGGGTTTGCTAGCTACTATAGAAACCACATCAGAAATTTTGCCCACATAACTAGTAGTTTATACAAGTTCTGTTCAAAATATGTAGTCTTTGAGATAACCAAGGAAAGGAGGGATGCATATGAGAGGATCAAACATGAACTCACCAGTGCAACAGTGCTCATCTTTCCTGACTTTGAACTACCATTCAAGTTATATATAGATGCAGCATGTAGCCAAGGCTTAGGGGCAGCCCTTCACCAAAGACAAATTGTGGATGGTGAACCAAGAGAGGGAGTAATTTGCTACATCTCTAGGAAACTGAAAGATTCAGAAGCCAGGTATGGGGCCACCCAGACTGAATGTCTATGTCTAGTCTGGGCTCTAGAAAAACTTCATTATTATTTGGAGGGTGCAGTCTTTGAAGTCTACACAGACTGCACAGCCTTGAAGTCTTTACTGAACATGAAGACCACAAATAGACACATGCTGATATGGCAAATAGCCATCCAGGAGTATAGAGGGAATATGACCATCATATACAAAGAAGGCAAAAGCCATAACAATGCAAATGGCCTCATCAGATGGCCACTAGACAATGTCAAATGCAATCCAGCTTATGACCCTGAAGTTGCAGCCAAGATGTGTATCCATTTCATGGAAGTGGATAGGAAGAAGAACTTCAGATTTTCTGAATGGGCACCAGAGAGTGGTACCCTTGACAGTGGAAACATTGATTCAGAAGGAACAGAAACTCCCATACTGGGAATAAGCTTCTCAGAACTGCACAATGAATTTTTTAGTAAAGTGCTGAAGTCTTATGCCAAACACAAACGGTGTGGCATATTAATACACCTCCTTCAACAAAAGTACAGGAGTCTAGAACTGGAATCCCAGCTGGAAGAACCCTGGTCGAGGGCCAATAAGGACAACAAATTTGTTCCTTATAGATGGCCTGCTCTATCACAGAGAAAAGCACATCAGTGCACTCAAAGTGCTAGACAGAGACCACATCTCTCTGATCCTTCAGGAATTCCATGACTTCCCCTATATGGGACACATGAGTGAGGACAGGACCACAGAGAGGGTAGCAAGCACATCTTGGTGGCCCAAGTGGGAACAAGAGTTGAGTTTATACATCAACACTTGTGAAAGATTCCAAAAGGCAAATAGGAAACATGGGAAGAAATATGGGTTACTTCAGCATATAGAAGGACCCAAACACCCATGGGAAACCATCAACATGGACTGGGTTACAGGACTTGTCCCAGGAGGCAAAGAAAACTACAATGCCTGCTTGATCATAGTTGATAGGTGCAGCAAGAGCATGAGGTGTCTACCATGCCACAAGGAGGACACAGCCATGGATACTTCTCTGTTATTTTGGAATAACATCATATCTACCTGTGGAGTTCCTAAGATCATCATTGGTGATAGGGACCCAAAATTAACATCTGAAGTTTGGACCAACTTGTATGACACTCTTGACACCAAGCTTGCCTTTTCCACAGCTTACCATCCAGAAACAGATGGCCTAGCTTAAAGGATGATCCAAACAATGGAGGACATCCTTAGAAGGTTCTGTGCCTATGGCATGGAATACAAGGACCAGAGGGATATACCCATGACTGGGTTACCCTTCTACCAGCTTTCCAACTGGCTTATAATTCAAGTCAGCACTCTACCACAGGAAAAACACCTTCACTGGTAGAGAAAGGGTGGAATCCCTTGTTGCCTGTGGATCAATTGAAGAAGAATCTTCTGACCATTCACCCCACAGCCAAAGACTTCCATGATATGTGGAAGAGGGCTTGTGACACAGCTGCTAAATGCATAGCTGAGGCAAAAGATTATAATAAGCAGAGGTGGGACAAGACACACATGGAACCTTACTTTAATGAAGGTGACCAGGTGTTAGTGTCTACACTAAACTTCAACAATCTTAAAGGACCCAAGAAGATGAGAGACTCATTTGGAGGGCCTTTCACTATCATTAAATTGATAGGGAAGAATGCAGTGGAAGTCAAACTTACAGAGGAATTTTCCAGGAAGCACACAGTCTTTCCAGTGGGTGTGGTCAGGCCATACTTCCAAACAGAGCAGGATAAATTCCCCTCCAGTAAGAAGAGCCTCACCCCACCAGAGATAGTGGAAGTGGAGGACTCCCCAGGACCTGTGAGTAAAATCATCAGGGCCAGGAAGATCAGACTTAATGGGAAGGATCAAAGACAGTACTTAGTCAGATTCAAGAACCAAACAGCTGATAAAGACAAATGGTTTGCAGAAGATGTCATCCCAGATGGGAACCTTCATCTAAGGAGATTCAGAGCCTCTAGAAGGACTGAACAGTCTCATAATTGATGAGCCTTTTTGAGAGGGAGGGTATGTCAGCCTGTGACTGAAAACCAGAGCACAAGCATGACAGCCAAAATACCATAAATCAATGGTATAGCCAAGATACCACCAAGACATGGAGCTGAGCCAAATAAGCTCAAAATGTATAAAAAGAAAGAAGAAACTCACCTCTTTCTGAAAATATAAGTCCCATCACCATAGGACAAAGAATAACAAAGTTATTCCTGCTCAAAGTTATTGCTGAGCATAAACCTTAATTTTCACCTCTCATCTAAAGTCCAGAAGATGAGGCTTAAGCCCATAAAATGGGTATTTAAAATAAAGCCCTAAGCCAGGGCTATCCAATGGTACCAGCCAAACTGAGCTAGCACCAATATTACTGGAGTTATGATCAATTTCAGGCCAAATAAGGGTGAACAAAACATTCACCTCTCATCTAACTTCTACAGTTTTAGTGTGAAATACTTAAAGTGGGGTATTTTTAGAAAGCGCACAATCAGGGATATCTGATGGTGTCATCCATTTCCCCATATCTCAACTATAGCAGAAGGTATGGGGAAAACAAGCTCAATACAGCTTTTTGCCTAAACCACACATATGTTCAAAAATCTTGTACATGGCATAGCTTTGCCATATTCAATGATAACAATATCAAAAAAGGTACCATTGTGTAGATCAAATACAGGGCTACACACCAGTTTAGTTTTGAGGTTGATATCTCAAAAACTGACAGAGTTATAGCTGTTTTAAGGTCAAAATCCCACATTCTGACCAATACAGCTTTACCATGGGATAATATCCCATAACCATGAATATGAGGTGTCAAATAGAGAAGGAGCTTATTTTTACTTCAATACCTCATATGTCAGTCAATACTGGCGTCCCATACAGTTTCTGTACAGCATTCTACACGTCATACATGTCAGAATCAGGCTGTGAGGTCCCCAGATGAAAGTTTTCACCCTGTATTGGTGAAAACTGCCCAGATGTGGTTTTAAAGCCACATCTAAGCCCAATACAGGCTATACAGGCTGTTTGCAAACCACAAGACAGTCCCAGAGGGTGAAAAATCTTCACTTCCTCTACGTGGGAAGGTCTAGTACCCTTTCCACCCCATTTCAGGATAAACAGGAGGCTTTTCAAAGCCAGAATTTTTTCCTCATCCTGCTCTTGAATACCCTACATAGTAAACTGTCAAAAACAGTTTTATTCTTGGGTAATAACTAGGTATAATTATAATTTTAATTATTGTAGTCTTTATTATTGTAACCCAACAGGTAAAGCTGCACCCAGGGCTTTCAACAGTGCTCACCACCACTATATTTAAGATAGTAAAGCCCTTTTATTATTAATTTAAACCATCTTCAAAGCTCTTATAATCCTTTTAATCCTTTTTACCATGTAACAGTAATAGTTAAAAGTTGTAAATTAATTTATAGCACTTTTATCATAGACTCAGCCTGACAGGTGGGCTTGGTTTTCAGAATTTTATCATCTTTCACATGTATTAAATCCATAAATTCATCACTCTACTGTGGTAAGTGAGTATGCACTTCTGTGACTTCAAAGGATAAATTAATGTTTTCTATACCAAGTTTGTCTGGAAATTCTTCTTCTTCAGAAGGCTCAGAATCACTTACAGGTAAAGATACATCAACTGTTTCTTTTGTATATTCAGCTGTTTCACTTTCTATCTCATTTATTCTTGTCCTTTTTGGACAATTATTGGCCAAATGAGATGTACTTCCACATTTATTTCATTTCAAAGGAGCTCTATCTTGTGGTTTATTTGGTCTTGAAATTGGTTTCCCTCCAGTTTTATTGTATATTGGTGGTTTATACCAATTTCTCTTCTGGTAGTGATGTCTTCCATGGCATTGATATAATCTTCTGTAGAGAAAGGCTCAATACATCTGCTTCTTATAGCATGCTCAAGGTCACCACCACACTTTCTTAATATCTTGTTATGTACCATTTTTCCAGACATATCTGGATGAAGGGAAGTTAATCTGTCTATCTGTTCAAGATACCAGGACATGGGCCTGTCCCTCCCAATATTAAAAATGGCTTCCTCAAAATGATTTTTCATTCTAAATCTCCAGGAATCATTTTCTCTATTGGAAATAACTTGTTCTTTCCCCCAAGGCAAAGAATGTTTACCACGGTCTTGTCTCATTGTATAATACTATTTATTTCTTGATTTGGTAAATAATTAGTGTAATATTAAGCTTATGTATTCATCTGTCATGTTAAAGTCTTCTTTGAACATATCAATTATTTACATAAATTCCATGTGATTATATTCTCCTTCACCACTAAGGGTTGGCCATTCCTCTAATCTGCAAATTTCCTCAAAATTAAAGGAAGAATCCACTTCTGCATTGCTTGAAATTTTATTGTGTAAGTCATTATTCAAGTTCAATACATTTCTGTCAACAATTGATGTGGACTGTCTTGGTAACTCAATTTTAGTGATATATTTTTTATATGTGATTGAATGTCTTCTTTCATTTAAATTCTTTCTTTATCACTTTTTTCCAATTTTTTATAAAAAAAGAGATTCATTGTAACCAGTTGAATCTTTCAAGTATTGTACTTTTATTATCACATCTCTTAATTGCTTGTAATAAAAGATATTGAATTATCATCTGGTTGATTGAGAAAAGTGACTTTGGAATCAATTCTCTCACAAATATGCATCAAAGACAAAATATTGTCTTTATTTACATTTTCTAGACCAATAATGGTATTTTGTGCCTCTTTTAATTGTAAAATTTCTCTACCCAACTTTTGTTGGATATACTCAAAATTGTTAAGCTTTGCCAAAATTTCTTTATTACAAGTTTTAAAGTGAGGTACAAGTTTTACAAGGTCTGTTTCTTTGGAAAGGATTGGTTCATTCTTCCCTCCTCCTTTTTTTTGAATTCCATCATAGTTCTTGCCATATTGAACACATTGTCCACTGCTGTCTTTTCTCTCTTTGGAATTCTGTAATTCTGTGGGTAAGGCTTGTTCCACTTGGACTTTTCCTTTTCATTTGTATTTTTCTTGCCCTTCTGATTGCTCTTTGAGGCTTTCTTGTCCTCTTTTGGCACTTGTTGAGGCACATTCTTTCTTGTGGAGACTTGAGGAGCTTCCACTGGGCTGTTTTCCTTTCCTTGGGCCAACTTTTTCTTCTGGTCCTCTGAAAAAATGCTTTGGTTTTTCAACAAAGCTTTTATCTTTTAGACCTTTACTTTTCAAGACATGGGTCTCCACCCCCTCAGAATGTTCTCTCCCTTTTCTGGGCCCATAAACTTCTTCACTAGAAGATAAGAGGTCATTGTTCCTACTCAAAGACTTGGCAGAAGTTCCCACTCCTTTTGCTTTACTGCAATAAACCACTTTCTGTTCTGAGACTGGTATATTTATATTGTTTCCTGTTGGAAATGGTTCAGGTCTGACAACAGTAATAGCAGATATGTCAGCTTCTGGCCCCTCAATAAGAGTGTCAAAGGTACTGGCTGAACTTTGGGAACTGGTGGAAATTCTGGCATCTTCCATTTGTGCCTCTCCTCTGGGGTAACATTCTTGTCTTTTTGATTTATGACTTGAATGTCCTGGTCCAGATCCATTTTATTGGATGGAGTAACTGCTTCCACTTCTAGTAAGAGTCATTTCACGTCAATTTAATGTAAATTAGACTAAGAAATGGATTTAATTCACCTTCTGGGCCTTTAAAGGGTTCTTTAGTAATTCAACCCCTTGGTTCTGGGCTGGTTTTAATTTAAATACTTGAATTTGAGATACTAGAGTCAGATGAGCTCTCTCTGATGGATAACTCTAGAGAAGGAATAAAAGATAAGTTTTTCATTCAAAAATACAAAATAACTTATTAGCTCAAGTTATTGGATAAACTTTTTTTAACCTAATTTATGGCAAATTATGTCAAAAATAAAGAAAAATGTCAAAAGAGTAAAGAATAATATTTTTAAGTAAAGATTTTTAAGTTTTGAATTTTTTTATTGTATTTTTTATTCTCTTTAAAGAAATAATAATTCTACAATTAATAAGTTATTAATCAAAATTGTATTATTATTTACTTTATACTAGAATAACTCAAAAAATAAATTTCAAGTCTGTGATGTAAAAAAGCCACTAGTTAGACAATGGATATTTATTCCAAATCACTCAATAGTATATTTTTTCAAATAATATTCTGATTAAAAATATATTTCTTAATATTATAAGTATTATTTATAAAGGATAAGTCCAAAAAACCCAATACTAAAGTAAATATGGTAATTTTGCGTCAAAAAACAGTAAAATAAGGTTTATAATATTATTTATGTCCCAAATGTTGGTGAAGACCATGGCCAGGGCCCCAAATGTAAGGGTTTTCTATGAATAGCTTGATAATAGTAGCAAATATCAAGAGAACTCTGACTGTCCTCAGTAGAAAATATGATATAATTAAATATTATAACCACAAATTTATATAATTATTATAAATAATTACAATAAAACAATAAATTCAATCTTTATTAAATAGTTTGATAATAATATAAATCTTAATAATGATAACTAACTATAATTATTCAATTATTGTTATAGTTACTGACAATTATAGCAATAAGAAATGTAAAGCTCTTAATGAGACAATTACACATGGAAAATTATAATATTTACCCACTTGTGAATAAAATAACTACTATTTATATAAGAAAATTATTTCACACACTGTGAGGAGATAATTCTTATAGAAAATTTTATATAAAAAACTAACAATAGATAACAAATATACAGCTTTAGAGAAAACTTTCTTATAATATTTATTAAATACAACAAGTCAAACAGCAACAGTTATTATATTATATAATATTACAAGTTATAAACACACCAAAAATAAATATTTCAAAATATAAATAATTTTTTTGTGATAAGAATATGATTAAAGACTTTTTAAGCTGAATTTTTGCATTTCAAAAAGATATTTTGAGGCAATAATTTTACATAATAAAATGTATTATTGGTGATTCAAACAATAATCTGAATTCTATGATTTAAATTCTTTAATTTTGAAATTGATAAAGAACAAAACACTTAAGAATTACTTTTATAATAAGATTTTATATTTGATAAAGCTTTACCTGTTCAAATGTCTAATATTATTGGAATGAATAATTTCTATTGGCAAAAACAGTGATTTGTAGGATGTTTTTATGCCTTAAGAGAAGCTCTAATGATTCATAATTGGTATATAGGGTGTGATCAGGTCAAAATCAAAAGACCATGCTTAAAAATGAGGCTCTTAAGTTAAGGTAACTTCCTTTTAATTGCCATTTAAAGCTACCAGTGTTATTCTTAGCTCAAAGTAACTTTAATCCTCTTTTAGATTAGTTATTTTGAGATTTAACATAAATGAAGCTTATTTATATTGGATTTCATCACATGAACAAGTTAAAATATAGAGTTCCAAGCAAAAATCTCTCAAACTCAATTTTCAATGAATTTTCAAATAATTCTTAATATTCTTTAAGTATAACTAAAAGAGTAAATATACAGGCTAATTACCAATAAAACGTGTTTAAAAAGCTCACTAAAAATTGATTTATACACAAATAACATCAATTTGTAAGCTTTGTGACAATTTCAAGAAAATTCATTAAGAATTGTATTTTTGATGAATTTTTGAAGTTATTGCTATTTTTCCATGTAAAGTAGAAATACACACCATACCCTAACTTTTGATCAGGTTTTAAGTTAATTAAGCTTTGAAAATTCTTAAAGCCCTGATTTCAAGCTTGCATATTGGGATTTACCCTTTTGCAGCTTGAAAATACTGTCCAAATTGTGATAAAACCAGTTTAACCTTTAAGGCTGGATCAAAGTCTAATCTTAAAGTTTGAATAAATTTTTAAGATCCTCCAATACAGGTGGACCTCCTTATTTTAATCCTTGCAGATTCAAAAAGTTGGGTACCCAGCTCTGTTTGGTCTTTTTCCTTTTCCCACCATTTTGGTGGGCTTTTCCCTTTTATTTATTTAAAGCCATACTATGATCTTAAACCCTTTTAAATTGAGCTCATGCAGGATTTACATTCTGTATGGCGAATTCTTATCCAATTCAGTAAATATATACAGCACCTCAATTTCAACTAAGTTCTGGTAAGTTTGCATAAACCTTATGCAACTTTAAATGTAAGCTTATTGAAGCTTGAATTTAAAAAATGTTAAAAAAGTTGAAATTTTACTGTGAGATTGTTAAATCTTGTAATAAATTAAGAAATCATAAATTTTGGGTATAAAACCCTATGAATCTACCCTAGGTTATTTTTGGTGTAAAAACCAAAAACAACATAATAATTATAGCTTTGCTTATCCTAAAAAAGTTATACTTATTTTTCCTTATTTTCTATTTTCAATCCAATTTATAAGTCTGTTCAAGACTGAATCACCTGTGTATAAAGTCATTTTCAGCCTTATGAATATGTCATACATACCTCACAGGCTCACAAATATCCTGATAAAATGATACCATTCCACATTTAACCACTAGCAAAAATGTCTCAAGGCTGTGCATAATAATAATAAGTTTTAGTCAAAATATTAGTATAGTTCAAAAATGTATGATGCAATCAACCAAATATATGGTGAAATATCCTGATCAAATGACACCATTCCAAATTTAACCACTAGCAAAAATCTCTCAAGGCTGTGCATAATAAGAAGAAATTTTAGTTAAAATATAAGTATAATTTAAAACCCTATGGCGCAATATCCTGATCAAATGACACCATTCCAAATTTAACCACTAGCAAAAGTTTCTCAAGACTGTGCACTGACAGTGATAAAGTTCAGAATGGTGCAATATCTTGATCAAATGACACCATTTTCAATTTACCCACCAGCAAAAGTGTCTCAATGTGGAACTTTCGATAAGTCCCTTGTTTTTGGAAGGCTCTAGGGAGGGCCCAAAAGGTATAAAAAAGTGCCTCTCTCCCGGTTTTTCACCCATGCTTCTGATTCAGACAATACTCTTGAGGATCAATCTATCCCTTCCCTAGCAGTATAATCTAGTATTATATTAAAAAGATCAGTAGCAAGGCTCAGTATCTTATATTATTATTTATTATTAATTGATGAAAGATATTCATAATATTAATGAGAGAGCTTAATATTATACAATATTCTTACCATTATAGTAGTATTTTTGAAGTGGTGTTTGAATATATTATCATTAGTGATCTTAACAAATTAATCAAGAACCCTTATTTATAAAAGGGATATCATCTTACCCTTATACCTTATATCATAGCCCTTATATATATATTTGATTATATTTATATACGTTGTAATAGTATTATATCATGTATATCTTACCCTTATATCAACCAGAACCACCCCTCTAAAATTATCTTACCGTTCAATTATCATAATTATATTGATAGTATTATCAAATCACCTGCAAAAGTGTTCATTAGCTATCAAAATTATTATTAATATTAATAGTTATCTTGAAAAATATTCTTTGAATATCTCAAGTATTGAAAGAAGAAATCAATTAAAAAATATTATATAATTGATAACAAGAAGCTAAGCAACCCCCAATTATTAAACAAATATTAGCTATTAACTTTATAATCATGGTTATCATTTATTGAAAGACTGATAGAGACTGTTGAAGCAAATCATCTAATTGAAAAGCCACAGAACTTAATGATTGATTTGTGATCTCATTAAGAGGATATCTTTTTCAGTATATCTAGAGGGGCAGCTAATACACCTTAGCACCCATGGTTATTGGCTAATTCTGAAATTCAAAACAGACTCACCAATAATTTCCCCCTCAAGGTAATGCCCATTATTTATCCCAGAAAAAAGGAGTTCCCACATCTGATATCTCAACAGTGGCCTTTTAATCTCAAGTATAATTAATTTGGATCACATTATCAATCTTAAAGGTCAAATCTTAAAAATCTTGAAAAAATCTTAAAAAATAAATTTATTAAAAAAAAAAAAGATTCAAATAAAAGAAATAAAAAAAATAAAAAAAATAAAGAAAATAAAAGAAATATAAAAAATATAAAAAATAGAAAAAATAGAAAAAATAGAAAAAATAGAAAAAATAGAAAAAATAGAAAAAATAGAAAAAAATAAAAAAAATAGAAAAAATAAAAAAAATAAAAAAAATAAAAAAAATAAAAAAAATAAAAAAAATAAAAAAAATAAAAAAAATAAAAAAAATAAAAAAAATAAAAAAAATAAAAAAATAAAAAAAATAAAAAAAATAAAAAAAATAAAAAAAATAAAAAAAATAAAAAAAATAAAAAAAATAAAAAAAATAAAAAAAATAAAAAAAATAAAAAAAATAAAAAAAATAAAAGAAATAAAAAAAATAAAAAAAATAAAAAAAATAAAAAAAATAAAAAAAATAAAAAAAATAAAAAAAATAAAAAAAATAAAAAAAATAAAAAAAATAAAAAAAATAAAAAAAATAAAAAAAATAATGAAAATGAAAAATAAAAATATAAATAAAAATAAAAATAAAAATAAAAATAAAAATAAAAATAAAAATAAAAATAAAAATAAAAATAAAAATAAAAATAAAAAATAAGAAATAATCATTGTTTTAGATCACAATTATCGTGGGGGATTCATCATCATCAAAGAAGGCTCTAACCTTGGGGGAGGAATTGGAGAAAGAGAAGTTCAGAATTGAAGAATTAAGCCAGGAATAAAGTGAAGAAGAGGATTGTTCTTCTTTAGATAATGATGAAGAATTTCAGAAGAAAAGGTTAGAATTACAGAAGGCTATGGAAAGAGCTGCAAAAAGACATGGAAAAAGACAAAAATCAAGTCAATTCTCAGCTGAAACTACTGAGGATTCAGCTATTGAAAGAATGCTAAGACCCCAGCAATAATGACCATTACCAACCCCAAAGACATTTGCTATATACATACCAGGAACATTTCCAAGAGCTTCAAGATTTACAAAAAGGGTACATATTACAAAACCAACTTAGCAACCTGAAAGAGTTACAATACCCACAAGACAGATTTTTAAAATGAAGGCAAAGGACTATAACCTCAACTTTTATGAACATGATGTTGAGGATTTTATCAAGAGACCTGAAAGTATAACATCAATTGAAGGAGTCAATGAAAGGGATTTGGCCATGGAAATAGCATTCTGGAGTGAAGATAAGGATATCATATATGAAATTGAAGGAATTCCAGGATATGAAATGAAGGATTGGGATCAATTGAAAATGGAAATGATCAGTAAAGGGGGAAAGGTAGAACCAGAAAGGAGACACACAAAAGGTTCATTAACGAGACTATTTAATCAAGCTCAACAGAAAGGAGGAGTCAAGAGTTTGTCCCAATACAGCAAGTTTATTGAGGAATATGACATAATTTCAAAATATCTGCTTAAGTATGGGTATATTAAAAAAGAACATGATTATCATGAGGATATGTTTGATTCTTTATCAGCAGAAATTTGAAGTAGTTTACTCAAGAAAGGATTAAGGAAAGAACCATGGTTCAATCAAGAGATGACTCATATCTTACCTGAAATAGATATTCTCAGAAATTATATTGAGGAAGAATTGGAGGAAGCAGTAGTTATTAAAGGGAAATTGTAATTATCAAAGTCAGATTAAATCAAAATTAAAAAGGAAAACAGATTTTAAGATAAAAGGTGGGAGGAGGTTATCAATAAAATGAAATTTATTACAAAGAAAATAAAGAATCCACCATCTTGAGAGGTCCATTTCAATGCAACCCCAAAAGAATTGAACCCAATGAAGTATTTTTTAAACCAACTAAGAGAACTATCAGAGGCTGTTAATCCACCACAGAATGTCTGGAAGGATAAGCCAAACACACAACGGTCAGGATTAGCACCACATGCATAACCATTCAGACCAAGAAATACCCCTGCACCTTCACCTTCAAACTATCAACCTTCTGTACCAGCACAACTTTATCAAAGTCCACACTGAAAGTTTTATTACTTCTTTTAAAATGGTCATTCATTGACAAGATGCAGCTACCTGGTATAAGATGTTTAAAAGAGAATTTTCAGTAGGAAAGGACTAAACTTCCTTTACCCCAATTTCCAAAGAGTACCCACAGAGGGAACCAAATCTCCAAAGAATTTAGTCAGGTAATTTGATAAGGAGAAAAAGGAAATTTCAAGGAAGAAAATTGAAAATCCTCTATCAAGACCAAAAGATCCAATGATAGTGAAGCCAATGAATGAAGAAGAAGAAGTTTCAATAGCTCAAGTAGAAGACTGGGGCAATTGGGAACCACCAACAGTATCTTCACCCATTGAGATGTTGGGAAAAAATGAAACTATAAGACAGAAAAAGCAAAGATTGGCTAAGAAAGAAATTCAAATTAAAGAAGATTCTCAAAGTAAAAACCCCATACTACCAGGAACCTAACATATAGATGAGGCTAAAGAAGAGATGAAGATAATCATTCCAACCAAATATAAAGATAAAAATCATACAATAAATGAAACATTTGAAGGAACTGAAAGTAAAGAAAAAGAGAATGTTTAAGAGTAAAGTGACAGCTTAAATGAAAATATTGTTCATCACAAAACTCCAAAGAGAGAAATAATAAAGGATAAGAAAGAATTAAAGCCAAAATTAGAAATTTAAAATGTGATAAATGACATCTTGGAACAGAAAATTAACTTAACATTGGAAGAAATCTTATCAGTTTCTCCAACCTTCACTCACAGGATGTAAGGAATTTCTCTTGAAGAAAAGGAAGCTATTAAATTGGTTAGTACTTTGGAAATTAAAGAAGATGTCATTGCTATAAAGATTAAATACTCTGAAAAATAAAGACTTCATTATGCCTGTCCACTTGGGTTTATGCAAGTATTTGCTGTAAAATAATAATATCAAGTAATGGAACTGGTTGATACAGGATCAGGGCTCAACATAATCACTGAATATGCAGCAATAGCAGCCTTGCTTCCAAAAAGAAATCTCAACATGAATTTAAGAGGAACTGGAGGACATACAACATCATCAATTGTATTATCTGAATTCACACAACTACCTTTTCCTTCTTCAGAAGAAAAATAAATTCATTTCCTCATTACCAAGGGAGCAGTAAATACAGTCCTTGGAAGGCCCTTTTGGGAAGAAAATAACATTAGGCTACAATTTTCACAGAAAAAAGGTGAACTATTTGGCTATCAAGATGCAGATGGTAGAATATTATGTATACCAATATGCAAACCCCATATGTTGGGATGGCAACCAGGACCACCAAGAGGAATGGAGCTTTGTTTGATGGGGAAAATGAAGGATTGGTTTGTAAAAATAAGATTCAAAGAAGCTGAAGATAAACCTAACTCAAAAATTAAAAGTATTTTTAAAACAAGAAAAAACAAAGATTATCAAAAGCTCAAGTCTATGGAATGTAATTTGGATGAAATATTATCCATAATGGATAGGGGAATGGAGAATAAATCCCAGAAGGAAGTGGAAGGATACCAATAGTTAGAAACACAAGAGCCAGAGCAATGAAAATCCACAGAAGCACTATCAAACCAATTCAAACCAGAAGAGCCAAAGTCATTAGGCTGGTATTTAGACAAGGAATGGGCTACATTTGATCCCAAAAATTGGGTGGAATGGGTCAACAGAAATCTAACATCTTCAAGTTAATATGATGATTATATAAAAAAGCAAAACCCTCAAGTAAATAGCTTAAGCTTAAGCTCATGCCCTGACTTCTGGAAAATTGATGATAAACCTGAAAACAACAAGACATATATATGGAAACAAGATGAAAAATAAAATTTGTATATGAAGAAATTTAATGAAGAAGATAAGAAGGAAAATAAAATAATCTATAAACCAATTTACACCAATGGTATTTTATATCAGGTTTTGTTTAATGGCTCAGAAGTCATAGAGGGACCACCAATAAAGAGTAGAAAAAATCTGTTTGAAATATTTCACAAGCAAAAGTCCGTGCAAGATATGGAAAATAAAATAAAATAAGAAATAAGAAATGATACATATTGGGAAGACCCATTGGGAGATTTTAAAAATAAAATTATTTACTGTTTCAAAGATGAAGAATGTATAAATTAATACAATAGAGAAGAGTCTAATCAAGCTGATGAATTCCAAATATCCAAAATCTCTCAAGATCCTCCAAAGAGAAATACAAAGCACACTCATGCTTATAAAATTCTTTGGAAGGCCTACATAAATCATGACTATTTGAAAGAAATAAAATCAATATTATCCTTATATTCAAAGCCAGAAGAAAATTTGATAGAAGTTGAAGTCTCACCATTGCAAAAGGATCTCATAAACACTACTCTGTCTCATAATTTAAGCCCAAAAATCCCATGGAGAATTGATAAATACAAGGAAATTGACTTGGATAAAGAAATTTTCTTGAATTATTATGATGGAATTTTATACTGGCAACTTAAAACACCTGAAGAAGAACCAGATTTCATAATTATTCCATACATTGAATTTGAAGATATATACTGTGAGGATCCATCAAGAATAAAAGGAGGAAAATGGCTGAAGAATCTTTGAGGATATTACCTGTCTAAATTAGACTTCATGGATCTCTTGAATGAGAAAGGAATTAAGGGAAATTTGGAAAACAAATATTGGGATAAAGTATTTTCCTTCAATGAACAAGCAAGTAAGGCTCTTTATTATTATAGAATATGGCCACAAGAAGACTTCTATTTGCATAATATGGAGCCTCTTGGTGGAAGGCTTTTCTGGGAAGAGTATGGATACCTCTTTATGCACAAAGAAGAAGGATTCATAAGAAATTAAAAAGGTAAAACCCTAGAAGAATGAAAGAAAGGAAGGAGAATAGTTGGAGGAATAGCCAAGGATGTATGTGTGAATAGCATTCTTCAAAAGAAGAAAAAGGAAAATGGGTGTCATTAATTGAATATATTTGTCCTGTACATGTAAAAAAAGAAGTGAAATTTCAAAAAACAATAAAAAATACTTATTTTGATTAAGCAGAAGTAAATTAAAAAACACTTTAATATTTTTTAAATATTGTAGAATTGGACAGTAGTAATATAGCTATTAGATTTACAAATTAAAAAAATATCAACATGAAACAAATATTTATTATATATATAAAAGAAAAAAAAGACAAATAGTTGCAATAAAAAACAAACAGACAGTAAACGTTATTATTGAAGTGTATAGCTATTCTAATATACTGTAGTAAAAAACAATAAGAATGAAAAAAAAAACATTAACAATTAAAAAAAGCTGTAATTATATGATAAAATGAAAAAATCTTACTTAAAAATTGTAAATAAAAAATATCACTCAAGCAATCAAATATAAAAAGTTTCAATTAAAAGGTTACTAGATGCAATTAAAAAAGAAAAAGAGTAAAGGGAATTACTGTACTGTACTAAGAAAAAATCATCATATAAAAAATAAAAAATGAAAAAATAAATGATTGGACTATAAAATACAACACTTTTCTGTAATATAGTAAAAAAAGATTGCTCGTGCAATCAAATGAAAAAATTAATATAATGAAAATGTAAAAAAAAAACATCATAATTTCAACTTTTCAAGAATGGGAAAAAGAAACAAAAAAATAAAGCTTGTGATAAATAGTACAAAGCTACAATGATGTACTTGACTGTAATTTACACTCAGCACTAAAAAAACATTAAGACATTAGATCAGTTGATATTTGTAAGAAAACACTGAAGCAATCAATTTTCACATACGTAGGTTAACTTTGAAGTCTTTCAAAAAAAATTCAACTTCATTTGTTTCATGGTTGAAGAAATTCATTCATTTATTTCTTTTTTAAAAATAAAAAGTAAAATTGATCAGTATTTAAAAAAGGACCTGAAGCGAATTAATTTGAGCTCACCTATACTGCAGTTCAGATTAATAATTAACTAATAGGATTTTTTTCAATAAAAATATTATTAAATTGAACAATTGATTAGTATTTATAGAAAGCTTGAATGAACTCAATTTAACAAGCCTAGTCAGCAGTACAAGGCCACTTAATTGATTTAACAGAAAGTCTTGCAGTAGTCCTTTTCTTCAAAGCTGAATATATAATATATTAAAATAAAAGTAAAAAAATATGAATTAGTAAGTTAATCCAAAAGAAATGATTTAGTGATCTAAAAAATCAAATAAACAAACCTGTGACCTTAAAAAGTTGAAAATGATAAGAGAACCTTCAAGAAAATTAAATCTGACACACCTATTGAAATTACTTTCTACTCAGTTTACATGAATAAAATTGAAAAAAGAAATAAAATCAAACTCACCTGTATGCATCTTGTGTGAAAATGAAGTTTGAATGATTTCTAGGAGGTATAAAAAAAGAACTATATTTATGTATTTTGAATAATAAAAAATAAAGAAATTAGTTGATAAGTTGATTCTGAAGGCCTTGAACGAAAGCTAAAGCACAAACCTAGAAATAAACTATTGCTATTATCATTTTAACATTAATGGAATCAAAAAGTTTCTAGAAGAAATAACATGAGATAAAATGAATAAGAATATTATACTCCTTTTACCATAATAAAAAATGAATCTTTCATAATAACAAAAAGAAAAAATAGGTCCACCATGACCTAAAACTGGTAAATTACTCCTCTACTTTTATTCACCTCAATGAATACATGATTTGGTTCATAATCATGTTATACTTTTCTTAAAATATTAATTACTATATAAATCATGAACTTTCATAGCTTAGTAGGATTATAAGAGATGTTTTTTATAGGTCCTCTATGACCTACAACTGGAAACTTTGCTTTTTTATTTAATTTATTATTCGATAAATTCATTTATGACCTTTAGATTCTAGATAGAGTGATTATATTTTACAATTAGTTAGACAATATGTTTATTGTTGCTATATTGCTTACCAAATAGGTTCTAGATTTAAAATGGAATCTTTCAGTCAAGGATGGTCCTCTATGACCCTAAACTGGAAAATCAAATTGAAATTTTTTCCTAGTCATTTGGAAATGATATTATTATTAAAATTCAAATTCCACCAAGACTATAAGCTGTAATTTATCTTTACTATTATTATTCATACAATAATTATTCAAAGTCCACCAAGACTATAAACTGGAATTTCTTTCTTTAATTATGTTTCACTCAATGAATATGCAAATTTCATCTAAACTATAAAATAGAACTGTTCATTTATCATTTTTAAAGCAAATTAATATTCAGCTATATGAGCTCACTGCTATCTTGAACTGGAAATATTATGCTCTTAATAAGTGAAAAGAGTATATATGAAAAATTAATATATATATATATATATATATATATATAATAAATAAAAAAATAAGAATCATTTAAAATTATCCATCACATGAATATTAGAAATATGATTTTTATTATTAATATTATTATGAAAAAAATCTCATTTAGAAAAGAGAGGATTTAATGGTCTTCCTGCTCTAGGTGGAACCTGGACAACTGGTCTGTATGTACCTAAAAAATACATATACACTGAGAAGCCAAGGTCAGACCTGGTCTGATGAGGGGAAATGTCTCTGAGTTGATTAGAGGTATAGCCTTGTAGACTGCCTAAATATAATTTCAGGCCACCACACAAAACAAACCCACTTCTTAGTATTAATAAGAATCAAACTAATAATAATAAAGCTAAAATTTTAAGATTCATCAATAAAATATAGCAAGAATCAAAGTCAAAATACAAATAAACTAGAGAAACCAATTACAGAAATTTAAATGGAGAGGGGGTCTTATCCCAAACCTGAAGATTAATTTTACAGATAGACAGAATAAAGATGAATTAAAAAGATATTTAAATAGTATCTTGGAGGCTCAATTATGATGTGATAAATTCTTTCAGACTTAATGGAATATTATAAATATAGGATGATTTGATTTTAAACTCATCATCAAAAAAATAAGACATCCTGAAGGCATATTCAACTCTAAAATTATGAGAATTTCTTTCAATATAGAAAATTTCCAATTTTATGGCTCCATTGAAGGAGTAGTGGAATGTTAAATCCTTGTATGACTTAAAGCTACAGGGGTGGCACAGGTGAGGGCTTATAATTAATCCTTTTATTTTAGTTCATGAAAGTAGTAGTGGTATTAAAGATATAATGTGAAGAAAGAAGAGTTCAGATTTGAAATGATTCAAATAAAATCCTCAAATATATGTGATAGATTCACCAAATAATAAAATATTGAAAAAAGAAGTACAAAACTTTTGTCAGCCTGTGACTCAAAACCAGAGCACAAGCATGACAGTCAAAATACCATAAATCAATGGTATAGCCAAGATACCACCAAGGCATGGAGCTGAGCCAAATTAGCTCAAAAGATATCAAAAGAAAGGGGAAACTCACCTCTTTCTGAAAATATAAGTCCCATCACCATAGGACAAAGAATAACAAAGTTATTCCTGCTCAAAGTTATTTCTGAGCATAAACCTTAATTTTCACCTCTCATCTAAAGTCCAGAAGATGAGGCTTAAGCCCATCAAATGGGTATTCAAAATGAAGCTCTAAGCCAGTTCTATCCAATGGTACCAGCCAAAGCAAGCTAGCGCCAATATTACTGGAGTTATGGTCAATTTCAGGCCAAATAAGGGTGAACAAAACGTTCACCTCTCATCTAACTTCTACAGTTTTAGTGCAAGATACTTAAAGTGAGGTCTTTTTAGAAATAGCACAATAAGGGCTATCTGATGGTGTCATTCATTTCCCCATATCTCAACTATAGCAGAAGTGATGGGGCAAACAAGCTCAATACAGCTTTTTGCCAAAACCATGCATATGTACACAAATCTTGTACATGGCATAACTTTGCCATATCTAATGATAACCATATCAGATAAGGTACCATTATGTAGATCACATACAGGGCAAGCCTATACCACAAGACATAAATCCTCCTTTGGGAAGTCCAGAATTAGCAAGAGACCCTTATAATACACCAGTATTACCAAAACCACCTGAATTTATGGTCATATGAAAAAATAAAATATAATAAAATAAAATTGCATTGATAGATTTTGGATCATGTGGATGGCTTTTAAAAGAAGAAAGAATTCTGCTTATTATTGTCACAGCTATAAGAGAAAAAGAAATTGCATTCAGTGCAGAGGAAATGGCTTTACTGAAAATTAATGTGGAAAACCCTACAGAATATCAGTAATACCACATACACCTTGGCAAAAGAAGTCAATATCAATACCAAAACCCATATGACCCCAGTTTCTTTAATTGGTAAGGAAAAGGGTCAGAACAGGCTTATATGAGCAGTCTACCTCTAGCTATAAAAGTCCAGTATTTTTTGTTGAAAATTCAAATCAAAAACTCAGAATTGTCCATTACTTAGGGAATGTTAATAAGGTAACAACTAAAAACTAAGGATTATTGTCAGACTGAGTCTATGAAGAGGTGATAATAAAGAGTATTTGCGACCTAAAATATGACTGTGACATGGATAATAATGTTAAAAATGGATTTTTAATAAATAATAAGGGCTTTACTAGTAGCTATTAGTGGTGATGAGCACTGTTGAAAGCCCTGGGTGCAGCTTCACCTGTTGAGTTACAATAATAAAGACTACAATACTAAAGCTCATAGTATAACCTGGTTCTTTTCCAAGAGTATAACTGTTTTTGACAGTTGTACTACGTAGAAATTCAAGAGCAGGATGAAGATTCCTTTTCTGGCAGTGAAAAGGCCTCCTTTTTATCCTGAAATGGGGCGAAAAGGCTGCTAGACCTTTTCATGTAGAGGAAGTGAAGATTTTTCACTCTCTAGGACAGGCTTGTGGTTTTCAAAAGGCTTGCATAGCCTGTATTGGGCTCAGATGTGGTTTTGAAGCCACATCTGGGCAGTTTTCACCAATACAGCATGAAAAGCTTCATCTGGGGACCACATAGCCTGATTCTGACGTTTATTACACATAGAATGCTATAAAGAACCTGTATGGGACACCAGTATTGAAGTATAAACATGCTTCTTTGTCTGTTTGACACATCATAATCATGGTTATGGGATATTATCCCACTCCAAGGCTGTATTGGCCAACATGTGGGATTTTGGCCTTTAAACAGCCATACCTTTGTCAGTTTTTGTGATATCAACCTCAAAGTTGGCTCCTTGTGTAGCCCTGTATGCATTCCACACAATGGTACCTTATCTGATATGGTTATAATTAAGTATGGCAAAGCTATGCCATGTACAGGTTTTTTTGTGCAGATACATGTTTTGCTTGAAAACTGTATAGAGCTCATTTGCCCCATAACTTTTGTTCTAGATGAGATATGGGGAAATGGATGGCACCATCAGATAGCACTGATTGTGCTCTTTCCAAAAAGACCCCACTTTAGGTATCTCAAACTAAAAATGTAGAAGTTAGATGAGAGGTGAATATTGTGTTCACCCTTATTTGGCCTTATTTTGGCCATACCTTCTGTAATACTGATTCTAGCTCAGTTTGGTTAGTAATATTGGATAGCCCTGACTTAGAAGTTCATTTTGAATACCCATTTGATGGGGTTAATCCTCTTCCTCTGTATTTCAGATGAGAGGTGAAAATTAAAGTTTATGCTTCACAACAACTTCGAGCAGGAATAACTTTCTTATTCTTTGTCCTATGATAATGGGACTTGTATATTGAGAAAAAGGTTATTTTCCTCTTTCCTTTGATACCTTTTGAGCCAATTTGGCTCAGCTCCATGTTTGGTGGTATTTTGATTATACCATTGATTTATGGTATTGGGTTGTCATGCTGGTGCTCTGGTTTTGAGTCACAGGCTGACAATTACCACCACATATTTCAGAATTTGTAGATTTGTTTTCTGGAGGAGCTTGATATGAAATTGATGTTATAATGGGAGTATATGATGAAATAGAATTAGACATTTCTACAAGACCTTTAACCACATTTGAAACACCACTTGGAATGATACGGCTCACAAGACTACCACAAGGAGCAACAAACTCTTTAAAAGTCTATCAATCCCAAATGACTTGGATACTTCAAGAAGAAATACCATAGAATTTAGAAATTTTCATTGCTGATGAAGGGATTAAAGCTCCAAGATCAACCTATAATAATGAAGCTTTACAAAAAATGATTTGATAAGATTCATTTGTGAATATGAAGTCACATTAGAGAAGATTGTATTCAGAATTGAAGATGCAGGGCTTACCATATCAGGTATCAAATCTGCATGTTGTGTGCCAGAGATGGAAATAGTAGGGAATGTAGTTTCTTTTAATGGAGGGAAAATTTCAAAGCAGAAGATTAATAAAATACAAAGCTGGCCAAAGACCCTCAATAAAAAAGAATCAAGAGGCCCTTTGAAACTTTTTTCATATGTTGGAATGTTTATCAAATATTTCTCTCAGATTGAATCACCATTAAGAATATTTACAAGAGATAATGTAGAAGAGGAACTGTGAGCCTTAGAGGTATTCTCATATACCCAAAAGACCACAAAAAAAATTAATATACAAATATAAATAAAATAAATTTATTTATATTATTAAAATAAAAATATTAAATAGAAATATAAATTTATATACAAAATCAAAAATTTAATTATAATTTAAAAATAAAAATACATTAAATTTTGAAATTGTAAAAACACATTTTTACTTGAAAAATTTAAGTAAGAATGAATTTTCAACAAAATTACCCAAAATAGAATAATTTTGGAAAAAAGTTGAATAAAATTTATCATAACTTTTTCCAACAAATAAGAATATAAAATTTATTTCACCATTGGATTCCTTATAAAAAATTAGGTGGGTCCCCTGGGTAAAATTTCTGTTACTCAACTCTAAATAAGCTTAAATTAAGTTTTTAGTATTTTCTGTACAAAAGTTGAAAATCCTCAAAACCTTGATTTAATTTGCACCACATGTGGTGTTAACCATCAATTTTTGTCTTAAAATTGAGGTGTTGTGTATAGTTTAGAAGTTATGAGGAATTGAATTATTTTCAGCTGAATCCAATTGAATTGTCAAAATATGTGCGTGTATTACATAAGTGAACTTTCATTTACATATGGGGTGTCAATTATTACATTGGTGTACTGTAAAACTCAATTCAATTAAATATGTTAACTATAAGTATAATACATGATGAGGAATTAAAGGAAAATTTAAATTGGAAAGATTAAATTTGGGGGGGGAAAGGAGCTCTAGCTCTAAGGGGGAGCCATACCCCCAAAATCCTTGCTTACAGGCATGGGATGTTGAAATCCATGCAAAGGTTCATCACTTTTGGCCTGGAATTGAGTCACAGGGTCTGTGACGTAATTGATGATGAGGTTTTGATATCAACCAGGGTAGTTTTAACTGTTGCCAAGAGGGTAAAACCACCCTTAAGATAAAACAATCTCAGTAAAGACAGTTTTAACTGGGTTCCACGTCTCTTACCCACATTCTGACGTGTTTTGAAGGCTCTAGACCAGGTATTACTATAGTAATGACTGATTTAAGGGTCTAAAATGGCTAAAACCAGCCTTTTTTTGGTCTAAACCAGGGTTCAATGATTCCATATTTGGCTTTTCTGTTTTCAGAGTGTTTTCCACGACTGAAAAGAGTAAATTTCACTTTTGGAGTAATAAAATTGATGGCTATAAAAGAATGTCTTCTTTGCCCCACTTTTCTCTTCATGTTAGAATCTTTTCCTTTGATAATTAGTTTCAACACTGTTAAACCAATCAATAAAAGATTCCAGCCACCACTTTTATATCATTTTAAACCTTTTAACCACATGAAAAATTATCATAATCTTTGTTTGTAACTCTTATAATCATTTTACCCCTTGAGCCACCCCATAAGTGAATTAAAGCATCTTTCATCACTGTTACCTTTGTCACTTTGTTTCCAAATTCACTCTGGTCACTTTTGGGCGTGTTTTCTCTTTGAATACCTCTTTAAAGACTTTGCTCTTTAATTAATTGCTTGCAGCTCTTTGCTCAATTAATTCCAATTGAAATTGCTCTTGAAGAAATTTCTTTTGTAGCCTTAAATATATCTTGTAGAGTATTTTTGGATAAATTCTTTATTGTTGGTAAAACAATAAATCTTTATAATATTATTTTTTTAAACTTATAAGGTTAAAAACAATAAAATTGTTTTTTTTTCACTTAAAACTACTATTTCTTACTATTTTTAATCATTTTTTACCTTATACAAATTTTGAGGACAGGAAAAGTAGTTGATTTTTAATCAAAGTTTCATATCCACACCTTACATTTGGGGGCCCAGCCATAATATTTTACCTGTGACATATTTTTTTTACTCTTTTTAATCCTTTTTCTCATATTTAAAAAAACACATAAAAATACTTATAATTCAAAAAAATCCATAAAAAATAATTTTTTTCATATTATAAGTGAGGCTTATATTTTTATTTCCTTTTTTTAAAATACCTTTTTGTTACTTGATTAATTGGCTTTTTCATTAATTTTATTTTCTTACAACCTGGTAAGACAAGAAAACATTGAAACAGCCTCAACAGTTACCAGCATTATTCCTGCCAGTACTGTTATTGTGCCTCAGAATAATCAACCTCAACCAATTTCTTTTGAGCTGATTAACTTGGATATAAGTAATACTCTTCAGAAAGCTAAGAATTTGGCCAATAGTAAGTTTTTTGACGTAAAATTACTATTTTAAATCTTTTTAATCATAGAATATGCCTTCAACCAGATCAGGAGCCAGCTATAACCTCTCAAGCAACTCCCAAAAAGGTAATAGACTAATGATGGCAGAAGCCAATCAGTTACAGAAAGACAAGGGTCAGTTGATGACTTCCAAATTGATAAATTATGTCATTCTGAGGCTTATAATACTGTTTTACCTTCAAAAAGAGCTTACACCACCACAAGAAGCCTCAGTGGACATTTACAAAGCCAGCCAAAAGGCTTACAACAATGAATTGCAGCATAAATAGTACCAGATGCCTGCAGATCTGTGAAAAAACTGCATGAATTCTTACCTGACTGTGAGAAAATTCCTGGGCCATCCCAACACTTGCAAGTTGCTCAATGGATAGCATCTATTGATGGAAAAGAAGAACATGATGCTCTTAACAGTAGAATGGAGGAAAAACAACCTTTCACCACCCAAGCAAGTGCCAAAAACAGCCCCAGTGGCCAGCAGCAGCAATTCCAATGTGAAAAAGCAGCCACAAGCTCAGAACAAAGGCAAAGGAAAGGCACCAGCCACAAAACCCTACAGCCAGGGCTACAGGATGCCATGGAAAATGTATTTCAGATGGCCAGAACAATGATAGAATTACAAAAGAAGGAGGAAGCCAGATCAAAATATCAGGAAAGATTTCTGACATTTTTGATGCTATCCCAAAGCTGTATGAAGCTATAACTGACGTAAAAAGTCATATTTCTGATAAAAATTCATCAGTTTGTAACAATCTTAAAACAAATAGCTTGAGTCTGAGCCAAATCAATGAAACACTTATATGTTTTGAAAAATATTTAGGAACAATCAAAACTTCCAATAATGATGATTCTTTTTGGAAATAAGATAAATGAACAATCTGCCATTATTAAAGAATTAACAGGCAAATATTCTAAGTTCAATATTGATGAAATAATTGAAACAAGAATAAAACAAGCCATAAGTACTATCAGGGAGGATAATATAAAAGCTCTTGATGATATTTCAAAATCACTTACTGAAGTAAAGACACATATAATTTCCTTGAAAAAGTGTTTTCATACATCAAAAGAGGAAATATCAATATTAACAGTATAGTTAAATGAGGTTCCCTCTGATAATACTAAACAAAAAGAATTATGGAATGAGCTTACACATAAAGAGGATGAACATAAGAATAATGTAATGAGCTCTATACAAAGCTTGCAACATGAACTAAGAAATTCACAAAGGTGTAACAACAGTAAAATGAATGATATTGAGAAACCACTAAACACCTTACCAAGAATGTCTACACCTCTGAATCAGAATGAGGGTACAAGGATTCCCAATCCACAAGTACTGGATAACAAAAATTCACAGTTAAAAATGAATTTTCTACTTCTTTTCATAACCTGGAATCATGAATGGGGGAAGCACCCTTGAAAGAAGTTCCAAAACTTAAGGAATGGCCTCACTTCAGTGGTAAAGGAGAATATGACCATATGGAATTCATCAGAGGTATTGACATGATCAAAGAAGATTTTGAATTACCAGAAAGATTGGTAAAAGCTAGATTTAACACGCTGTTTACCAAATCAGCTCACAGATGGTATATCAAATTGAGACAAGCACATGGACACCAAAGTTGGACTTGGTGGAAACCCCAAATTATCAACAAATGGGCCAGTGATGCTTGAAGCTTCAAGGTTGAAACAGCCTTTTAATCTGCAAAATTCAATTCTGATAAAGAAAAAGATTTACCATGGTTTTTCCAACAAAAAGACAGACTAACAGCATTATACCCTGACATGTCAGAATTTATGATTCATAGGAAAATTCTAAGACAATGTGGAGGTAACCTAGAGCATTCTGTCAAAAGCAGGACTACTGAAAAATCTTCAGCAGAATATATTATCAATATATTAGAAGAAGTAACCACCAGAACCAAAATTGGTTCTAGTAGGGTGGATTTTAAAACAAGGTTTAATACACCTTGAAAAATTCTGTGGACAAAAACCCCAAAGAAAATTCTAATAATTTGAAATATAAATCTGCATATACAATCAAGAAATGACATATTTTCCAAAGCACCACACATTTATCCAATACATGTCAAAAAAGGGGGAAATCAATGAAATTGACATTGAAAAAGAATGTGATGTTGAAAAAGATGATGTAATTGTAGAAAATTCAGATGATAAATCATCAATATTTTCAGAATCTTCAAAAGATATAGAAAAATATCAATTCCACCTTTGACATCATGGAATCTTATTCAAACTTACCACAGTTGAGCAATAGCCAACTTGATTTATCAAAAATTCAAGATGCACAGTTAATGAAAACCAAACCAAACAGAGGGAAAGGTTATACAGCTTGTAAATCCTGTATAACAGAAGTGGTAATTGACAACAAACCCACTGAACTCCTACTTGATCCAGGAGCATTCTGCTCTTGTGTAGGAAAATCCTTTCTTAAGACTTGTGTACCAAATTTTGAAGATCAATTGTTTCCAATTGATCGCATAAAATTCAATAGTGAAAGGAACCCAATGAAAGCATTGGGAATATTTTGCACTAGTGTCATATTTCCACATATAAATGGAAATTGAAGAATCACTGTTGAATTTGTTGTTATGGAAAATTGCTCTAGTACCCATTTCATATTGGGAAATGATTATTTAATCATGTATGGAATATATTTACATAACAACAAGGACAGATACTTTACTATTGGAGACAATAAGCGCCAAAAAATTGCATTTTTACCATTTAAGAGACAAATTACAGGGAACAAAGTATCACCAGTCAACTTAGAGCTAGAGAAATTCAAGTCTTAACAGTTAAATGAAGCTTAAATAAGCCTTCATTTGAGTGATAAACAAGAAAATGAGCTCTCTGCTCTTTTATATGACCACAAAGAAGCATTTGATTCAGATAAAGAACCTCTAGGGGCAATCATTGTTGATAAAGCTGACATTATTCTTAATATTGAAAGACCCTATCCACCACTCTTAAGAAGACCTGCATATCCAGAAAGTCCAAAATCAAGAGAAGCTCTAGAAATTCATATCAAAGAACTTCTAGACCTTGGTGTAATAAGAGAAGTGGGCCACAATGAAGAAGTAGAAATAAATACACCAGTCATAGTGGCATGGCATAATGGAAAAACTAGAATGGTTGGGGACTTTAGAGCTCTGAACACTTACACTGTTCCAGACAGGTACCCAATACCAAAAATCCAAATTGCCCTCACCCAAATATCTCAAGCAGTGTATATAAGCACTATGGATGCCCTTGAAGGATTTCATCAAAATGTAGTGACACCAAGAGCAAGGAAATACTTGAAAATTATTGTTCATTGTGGAGTGTATGAATATTTGAGGATGCCTTTTGGAATCAAAAATGAACCTTTACACTTCCAAAGAATGATGAATGAAATTTTCCCTGAAGAGCTTTCAGAAGGATGGTTGATCATTCACATTAATGATATCATTGTCTGTTCCAAGACTTGGGAAGAACATATGTGGAGATTATCCAGATTTTTGACCAAAATCCAATCTGTGAACATGAAAATCTTTTTGAAGAAATGTCATTTTGGATTTAAGGAGCTCAAAGCACTATTACATGTGGTATCTGGTCTATCCCTTGGGATTGACAAAAATAAAGTTGTAGCAGTCTTACTGAAACCTATGAATCAGAACAAAAATGAAATTCAATCATTTCTGGGTTTTTCAGGATATTACAAGCAACACATTAAAGACTTTGCATCCATAGAAAGACCTCTTTATAAGCTATGTGACAAAGACACAGTACTTGAAATGACTGTTGACAGAGTAAAAGCCTTTGAATCTTTAATACAAGCCTTGACCACTGCTCCACTCTTACTGATGCCAGACTTTAAACTGCCCTTTTACCTTTACATTGATGCCTCAGGGGATGGGCTTGGTGCTGCACTTCATCAAGTCCAAATTTTAAATGATAAACCTGTTGAAGGACCCATATGTTTCATATCCAGTCAAATCAAACCAACTGAACCAGATATTGAGCAAGTCAGATGGAGTGTTTATGCCTTGTTTGGGCTTTAGAAAAACTCAATTATTCTCTGGAAGAATGTGTTTTTGAAGTAATAACAGATTGTACTGCTGTTAAATCACTTTTAAACATGAAAGCACCCAACAGACATATGCTCAGATGGCAAATAGCCATACAAGAGTATAGGGGCAACATGACTATTGTTCATAAATATGGGAATATTCATAAAAATGTGGATGGACTAAGCAGATGGCCATTACCAAATGATACTGATACTCCTTCTTATGTGCCAAAAGAAGCTTCCCCACAGATCCCAATAGAAGGAATCAGTGTTACAGACTTGAACACCACCTTCTTTGAAGAATTAAGAAACAGTTACACTCAAGATAAGAATTGTAGCATCTTATGCCAATCACTTAACAAGAATTGTAAAGATAACCCTCTAATACTTGCCTTGGATGAATTATGGAAGAAATCTTATGATGAAGGAAGATTTCACCTACTGTATGGTATATTTTACCACAGAACCAAGCACACATGTGTCATGAAAGTTGTAAACAGGTCATTAATCAATCTTGTACTGAAGAAATGCCATGATAGCCCTTTCTCAGGACATCTGTTTGAAGACAGAACAAGAGAAAAGGTTAAGACCTGTATATGGTGGCTAATGTGGCAGAAAGATGTTGCATAGTACTGCAAGACCTGTGACAGATGTCAAAAGGCTAACAAATCCACTGGCAAGAGACTTGGTAATATGATAAAAATCCAAGAACCCAGCAGACCTTGGGAAATTGTCCACACTGATTGGGTAACAGGTCTATCACCAGGAGGTGATAGAAGTTATAATTCATGCCTAGTAAATGTTGACAGATTTAGAAAAACTACAATCTTCCTACTATGTCATAAAGATGATAAAGCCATGGATACAGCTCTTTTTATATGGAATAGAGTAGTATCATGGACTGGAATATTCACAAACATCATTAGTGATAGAGATCCCAAATTCACCTCAGGGCTATGGACAAATCTTCACCAATTATTTGGGACAAAATTATCTTTATCTACAGCCTACCACCCACAAACTGATGGTCTTGCTGAAAGAATGATTCAAGCCTTAGAAGATATGGTGAGAAGATTTTGTGCATATGGCCTTGAATTTACAGATAGTTATGGATTCACCCATGATTGGTGTACTCTTCTACCTGCACTAGAGCTGAAATATAAAACATCCATTCATGCCAGTACCAATGAGACTCCTGCTATTTTGGAAAAAGGATGGAATCCCAAGTTACCCCAAGATTCCTTGAGGAAAGAATTGGTTGAAATACATCCTACAGCTTCCAGCTTCAAATGAATGCTTGACAAAGCTAGGAAACATGCAATAAGATGCATGGAAGACTCATTTTCATATGCCAAAGACAAATGGGACAAGTCACATGCTACTCCAGACTTCAAAGTAGGTGATTGAAGTACTTGTATCCACCACTAGCTTCAATAACATCAAAGGATGTAAAAAGCCAAAGATTCCTTTGCAAGACATTTTTTTATTAAGGCCCTCCATGGATAAAATGCTGTTGAAGTAGAATTATCTGAAGAACTTAGCAATAAGCATCCTACATTTCCAGTGAGCTTGATAAAGCCATATAAATCTAGTGATGCTCAAAAATTTCCTTTAAGGAATAAAGTTCCCCAAGTTATACCTCCTATTAAATAATCTGGTATTAACAAGATTACCAAAGTTCTCAAAGGAAGAACGATGAGAACCAATAAAGTAAAGGAATACCTTGTTAGGTACAGTGACCCAACTTGTGAAGATGAATGGTTAGCAGAAAAAGACATACCTGAAGGTACTAAACTTCTCAGAAGATTAAGACACACTAGAAATAACAATATTACAAAGTAATATTCTTTTTTAGGGGGAGGGAATGTGAGCCTTAGAGGTATTTTCATATACCCAAAAGACCACAAACAAAAAAACTAATATACAAATATAAATAAAATAAGTTTATTTATATTATTAAAATAAAAAAAATAAACTATAAATATAAATTTATATACAAAATCAAAAATTCAATTATAACTTAAAAATAAAAATACATCAAATTTTAAAATTGTAAAGACACATTTTTACTTGAAAAATTTAAGTAAAAATGAATTTTCAACAAAATTACCCAAAACAAAATAATTTTGGAAGCAAGTTAAATAAAATTTATCATAAATTTTTATCAAAAAAATAAACATATAAAATTCATTTCACCATTGGATTCCTTATAAAAAATTAGGTGGGTCACCTCTGGGTAAAATTTCTGTAACTCAACTCTAAATAAGCTTAAATTAAGTTTTTAGTATTTTCTGTACAAAAGTTGAAAATCCTCAAAACCTTAATTTAATTCACACCACATTTGGTGTTAGCCATCAAGTTTTGTTTTAAAATTGAGGTGTTGTGTATAGTTTAGAATTTATGAGGAATTGAAGTATTTTCAATTGAATTCAATTGAATTGTCAAAATGTGTGCATGAATTACATGAGTGAACTTCAATTTACATATGAGGTGTCAAGTATTACAGTAGTGTAGGCCTTCCTCCCGTGGGATTCTCTGGCCCCAAAGGCATTTCTGATCTCCGACTCTATGAATCTTTGATGGGGTTCTGGAAGATTCTTTGTCCACCGGCCAATTCTCCGCGGGGAGGGGAGACCAGGTAAGAAAAATTTCTGCCTCCTCTTTTCTTCATTCCCCCACTTCATTTTCATTGTATGGGTTTTTTTTCACTCCATTCAGCTTTTCTCACTGCTTTCATCTGTTAATTTTTTTTATTTTCCAAACAAATGTCTTCTGCTCCTCCATCACAAACATCAACCCCAAGCAAAACTGGCCATGCAACACAGCCATCCATCAGTGAACCTGCCACCAATGGAAAGAGGTCCTGTGTCTGGGCCTTTTTCTCTGAAATCAATCCACAGCATGTTTAATGTAATGTAATTAACGCAACTGGAACAAGCTGTAGGAAGAAGCTAAAACGGGACAAAACAGGCAGTACTAAGTCAATGAGTGATCACCTGAATGATCTGCACCGTTTAACTAACCCAAATAGCCCATCTGTTAGTGGGAAAGGTCACAATAACACCTTACTTGAGAAATTTGTATTGCAAACACAATCAAAACAAGTAAGTGTTCAAACCTCATTAGTAATTGATAATTACTAACAAGTTATTCTTTAGTCACTGTCAATTGAAACGCTCAAAACAGCGCTTGTTTATTTTGTATGTGAATGTGATCTACCACTCTCAATCACCAAGTCACCATCTTTTTGACGACTCTTAGAGCTCTGCAACCCATCCATATTGAACATATTGGTTAAACGCACAGCAATCACTGCCCACTTATCTCACCTTTTCTATCACCATCAAGAACACATCTGCAAAATCTTCTCCAAGGATGATATGTTCATCTCTTTTACAACAGACGTTTGGACAAGCCCTAATGTGACTGCCTATATGGCAGTCACAGCACATTTTATAGACCAACAATACCAACTGAAATTGGTCTTGATTTGCTCAAATGAAATTCAAGGTAAGCAGAATTTTCTTTTTTTTTGATCACTACTTAAGTTCCAATTTCTAGGCAATCACACAGGAACGTCTCTGGCAAGAATCTTCCTTGACTCTTTAAAACGTTACACCCTTGAAGATTAAATGGTTTGTATCACAACTGATAATGTTTCAGTCAACCACCAAATGGTCCATAAGATCTCCAGCCAAACATCATCTTTCTCTGCTGAGGTAAATGCCATAGGATGTATGGCTCATGTACTACATTTAGTGGCCCATGATGGACTCAAGGCCCTTGGCAATAGCTCACTGGTAGAATCATCATCAGCAAATGAGCCAAGGGGACCAATGGATTTAACAAGCCTCATTGATCTACCAGAAGGATTAAATGTGAATTATGATTCAATAATCTCACTGGTAGCACGCTTAGCTTTGTATCTCCACCAAAGTCCTCAGCAGCACAAAAGATTTATCACCACTGTCAAGCTTGTGTAAAATGCCACCACCCTACTGTCACATCTTTCAACACGTTGAAATTCAACTTATGATATGCTTGAGAGGGCCTTATCACTTAAGGATGCATAAAACCAGTACTGCACCTTGGAAAATATGCAAGCCTATTGATTATCACCCCTCAAATGGGAGAAAATGAAGTTCATGGTCCAGTTCCTCCAGCCACTTTATCAAGCAACAACAATTATATGCAGATCAAAATATCCAACAATATATTAAGCCTTACCCCTTTACATTCTCCTGATGAAGAGAATCAATCAGGTACATATGTTCTATAACATTTTTCATTTTACCCATTTGTCTCACTGAAAGTCAGGCACTATTAGGCTTGCCTACAGTACAACGTTGCAGCAATTGCCATGACCAACAAGCTGACCAAATATCTCAGATTGTTACTTAAAAAGATACCGGTAATCTGTGCTTTAATCCTGGATCCTTGGCTGAAGATGAAATTTTTCATCACTCACAATTCAACATTGGAAGATTTTGGTACATTGGCAAAGTAACTTGAATAAATATTTGAACGAGAAGCCTGCTACCACCTGACTAGCTCAAATGATCCATCACAGCTTCCTCAACCATCTCATGAGCAGGGAACTGCCTTGATTGATGAAATTTATCCAATGGCTCATCCTGAGGCCAACACAGTCAAAAACAAAATACAGCAATACTTTGCTGAATCACCTGAGGTAAAGACCACTGATGTCCTGCTTTTTTTGGAAGTCACAGGCCACTATGTTACCTACCCTCAAGAAGATGACCTGTAAATATCTAGCAATCCCAGCAACTAGTGCGCCCTCAGAACAAGTATTTTCTTGTGGATGCAAGATACTCACTTATCAGTGTGCATCTTTGTCTTCAATGCATGTGGAGCAGCTTTCCTGCCTCAGAGATTGGGCACAACAGCTTGGCCCTATCTATTCTCAGACTTAGCTTTTATCTTTTTTGTATTATTGAATCTTGTTTTTATTTCTTTTAACTATATTGTTTGTTTGGCAATGAAAAATGCAGATGGCTAAATTTCTCCCATTGGGGAACCAAAGGCACTGGGGCCTTTCCCAGCCCACCGTTCCTGAGTTTACCCTGTAAGAAATTGTACCTAAATCTGGGCCCCGTCCCCTTTCCCCAAAGTTGACCTTGACAGAGAATCCTTGAGTTTCTGGGGTTGGGGGCCGGGCTTACAGTAGTGTACTGTAAAACTCAATTGAATTACATATGGAAATTATAGGTATAATACATGATGAGGAATTAAAGGAAAAAATAAATTGGAAAGATTAAATTTGGGGGGGAAAAGGAACTCTAGCTCTAAGGGGGAGCCATACCCCCAAAATCCTTACTGACAGGCGTGAGATATCAAAATCCACGCAAAGGTTCATTACTTTTGGCCTGGGATTGAGTCACAGGGTCTATGACTCAATTGATGATGAGGTTTTGATACCAACCAGGGTAGTTTTAACTGTTTCCAAGAGGGTAAAACTACCCTTAAGATAAAACAATCTCACTTAAGACAGTTTTAACTGGGTTCTACGTCTCTTACACACATTCTGACATGTCTTGAAGGCTCTAGACCAGGTATTACTATAGTAATGACTGATTTAAGGGTCTAAATTGCTAAAACCAGCCTTTTTTTAGTCTAAACCAGGGTTCAGTGATGCCATAATTGGCCTTTCTGTTACAGAGTGTTTTCCACGACTGAAAAGAGTAAATTTTACTTTTGGAGTAAGAAAAGTGATGGTTATAAAAGAATGTCGTCTTTGCCCCACTTTTCTCTTCATGTTAGAATCTTTTCCTTTTCTAATTAGTTTCAAAACTGTTAAACCAATCAATAAAAGATTCCAAACACCACTTTTATATCATTTTGAACCTTTCAAACACATTAAAAATCACTATAACCATTATTTGTAAATCTTATAATCAATTTACCCCTTGAACCACCCCATAAGTGAATTAAAGCATCTTTCATCACTGTTAACTTTGTCACTTTCTTTCCAAATTCACTCTGGTCACTTTTGGGCATGTTTTCTCTTTGAATACCTTTTTAAAGACGTTTTTCTTTAATCAATTTCTTGCAGTTCTTTGCTCAATTAATTCCAATTGAAATTGCTCTTGAAAAGATTTCTTTTGTAACCTTAAATATCTCTTGTAGAGTCTTTTTAGATGAATTCTTTATTGTTGGTAAAACAATAAATCTTCATAATGTTATTGTTTTAACCTTATAAGGTTAAAAACAATACAATTGGTGTGTTTTCACTTAAAAATACTATTTCTTACTATTTTTAATCATGTTTTACCTTATACAGATTTTGAGGACAGGAAAAGTCCTTTATTTTTAATCAAAGTTTCATATCCACACCTTACAGTAACAGAATTCTAAATGTGATGAAGCATTCAAAAAGTTAATAAGAACCTTAGGGGAGGAAATAAAATAGAAAAATTTGGAATATGAAAAGGGAGCAGGGAAGATCAAATTAGCAGTGGACTCAAGCTATATGGCTGCAGGAGTGGTACTTACTCAAGAAGACAAAGAAGGAAAGACATATTTGTTCTTTATTAATCAAACACATTCTCAAGACTGGAATAAAAATACTCACATCCAAAGCCAGAGCTATGTGGAGTGGCCAAAATTCTCAAGAAACTCCAAAAAGTACTTTGGGACAGCATTTTCAGCTAAAAGTAGATGCAAAAGCCTTAATTGAAATGATAAACTCACCCTGTTTGTCAAATTCTCCAATTACCAGATGGGTTTCATGTATTCAATTGTTCTCTTTGGGCCTAGTTCATTTTCCAGGGAAGACCTTCATAATGCCAGATGAACTATCAAGAATATCTCAGCCAGGAGATTAAGCAAAAGAAAAATCTAATTCTGATGAAGAAGGATAGCAGATAAAGCCACATACAGGATTTGAAGTAAAACATAATAATATAATGAAATGTTCAGGAATGAAAATAACATCAAAGAAAGAAGGACTTTGGAAATAAATGGTGGGATACTGAAGTACATTGAAAAAGCCTTCTGGTAGTAAAGAGGAGTACTTAAAAAAATTAAAAGGAATTCATCAAATTTCTTTTTGGAGGAAGGCCAACTCAAAAAAGAGAAATCAACCAAATTCACAATTAGTTGTGTCAAGTCAGAATTCTCAAAGAGAAATATTAAAATCATTACATGAAGAAATGTGACACACAGGGGAAAATAAAGCATACAGAAGAGTTAAAGAAAGATTTTGATTGGAAGGAATGAAGGAAAAGGTCAAAAAATGGTTAAAATCCTGTAAAGCTTGTCAAAAGAGAGGTCATTATAACCAAAAAGAGGAAGTAAAAATATCATCCACCTCAACATTATCTGAAAGAGTCACTATGGATTTAGTATATGTAAAATCAGGAAGATGGAAGTATTGAGTAGTGGCCAGGGATGATTTCTCAGGATGGCTGGAGACAATTGGTTTAGTAAATCTTAAAAAAAGTCAGTATCAGACTGGGTCACTTCTGAATAGATTTTCAGGTATGGAGCCCCAAAAGAGGTCACAGTAGATGGAGGGCCTGAGTTTGGAAAGGAATTGCAATATGCAGTAAAAAAGCAGCTTCAAAGGTAAGGTTAACAACACCCTACTACCATCAGTCACAAGGAATAGTAGAAAGGGGCATTCAAAATTTAAGGATGAATTGGTAAAGATTTGTGCTGAAAATGGTTCAAAATGGTAGGAATACTTACCTTTTGTTACATTGGCTGACAGCATATCAACCAAACAAACAACAGGTTATTCCCCATTTGAGCTTCAATTTTGTCAAAAGTCAGCACTACCAACAGACATTGAAGCAAAAACATGCTTAGCAATTGAATGGCAAAAAGTCCAATCAACAGAATATTTATTGGAAGCAAGAGCTGAACAGCTATCAGGAAATGAAGAAATGGTAAAAATGGGGAAAGAGAAATTAAAAAATGCCATGGAGGATTCAGTAAAATATTGGGACAGGAAACTAGCCCATCAAGTAATAAAGCCACTTCATCCGTTTGACATCATTCTTTTATACAATAAAGCATTGGAGTCAGAGTGGGGATTTTTGCTCAAAAATAGATGTAATGGACTTTATAGAGCCGTGAGATAAATCAATAATGGTCTATATGAGCTGGAAAAATTAGATGGTATAAAGCTAGTAAGAAGGTTTGCAGAAAGTCAAATAAGAAAGCTCTATTCAAGGGGACAACAGTTGGACTCAGAGAAAGAAGAGGAAGAAGGAGACAATTAAAGTAAAGATAACTCTTAATATTAAGATGAAGAGCACCTTGATGAATAACAATCCTTTTATTAAAAAAAGGGGGGGCATATTTAATGTTTTTCTTGAAAAAAAAAGTGGATTATAACCTTGAATTCTGGGGGCAGAATTAAATGGAGAGGGGGATGTAGTATTCCATACCTTTTCTGCCAAGGTTCAAGTCCAAAATATCAAAGCTAAAAATTTAATCAAATATATATATATAAATAAAATAAAAATAAAAAGTTACAAAAAACAAGAGAATTTTATCAGAATTGAAAAAAGTATTATTCTACTTGAATCTACATCAGATTTTACCTATAGTCACATATTTTCTCGATCCCATAACATAAATAATTCTTTGGATATCATGGATTAAAGAAATAATATAATACTATACACTCTATACTAGGTACAAGAATATTCTTAAAAAAATTCAGCTTGTTTAGATATTCAATATGAATAAAAATTTCTAATATTACATAAGTCATACCATTACTCTTCCAACATCACATTTTACGTTTCTTGAACTAAAAAAACATTGGCATATAAGTTAGCATAGTGTTAAATTACTCAATCCCGACTTAAGCTCCCATAACCAAACATTACAGGAATTGTATACAAATTTCATTTTACATAGAAAAAGAATCAAATGAATACAGCTTGAGTCTGTGCAAAAGATAAATAAGGTTACTGGAGATAATAATACAGCTTAAAAAAGAATGGTGAAATAAATCAAACATATGGTGCAATATCCTGATCAAATGACACCATTCAAAATATAACCACTGGCAAAAATTTCTCAAGGCTGTGCACTGACCATAATAAAGTTCAGAATGCTGCAATATATTGAGCAAATGACAATTTTTTCAATTTACCCACCAGCCAAATGTCTCAAGGTGGAATTTTTCTAAGTTCGTTGTTTTTGTAAGGCTCTATGGAGGGCCCAAAAGGTATAGATAAAGGGCCTCTCTCCCTGTATTTCCCCCATTATTCTGATTCAGAAAATACTCCTGAGAATCAATCTATCCCTTCTCTAGTAGCATGATCTAGTATTACATTGAAAAAATCAGTAGCAAGGCTCAGTATTGTATAGTATTATTTATGATTCCTTAATAAAAGAGCTTAATATTAAGTGATAGTCTCACAATTATAGTAGTATTGTTGAATTGGTGTTTTCAGATATTATCATTGGTGATATTATCAAATTTTCTCATAAACCTTATTTATAGAAGGGATATCATCTTACCCTTATACCTTATATCATAACCCCTATAGATATATTTGATTATATTCATATTGATCCTAATAGTATTATATTACTATCATAATATTTATATCTTACCCTTATAGAATTATCCTACCCTTGAATTATTCTATTTATCTTCATAGTATTATTAAATCACCTTTAAAAGTCTCTATTAGCTATCAACATTATTATTAATATTAATATTGATCTTAAAAAAGATTCTTTAAATATCTCAAGTATTGAAAGAAGGAATCAATCAAAAAAAATAATTATATATTCAATAAAAATAATTTAAGCAAAACTAAATTATTTGACAAATCTTAATTATTATCATTATTATCATAGTGATCTTTTATTGAAAGACTGATAGACACTGCTGAAGTAAATTCTCTAATTTAAAAGCCACAAAATTAAATAATCAATTTATGATCTCATAAAGAGGGTATTGTTTTCAGTATTTTTTAGAGGGGCAGCTAATATATGTTAGAACCCATGGGTATTGGATAACTCTAAAATTTAAAACAGACTCACCAATACCTTTCCCCTAAAGGTACTTCCTATTATCTATCCCACAACAAAGAAGGTTTCCACAGTTTGGGAGTTCCAGAGGTGTTGAAATTTGAAGCATTAAATGATAATTGATACAAGGTTGGAATATGAATTGAGGTGATTTGGTCTTCCTTTGAGAATTGGCTTTTTAGATGAAGGAATTGAGTTGACATAGGTTTTTGGCATCAATAATATAAAGAGAAAAAATATTGAATGGATTTAGAGTAATGAAAATAAATGAAATATAAATAAAAGAGAAGAAAATAAAGAAAAAATGAAAATTTGAGGAGGTTCCAATCTTTATCACTGAAGTTGGGAACTGAATTAAATTGGCCAAGGACCTGGAGAATAATATTGATCGTAGGGGCTCACAGAGTAGCCAAGGTGATGCTTTGACATATTTTAGACCTCTCAGGGAACTGCACACCAGGAGCAGAACTTACTTTTGGTAGTTACCAACCCTGCCAGTGCCATAAAGTTTAAACAAACTTTATTAAGGAGTGTATTGTAATTGAGAAAGCTTGTAAATTGAGTTTTAAAATTGAATGGTTTTTTTCCAAGTGAAAATGGCAGTAAAGATCCAAATTGATGTTAAAATCTTGGCCAGAGATCTGTGTCCAAAAATTGACAAGTGCTCACAGAGTGGCCATGGAGATTTTTACAACAAGAAGGGTATAATACCTCTGAAAGTGCATACCAGGAGTGGGACTCACTTTTGGTATTTCCTCTTGCCACCAAGCACCATAAAAAGATCAAACTCTTGAAGAATTTTGGCCTGGCCTTTCAAGATACAATTGATGAAAATCCTTGACAAGCTCAGGGAAATTCTTGAGGTTTTCAGCTGGTTCCCAGGTCAATCTTTCTGTGTCTTTGCTGAAGCCTTTCTATTCCATCAGATACCATAATCGTCTGCTTTTGAGCTTGTAATCAAGGATTTGAGAGACTTCCCATTCCTCCTCTTCTCAAATAAGTATTGTAGGAGGAGGATCTTGATCTCTTGACTGGTTCAAGGTGGGAAATATGGAAGACTTGATGGAGGGATTTCCATTGCAGTGGAAGCTTGAGGTGGTAATTATTAGTACTGACTTTCTTAAATATCTTGAAAGGACCCAACCATCTTTCTGAAATCTTCTTGGTGGGCCTTTTTGATTTGATGTTGTTGGAGGAAAGCCATACCATGTCACCAGGATTGAAAAAAGGTAGACTTGCTCTACTTTTATCTGAATACCTCTTAAGCCTGTTTATGACAACTTCAAGTTCTCTCTTGACATCTTGCTTTAGTTATTGTATTTTTGTTGATAACCTTCCAGGAGGATTTTTTTGAGTAATGTGAACTGAGTCAAATTGAGGATCTCTTTGGTAAACAGTGAAAAACAGGAATGTTTTTGTTGAAGTGGTCAAAATTATTGTAGGAAAGTTCAGCCAAAGAGATCAAGGGGTTCCAATCATGTTGATGATAACTAACATACATCCAAAGGTACTGTTCTAATATATTATTTACCCTCTCTTTCTGACCATTAGTTTCAGGATGGTAAGCAGTTGACAGATCTCTTATATCTTGAGCTTCTGACATAAATTGGTTCAGAAAGAAGAAACAAAAAGGGAACCTCTATCACTAACAATTCCTGAAGGAAGGCCATTTTTTGAGAAAATCTTTTTTATGAATAAATGAGCCAAATACAGTGAAATAATTGAAGACATTGTTGGAATAAATACTGCCATTTTGGAGAATTTGTCCACTATGACAAGAATTGAATCAAATGAAATTGTAAATTGGCAGTTGAGTGATAAACTCCATTGAAAGACAAATCAAAGGACCATTTGTAATTTGAAGAATTTGAGGAGTCAAAACTTCTTGTGATTAATATTTTTGTTTCTTGAGCACTGTTGACAGGATGAATCATAATATTTGATGAATTGAGTCATGCTGGACAAGTGGAAATCCCTCTTTAAAAGCTTTAGAGTCTTCTCTTGGTCAGGATAACAAGCTAGAGGAGATTTATTGCAATTTTGAAGTATGCTGAGCTGAATTGTGGGTTCATTTGGGACAGCCATCCAATCTTTGGAGAGAAGAAGCTGGGGAGAAGGGTTAAAAGAATGATTTTCAACAGATTTACCTTTGCCCAAATCTTTCAGGGTACTTATACACTGAGGATCTTTCCATAATGCCTTTTTAATTGATTCAATCAAATTTGAAAAGTTTACCACCTGGACTGCAAAGAATCTTGAGCTTTGAACTTCATCTTTCTGAATGAGTTGTTGAAAATCAATTGGGTTTGTTCTGATTAAATCCTCCCCCTCTCTGGGCAAACATTGTCCCAACATGACAGCGCATCAAGAAGAGTAGCCAGGCAGCCTGGGTGGTAGTTGATTTAGGAATTAAATTCAGAGAGGAATTCATCCCAGCGGGCTTGAAGGCAAGTTAGGACCTTGGAGGTCATGAAGTATTGAAGAGAAGAGTGATTGGTAAGAACTTCAAAAGGAAAATATAGACAAAGAAGAAAAGTCCTCCAGTTCTTGAGATCCCACACTATGCCAAGGAGCTCCTTGTCATGAATCTCATAGCTGTGCTCTTCTGGAATAGGCTTTCAGCTATAAAATGCAATGGGACATTTTCCTGAGTCAGTGACCTGACTCAATACAGTACCCAGGGAATAATCTGAAGCCTCATTCTCTAAAATGATGGGTAGAGAACAATTGTAGAGGTGGTGAAGGCCTCTCTGAGTTGGTTATACTGACAAAGAGCTTCCTCATTTAAGGGGGAAACTGAATCTTTCTTGAGGAATTTGGTGAGTGAACTGATTTAATTTGAATAATTCTTGATAAAACAGTGGTAGAAGTTGGCAAAGCCAAGTAATTTTTGAAAATCCTTGAGGTTTCTTGGAGGAGCCCAGTTGTGAAGTTTCTGGACTTTGGCTTGGTCCATCTTGAGGCCTTAAGAGGGAACCAAATAACCTAAAGACTCCACACTTGGGACATGGAAAAGGCACTTGAACACCTTAGCAAAAGGCTTATTGTCCTTGGGTCTGGCATGAACAGTGGACACATGAGTGACATTCTCTTCCTCAGACTTGGAAAAAACCATGATATCATCTAAATAAACCACTACATAGACATCTATAAAATAAGAGAAAATGTCATTGACAACATTTTGAAAAGAGGCAGGAGAGTTGGTGAGCCCAAATGGCATAACCAAGTACTCATGATTGCCATATTTGGTTCTCAATAATGTCAAATTTTCATCACCTTCTTTGCTTCTGAGAAGGTTATATGCACCATAAAAATAAATCTTTGAGTATATAGAAGAGCCATCAAAGACAGTAAGAAGCTGATTAATAGGAGTAAGAGTATATTTGTTCTTCCTAGTAACAGAATTGAGTTTGTGGTAATCAACACACAAACAGAGGCCACCATCTTTCTTTTTTGACAAAGCAGAAAGGTGCTCCTATTGAAGAGGAGCTTGTCCAGATGAAACCTTTATCCATATTCTCTTAAATGTAGGCCCTGAGTGTATATGACTCTTGATTTGATAAAAGGGGGATCACCCCAACTGGAGGTAGAGACCCCTCCAGCTCAATATGATGATCACAGGCACATTGAAGAGGAAGTTTCTCTGCTTTCACCTTGTAGAATACATCCAAAAATTGGTGATAAGAAAATGGAAAAACCTTCATCACAGTTTCTATTTCTTCTGGCTCTTTCTCTTCATCCCACAACTCCTCCCAGGAGTCATGATAAGATGAAGGAGGAAGGCCCACACTTCAATGGAGGAGATGAAGGGAAGATATAGAATTATCTTCTCCAACATCTTTTCTTTCTTTGAAGACTTCATCTCTAGAGAATAGTAAAGACTGATGGAAATTAGGAAAAAGAATATGGACAGAACAAAATAATGATGATGTTCTAGAATAACCAACCAGAGCTGCACATAATTTGGAAGAAGAAAATTCATTAATGAGGGGAATAGTAGAATCACTAGATTCCTTATAATCAGGATTAAAGGTGATCATCCCTTGCCTCCAATCAATGGATTAATTAAATTGATTAAGAAATTTAAAGCCCAATATGTGCTCTTCTCCCTTGAAATTATCAATTACTAAAACATCACATTCAAAGCTTGGGAAGGAAGGGAGCTCAACCATATATTTAGTATGGTGAGTCACCCATAAAGAAGGGGACTCAGGGGGGTCCAATATGGTAAGAGGAACCTTATTTGGAGCTCTTATATGGTCAAAGAACACTTGTGGAAAAAGATCTTTGCAATAAATGAATTGGTAGCTTTAATATTTGTCTATGAAACTCTTGATAATAGTAGCACTCTTAAAAATAAGTTTCTTAACTTAATGTAACTTATTTTTAATTCCAATTTAAAGTTACCAGTGTAATTCTTAGCTCCAAGTAACTTTAATTTTCTTTTGGATTAATAATCTTAAGCATTGATATATATTAAGTTTATTTAAATTTAATTCAATCAAATTAACAGCTTAAACATAGAGTTTCAAGAAAAAATCTCTTAAAATGAATTTGTAATAAATTCTTAAGGAAATCTAAAGTTTCTTCAAGCATAGTCAAAAACATAAATTTGCGGTCTAATTACCAATAAATCCTGTTTATAAAAGCTCATTAAAATTGAATTCATACACAGATAAAATCAACTCATAATCTGTGCAAAATTTCCAAGCAAATCCATTAAGAATTGGATTTTAAATGAATTTTTGAAGTTGCTGCTATTTTTCCACATAAAATAGCAATACACACCAAACCTTAGCATTTGATAAATTTTCAATGTGTGCAACTTAAATGTTTTAAGCTTATGTGATCTTTGAAAGTTCTCAAAGCCTTGATTTCAAGCTTGTAGATTGGGATTTACCCTTTGGCAGCTTGAAATTCCTGTCCAAATTGGGATAAAACCAGTTTAAACCTTAAGGTTGCATCAAATTCTAATCTTGAGATTTAAATAATGTTAAAAATCCTTGAATACAGGTGTACAAACTTAATTGAATCCTTGCAGATCCAAAAAGCTGGGTACCCCTGCTCTGTTTGGTCTTTTTCCTTTGTCCCACCTTTTTGCATGGATTTTGCCCTTTTATTTATTTAAAGCCATACTATGGTATCAAACCCTTTTTTATTTATCTCACACAGGATCTACCTTCTGTAAGGAAAATCCTTAGCCAATGCATTAGATATACACAAAACCGCAATTTTCACTAAATTTTGGTGAGTTTGAATAAACTTTATGCAACTTTTAATTTAAAAATTATGAAAAAATGTTAAAAAATTTGCCATTTTACTGTGAGATTCTCAAATCTTTTAATAAATTTTGGGCATAACACCCTATGGGTCTACCCTGGGTTATTTTTGGTGTAGAATCCAAAGATGAAATAATAATTATAGCTTTGTTTATCCAAAAGAATTATACCTATTTTTTGTTATTTTTGCTTTGAAATACAATTGATAAGTGTGTTAAAGACTAAATCAACTGTGTATAAATCTATTTGTGGCATTATGGGTATGTCATACATACCTCACAGGCTCACATTAGCACCAGAATCAATGAAAATACTGTAAAACATATCATAGAGAGAAGAAAAAACAAAAAAAAATCAAGAATTTTTTGAAACAAGTATTTGGAATGCACAATTGTGCTCTGGGTGGAAAATATTGAAGACCATTGAACACAACATGATCTTCATTCAGGCTTTTCTCTGGGCTTGAAAATCTGCCTGATGGTGTGGTGAGCTGGTTCTGAGGCCTTTGAAACAGGCCTCAAGACTATTCTTCCCACCACAATATGTGCACAAGGCCTCCTTGATTCTTTGTTCCTTTTCAGAACCCATCAACCTGTGGTCCTTTTCCAAGGGGGAAGAATGGGGCTTGTCCCTTTTCTTAACCCTGAAATCCTTCTTCTTATGATTTGAGGTTGAAGAATTTTGATGATGAGAACAACTTGACTTTGAGGCTTCAGTCTTCTTTTCTTTACAATTATTTCTCTCTTTCTTCCTCTCATGGTACCTGGTATCAAGCTCCAGGGTGACATCCATTAAGTCTTGGAGAGAATCAATGCTTGAAGGATGGGAGGCCAATTGATCCAGAATCCTAGGGGCCAATCCCTTCCTTAAATGATTAATAAAAGCCCTTTCACCTCATTCCCCAATTATTGACACCAAACTTCTGAAATAAGCAATTTAGAATGATTCATGTCAACCTGCTTTCATTCTCAGGACATTCAGCTCTGCTTCATTTTTTCTAAATTCATTTGGATCCCCAAATAAAGTAAACAGTTGGGATTCAAATAATTCCCAATTATTGAGAAGTTATTCTGGGTCTTGATTGGTGACATCTTAAAGGTAAGTCTCCATCCATTTTTCAGCCCTGCCAATGAGAAATGAAGTGGCATAAAGAGCTTTCTCCATGTCTTCAGAGAAATTTGCATTTTCATGGTGAAAAACAAGTTGGAAGAACAGAATAAAACTTCTAACTTTGAAGGGTTGAATCCCTTCAAAGAAGTCTGGTTCCTTAAAAGATGGATTATTGAAGGCTGGTGGTCCTGAAGCTTCAGAAGATGAAGCCCCTTGAAGATTGGCCATAATCTGGGTCATTTGTTGCATAATGGCCAATAACTATGGTTCATGCTGAATATACTGGGCTAGAGTTGGCCCTCCAGTACCTTTAGATGCCCCAACAGGAGTAGGAGCAGCCTCAGTATGGTCATACTCTTCCTCTTCCACAGAATTCTCCTCCTCCTCTGCATCATCTTCACCAGGACCTTTGAGTATGGTTCTTAGAATTTCTGGGAAAGCACCAACTACCCCTGATAATGAGCTTGATCTTCTAGGCCCTATTTCTTCCTTCCTGGATGGTGCTGCCCCTTCCATGACTGGTCCTCTTTCCAAATGGGCCCTCAGTTGAGGAACTTCTGGGGTCAAATCGAGAGGCCCTCTTGGTGTTGGAGTGGGGACAGCTTGAGCTCTGGTCTGTCTTGCAGGAGATGAATGTTGGACAGGTCTTATTTTCAGAATAAAATGAAATAAAACTTGAAGATAAATCAAAATTGTGATTTGAGAACTTGAGGCAATTTGACAAGAAAGCTTGAAGTCAAAATCAAAAATCAATAAATCAAAGTGAAAAAATTCAGGTCAATCAATCAACCAACTGTCAAATGACATCTTGAATTCAATAGTCATCAATTAATCAAATCTTTCTGAGTTTAAATAAATAAATCTTGAGGTAAATAAATCAATCCTCAGAATCAAATTAATTCAAAATGAAAACAATGGAATCTTCAGGTAAAAATAAAATATGTCAAATCACTCAATCAAAATAAAAGAAAGTGAAACTCTTGCTGTGAATCAAAATGTTTGAAGAAGATTTTGAAATGAATCCTGATGAAAGAAGATCTGTGTCATAAATTAATTTTGAGACCAATTCAAAATCAAATTAAACCTGGGACCTGGATGAAAATTGAGTGGAATAAGAATGACTAAAAGAATGATCAGTCACACAATTTTGAAATAAAACAAAATTTTCATAAGATTGAGGGTAAATTCATAAAGAGAAAACCAATTTTCATGAGCAAAAGAGTGATTTAAAGTTGAGAAATTTGAAGAAAATCATTAAATTAATAAAAACATCATGATTTATTAATGAACAATTTGAAAATAAATAATGAAGAGAATCAATTATGAGTTAATTAATATAATTTCACAGGGGCCCTTGGGGAAAGCCAGTATGGCCTGACACTAAGAAATCAAAAACTCACATGGAGGGATTCCAAAGGATAAAGAAGATAAAGATTAATCTATTTCTTTAAAGGAAAATAAGGTCAAGTACAAGATATGCCAAGTGATAAGAATTAATACAAAGGCCAATGATAATAAAGAAAAGCCTAAGGCCAAAGAGTAAACCAAATGAATCCTCAATTCTACATTTCAACCTTCCAGAAGGAACAATGGAATTATTAAAGGACATGACCACAAATATCCACTGATAGGAAAAGAGAGAGGTTCAAATGACTGACTTAAGAATATAAGTATTTAGTTTCAGGAATAAAAAGAAACTAATAATAAAGATAAATCCAGTATATTAATTAACTGTGGAAAAAGTCCCCCGGGGTGAAAAGATGGCCAGTATATGTGAAAATCTGAATACTGATCCTGGAGGGTTGAACACCCAGCAGTATTGACTGTTTTGAGTCAATACAGATCTGGCCATCATTAAAAATGAACTGTGTGCCTTGAGTTCCCATAGCTCAATATGAATTGACCCAAAAGATCAGATGCCATACAGGTTGTCTGAATACAGTCTGTATGGACCAATTGAGTTGTCCAAGGAGTTCTTGGTGCCTTAAAAACTGGTGCTAATATCAACAACCTCTTGAATTTGTCCTTGAAAAATCCTGGGCTAGTAATCCATTAAAGGGATACTTTTGAAATAAAAAGCCAACACCTGGAGGGCAAGGTGATTGGTATCCTCAAATGGTCTTGTGTATTCCAGCATGAATTGCCAACTTGAGTGAGATGTTTATTCCCTGTTTAAATGGACTGATGGGATGGTGACGTGACTTCAAATCATGAAATTTATTCTTGAAAGTGTCACCATTTCATTTCTTGGGCAAAATGGTTCATGATGGTATATAATATCATATATGCCCCATTCCTGTTTCCTGTAGTACAGGGTTCATGACTGAGGAAAGGGTTTCCCTTGGACTAAGGGGAAAACCTATTGGAAGTGTGCTGGTAGCCTCTGGTGGTTTCCAGAGATCATGAGTGGAGTATTGGGGTTGGTGTCCATCTATGGCCGTTTTGAGGATTTGTGCTAAAATTGGGCTCAGGTGGGCTGTAGAGGCAGTATGGTGACTAAATGGCCTAAAATCCCTTAATAAAAGGGGGTGTGCCAGGGGCCAATGACCCCCCATTCCCAAAATCAAAGGGATTGGCCTGGGGTTTTGTGAGATAATAAATTTTCCTGAACGCCATAATGAAGTTTGTGTCCTTGATTGGCCATTAAAGGTGGGTGTGGCCCAAAAGCCATTTAAACCCCACTGAAGGCCAACTGGCCATAAATTGGGTCAGTCTGAAAATGGTGTAAACACCAATTGGGGGATTCTCTCAATGATTTTGACACAGGCTCTATGTCCCTGACCTCATGATCAACCTGCTTGTACTGTCAATTCTTTTGCAATCAGAAACAAGAATCAAGAAAGCCAAAGACCATTTTGAAATATATCTAGATAACAGCTCCTCACCTTCTTCCATGTGCTCAGAAACAAACCCTGTACTTGAATGCAAAATACAACTACCAACTAAACAGTGCTGCTATGTGGAAAAAGAAACTTGCCCTGGCATGGATGCCTATGTCACATGAACAATAATTACATTGGCAAACTTACACCCTAATACAAGGGAAAGCCCAATTGTTGTTTCTTCCTGAAAGGAAAAATCACTTCTCTTCCCTTTTCCTCAAATTTTGTGCCTTCTTCCTCAATTTTGGAGAATGCTCACATTGATCTGTGTGGACCAATGACCATTCCCACCATATCCAGAAGTTGATATTTCCTCATTATTCTTGATCAATATAGCAGCTTCATAACCACCAGACTCCCTAATAATAAGCACAATACCTTTATCCAATTCATAATTCTCAAACTTTCTGCTGAAAGAATCAAAATAATAATTTCTGACGGAGGTGGTGAGTTTTTGAACAAGGTGTTAAAGGTTTTTTGTCACCACAATGGTATAGAACACCAAATCAGCCCTCCTAACACACCTCAACACAATTGAATAGCAGAGAGAGGTAATTTCTTTGTCATTGAAAAGACAAGATGCTCACTAATTCAATCTTGCATCCCAATGCAATACTGGGGTAAAGCCCTCTCAACAGCCTCATTTCTATTTAACCTAAAACCAAAACAAGCAGAAAATATAACTCAATTTGATGAATGGTTCCATCAACAAAAACCCTTCCACCATCTCAAAAACTTTGGTTGTAAGGCTTGAATACAAATTTTCCCACAATTACGTTTGCAAAATCCGGCTCCCATTTCTAGAAGGGGTATCTTTCCAGGATATGAAAACAATGGCTCAAGCTACCAGATTTTTCAAGAAAGTGACAAGATGGCTGTCATTAGCAGGAATGTTTTATTTCATGAATCCTGCTTTCCTTCAATTTCATCCATCAGCCCAACTGCCCAAATACCTGACTTCAGCACCCCCTTTCCTTACTCTGATAGCATACCTCAAGCTCAACCAACTGCAACTCCAACTGAACCCAATGCTAACCCAGAGGAAACAGATCCTACCAGAGAAACAGAAGAATCTTTTGCAGAAGCTTCCGGCATGAACCCAGAAAAAATAAATTTGTTGGTCCACGACATCCAACCCTTATCAGGAGCAATATTGATACTTCCAACATCCGCCAATACAGTTGTAGGCCAGGAGCAAACCTCACACAAAATGGGGTAGATGAAGTCGCCACCTCCTACAAGGAAGTACTCTCAGGGCCTGAAAATGAAAAATGGAAGGTTGCAATTGAAAATGAAATGAAAAACATGGAAAAGCTAAAAGTCTGGACACCTCTACAAAGGAAAGACTCAGACAAACCTATTGCCTCCATGTGGATGCTTCAAATTAAAAAGAAGTCCCAAGGAAAACCCATCGAATGCAAGGTCATATTGTTTGCACAAGGCTTTTGACACATTCCTGGAATCAATTATCCAAATACTTTCTCCTCAACAGATAGATTAAGCTCATTCTGCGCTCTTATCTTTTTATCAGCCTCTGAACGCTATAAATTTCACGAGATGGATGTGAAGAGTGCCTTCCTGAATGCTCCAATTTATTACAACATTTTCATAGAGGATCCACTGGGACTGAATCTGTGGAAGAAGAAGTTCTTACTCCAACTCAACAGTGCGCTTTATGGTCTTAAGCAATTCACTCTTGCCTGGCACAATTACCTTTTAAAGTGGCTCATCAGTGTAGGATTTAGAAAATATATCACCAACCCTTGTGTATTTTTGAGGTCAGCATCTTGTCCAAACTTTATTTAAATACACGTAGACGGCTTAGCCATATTTCGTCTTGATCTTCAAGAATTCAAGAAGCTAATTCAGAACTTCCTTGAGATTAAAGACCTAGTAAAAGCTGACATGCTTCTGTGAATCAAAGTCCATCACCTCTCTAACAGATTCTCTCTCTCGAAAGCTCACTATATTGAAGAAATATTCCAAACCTACAAAATCGCTGAACTACTATCATCAAACACCCCTTTGAAAATGCAGCCCGCCTCAAGCAAGGAAATATAGGAATTTAATCAAACAGGAATCAGCTACAGAAGAACAGTAGAACCCCTCAGCTATATAGGCTCCAACACCAGACCAGACATTACCTTCTCAGTCAGAAATCTTTCCAAGTACTTGGAAAATGCCAGAATACTTTACTGGAAAGCATGCCAGAAAGTCCTTATATATCTTCTCCACGCAAAGAATCTCTCCCTTCCATATCTCCATCAAGAAAACTCTCAACTTATGACTTATGCGGATGCTGACTGGGGCAAAAACCCCATTGATTGAAGATCAATTATGAAATACACTGTTAGCAGAAATCTTCACCTTATCTCCACGAAGTCAAATAAGCAAAGCACCGTATCCCACTCCACCACCGAAGCAGAATACAAGGCTTTATCTGATGCTACCAAAGAAAATGTGCGGCTCTCAAGCCTCAGAAAAGAAATAGAACTCCCACTCCAAGATAAACCAATCATCCTTAATGAAAAGAAAGGGGCCATAGACCTAGAACACTTTTAATCTACACACAGCGGTTTTAAGACTAATCATATGGACATCAAATTGCATTACATACAAGAACTATTGAACAAAAATGAACTGTAATTGCAACACGTTGCCTCTCAAAACATGACAGAAAGCTTCCTCACTAAGGCTGTAGGCAAGACTTCTCTAAGTGTGTCTTTTCTATCACTGAATCTGACCCCAAAGCCAAAATGCTCCTTTCCTGTCACTACATCGCAAGGGGGTGTAAGAACTCTGCATCCTTTACACCTCTGAAGCCCTAACCTGGGTAAATACGAAACCACCTTCTCCTATTAAAACAAACACCATCTTCTCTCTGCTTCCTTTGTTGAATCTCTTCTCCTTCCTCAATGTTTTTCTTTCACCTCTTCTTCCCTCAATCGTCTCTTTTGTAATCTTCCTCCCCAATACTTTTTCCCTCTTCTCTCCTCTCCAGTGACAATCCTTTGTCCCTGCTTTCTGGTTATGATATTTCTCACTGTTAGAGCATTTCACCGTTGAAATGGTGCTTTCTCCTTTTTCCTTTTACAATTTATTTCTACTTTTATTATTTGTACTTTTGTATTGAACAAAAGAATACTACATTTATTACTTGCCTTATTGTACTGTATATTTATTCTGTATCAATGCTGTACTCTTTAGTATTTAAAGAGGCAGTAGCTTGTTGTCATTTAAGAGTATGAAATATAAGAGAATAATTCACTAATATCGTCGTCGTCGTCGCTTAGCTATCGTATACTCAACACTCACACTTTGTCTCATGTTTTCTCTAAAACACCAAGTATTTACTTTTTCTGCCTGTCTTTTATTTTATCTTTCTCCTTGTCGGTATTGCTGCATGTACTACTTTATTATACCTATTTCTTGTCCTTTAGGTGGAATCCTCCTCTGTTGCTATACTATATTACACACTCTAGGCATACCGTTCATGAAATGAACCCTTAGTTTGACTTTCTAAAATTATCAATCCTGAAATTTATTATTTTAAAATGAGAATGAAAACAAAAATACTTAATATTCTACTTAACAAAAATTTATTAGAGAGCACACTGATTAACTATTACATATACTGAAGGGCCTTCCTTTGTAATCTTAGTTGTTGTTAGTTTATCAAGTACTTTTGATCCAAAATTCAATTTCCTTTTCTTCTTTTGCTTACTTCATCGTATAAAACTAAAAGAAATTCTATCTCTTTTTTTTGTTTTCCATACTAACATCGCGTCTTATCTTCTTTTCTATTTCTCTATCTAGTTCCTTTTCCTTTATTGAACTGACATTTTCCAATTTTATTTCTTTTTCCTCTTGACATTTGGCAATCCTATTTCTAACAATTCTCACAAGAATTGTGATCATAAAAATAGTCAATGTTTTCTCTATCTAAATTTCAAATCATCCAGAAGTAGATTTGGACACAACCTTTCTTAACAATTTATGCTTCTTTTTCTTCAGCCCTTGAAGGAAGTGAAAAGACCCAAATTTAATCATGGAAAGTTTCCATATTTCTAATTTGACAATAAAAGAAGATTTCCTCTTCCCATTACAAAAGGTTGGTAGAAATGAACTTAAATATTTCAGTCATTTTTTCTAGTATCTGCTGTAATTATTACATCAACATAGCCCGTGTGATATCAAGTCACACCAATTTATTTAATTTTAAATCAACCTCATTTTGTTGATGTACTGAATTTTTTTTTAACAAAAACTGGAAATTGTTTGATACTATGGGTTTCTTTAATAGAAAAAATATTTCAATTCAATATAGAGCATAGGTTAATTCAGATTAGACCATAGATTGCTTCAGTTCTTCACTATGTGGACTCAATTCATCATCACATGGAATTATTTCCTCATCTTATGAAATTAATTGTGCATAATATTTATATTTAGTAAACCTTTTTATTATATTTAATCACATTTTTTCTGATATTAAATTAACCTATTGCTTATGTTAAATTCATCCAGGTTTTACTTTAAATCAACAGTTTCTTTGGAAAAGATTTCAGGAACATGAGAGGTTTGATAAGTAATAAAATAGTTGATTTTTGCTTTATATCACATAGGTGATTCTGATTCAATGATTCAAGAAGTAAATTTGTTTTTATTCATATCATAATGGGGAATATTTTGGAAAATATTTCTCTTTCTCCATTTATGTTTCTTTTTTCCCAATTAAATCACCCAAATGAATAATTTTTATCTGAGCTCCTGTATTATTTACCACATTTATGTAGACTCCTTATCTAATTAGGTAGCCAAACATCATAGCTTTAACTTAACATAATCCTTGTCATATAAATTATTTAAATTTTATATTAACAGCTTGAAGATCTTCCATAATATTATTAATTTAGGGTGTTGGTAAAAACATGTAAGCAAATTGGTAAAAACATGTAAGGGGTGCCCTGGGCCCATTTTCAATTAAAAATGAAACACAACCACACCTGTATTTGTCCAAAACATGCCCAAAAGAGGTTTTTTCCCCGCAAAACCTCTCCAACTCAAAATTGTTTCAGATTTTTTTGCCCAGCCCCCCCCCAAAAAAAAAAGCCCAAACAGCCCAATAATCCACATTATCCCCACCCCAAACCATTGTTTTTTTTTGGAAAAACAGCATTACCAAAGCTATTTTGCAAAGCTTTTCACACTTTTTTTTCTTTTTTTCACCCAAAGACTGCATTTTCCACCACAACAAACTACTTTCAATCCTCCAAATTTCCAATTTTTTACCTTCCCTCATCCATTAATCCCACATTTAAACCACTTCCTTTCACTCTTAACCCCTTCTGTTCATTTTTACACCTTTTTTCACCTCTTTTTCACATTTTGAAAGGTTCTTACGCCATTCCAAATTCCCCAATTCCCCCTTTTTTTCACTTTTATACATAATTTTCATTAGAAAAATGCTTCAACCCCCCACTGAAGGTGAATTCAGACCCTTGAGCTTCTTTGGCAACATGTGCATAATGTTGCCAGGGCTCAGGGGTATGCTGTGTCCACCTTGAGGTCCAATATGACCCACAACCAAATTTAAAAATGTTGTGACAGGTTGGGCACCCCAAATCCCAACAAAAGCCCCTCCAAAACAGTCACCTCAAGAAAGCTTGACTGTCCTTTTAGACTTTATGCCAGAAAATATGCCAAGAGTACCACTTGGACTCTTAAAGTCAAAAATCCTGAACATAGCCATGATGCCACTGAAAATTTCATGGTACATCCTGCTTTCAGGTAATTCAATGGGCAAGAAACATCCCAGATTGCTCAAATGTCTGAATCACTCCTCATGCCAAGGCAAATTCAGGCCCAATTATGCAGCCAGAGGGAGTCTGACAGGCCTGTAATCCTTCAAGACATTTACAACCAAGTCAAGAAAATCAAGAAAGACAAACTGCAAGGCAGAAGGCCCATTGATGCTCTTATTGACACTCTCAAAGAATAAAGTTTTGTTTGGTCCTCTGCAAGGGATTCTGAGGGGCACATTACCTCCTTGTTTTTTACTCACCCCCTGGCCATAAACCTTCTTCATGGCTTTCCTCATGTCATTCTTATGGATTGTACTTATAAAACCAATAAGTACAAAATGCCCCTTTTTCATATTGCTGGATTCAGCTCAACCAATAAGACCTTTTTGGGGGCTTTTTGTTTGATGAAGAATGAAAATGAAACTTCATATACTTGGGCATTAAATCAATACATATAAAAGGTCCTCAACAACACCAATCTTGTTCCCCCTCCAGTTATTGTTATTGACAGGGATCTGGCCTTGAAAAACTCTATTAAGAAGCTCTTCCCAGACTCCAAAGTCATGCTATGCCACATCGACAAGGATGTATCTGCTCATTGCATGAAGAAAATTGGTCATGGAACTGATTTTGAAAGTTTTATGGGCCTTTGGAATCAATTAATATACTTCTTCACTTTATTTCATTTTATTTCGCTTCTTTTCTTATTATTGTCTTTATTAATGACTTTGGGATTCATTTCTCAGCTTATTTATTCACCCACTGAAAAGTATTTCAAAGAAAACTGGAAGAAGATTCAAAAGCAAGTTAAAAATCCTGAGGTCTTGCAGTATTTGGAAAATACCTGGCTTCCTCTAAAGGAGTATTATGTGCCAGCCTGGACCAACCACCATTGCCACCTGGGTGTGGGCTCCACCTCCAGAGTTGAAGGTGCCCATGCCATGGTTAAACTTTGGCTCCAAAAGTCCACTGGTACTCTCCTGGAGGTAGTCAGGGCTCTCCACATGGCATTCAGAAAACAATTTACTGAAATTATCAACAGAATCTCCAAAGAAATGATTGTCCATGTCAAGAATTTTCCTCCACACATCTGTGCCCTCAATGGCAAGGTGTCTCATCATTCTCTCTAGATTGCCTTTGAAAATTTAAAAACAAAATTTCCTCCAAATGAAAAATGCACCAACAAATACAAAAATTATCAAGGCATTCCTTGCAAGCATAAGACCCAAAAGGCATTTGCCAAGCACCAAAGGCTTGAATTATCAGACTTCCATACTCAATGGCATTTGAATTTGCCTGTGAGGGTTTTTTAATTTCTTATTATTATGATTTTTCTTATTAACTGATTTTATTTGTCATATTCTTCTCAGGCTGGTTTTCAAGGTGATGATCAAAGTGTTGAAAAAGAAAGAAAGAATGAAGCCAAGAAAATATTTGAAGACATTTGGGGAAGACCTGTTTCAAAGACCAATGGCAGACATCACTCCAATACTTCAACATTTTCAAGATGTTTTGACTGGAAAAGTCCCATTTGATCAAATTCCCAAGAGTCAAGAGGATGATCAATATTATGAAGACCCTCTAGAATGCAAGAATATCCGTGGAAGACCCCAAGGAGCCAAGAATAAAATCAAAAATCAAAACAAAAGAGAACCTTCAAGATTTGAAATTATTAAAAGTCAATCCAAGAGAAGAGGAAGACCCTCATCAAAAGTGACCAGCACAACAACATCAAGATCCCAGTCAAATGTCCCCTCTCCAATCATGGAAGTGGACTCATATGAAGATTCTGAAGATTCTGAGGACTCATTATCTAGATCCATCAGTTCATCAGATTCACTACCCTCAGCAACTGCATTAAATAAATCAGAAGGAACCCTTAAAAGGTCCGGAAGATTGGCAATTGGAAGAAAAACCTCACAAAGAAAATCACACAAGCCTGCCACCAGTTTGAATATCTATGAGGCAATTGACTTGACCTGTGAGCATTTTCAAAGCAATTATCACACAAGTAATGAATGCTCCGAGCTGTTTGTGAGTTTCTGATTCTTTTTAATGTAATCCTCTGTGGTTTATTTTGATATTGATCCATTTTTTGAACTTCTTTTATCAGATAACTTGCTCAGAAGACTTGCCCAAGTTTATATTGAAATACACCTTCAAGGCCATCAATGTCCAGGGTGATGGAAACTGTGGCTACAGAAAAGTATCCCACTTCATTTACAAGACTCAAGATAAATGGGCTGATTTCAGAGGTGACTTGGCTGAAGAAATTCACCAAAATCAAGACCTTTATGAAGCCATGAACACCTTAATTCACTCAGTATCCTCTTATTTGGAAAGAATTGAATGGTATGAAGATGTTGGCCAGGCTCCAAAAAGCAAGTGGATATCCATGCCTGACATGGGGGATCCAATTGCAAATAAGTATAAAAGACCAGTTTTCTTTTATTCCACAGCCCAATCTTTTTCTTTTTTCCCTTATTTCTGTCCTCCAAATGATAATCCCCCCATTTTCATCTGCTTCTTGAATAGTTGTGCTCATTTTGTTCCTTTGGACATCACCAATTCTAAAGTTTATCCAGTCCCCCCCCCATTACTGTGAACTGGGAGATTCATTCCCAAACACAAGCCCTGGGGTGGGCTGATAAATTTAAGAAACACAGAATGTTGTATTTGTCCAATCTTCCTCCCCCCTCTCAGAAAAAACCCACTATTCTGGAGGTTGATTCTGATTGAATGATTTTTGTATATACAGTTTATGCCAATTATCCCCCTCCTCAGTCATTTTTATTGCTTAAATCCCACCTCAGTCTCTTTTTTTATCAAACATGTGGAACTTTTGTACTTGAAAATAGTCATATTACACACAACAAAAAAAACAGTTGAAAAAAAACACACATTGCGCCTTCACTTGTTGTCCCACCAAAAAGATTTTCCCAATTCATGAGCTTCTGGTTCCTTCTTGTCCAGATTGAACGCTTTAATTTAAAGAAAAATGAAGGAAATTCGTAAGTGGGAAGTTATTAAATTCACTTTTTAAAAATAGGCATATTACAATGACAGGAAAAAACATTTGAAAAAAAACCCTTTTTGCGCCTTCACTTGTCCCACCCAAAAAAATTCCCAAAATTATGGGATTCTGGTGCTTCCTTCTTCACATTGAACCCTCCATTTTAAAAAAAATCAAGGAAATTCATAAGTGGGAAGATTTTAAATGAATTTTTGACAAAAATATGCCATTTTTGGCATATTGGCCAAATTGGTGAAATTTGGCAAAAAAAAAATTGAAAAAATTTGTGCTTATTTACATGCCAAGTTGGGAAAAATATGGCAAAAAAAAATTAAAAAAATCCTCAAAACTGAGCCTGAGGAATTTTTTTTGAAAAATAAGGTCACTTACGTGTTTTTACCATAAATTGGTAAAAACACGTAAGGGCTTACATGCGTTTACCAACACCCTTAATTTATTGACAGTTTTCTTATATCTTATTATAACATGAAAATAATAATTACTGACTGTAACACTTTATCAGGCTATCCTAGTTTATTTTTGGTGTAGAATAAAATTATGACATTATATCTATCACTTATTATATTCAAAATAAATCATAAATTTTCTTTGATTAATTTCTCTGTTAAGTTCATTCAATGAGTCTTTTTATTTTGAAATTTATTTTTTCTATAATTATTTGTAAAACTATTGTTATATTGTATATAGCTAACAGTATAATATGCATTAATTTCAGAAGAATTCAAAATCAGATAGATTATGAAGTCCTGAACTTCATTGAACGGTATGAAGGGACCTTTTGTACTAATAACTCCCTAATATCACTTTGAGGAATCCTAACTGATAATATTCTATGATATTCAGAAATAACGCTATGTATCTTTATATATCTCATTATATTCATATTTCTGGGTAATTACTTCCATTTATTAAGAATTGAAATGTCATTTATTCCCGATAAAAACATTTCAAAGGCCTTTTGGAAAAAAAACTCATACTCAACTCTAATTCTCACTAGCAGTTTTAAAATAAAAAGGTGTCCCTTGAGAGAGTTTGAATGAGAAGAACTATATTATTTTTGACTAATAAGCAATGAGAACATATTTCTGTGTATTAAATAGTGACTTAGTAATAATAAGCCACAAATAACATCCCATTTTTAAGGCACTAAATAGCCTTCGTTTGCAGCCCAAAATCGAATTTTTTTACATTCCTTTGTCATAAGCTGTGATTATCTCTCCCTAACCTGATTTATTTATGTTACATATCTTGAAAAAATCATTCTCTCTCTTTATTATCAACTATCGCATTAACGGTCCCTTCAAATTGTAAGACTTCATTTTCCCAGAGAGAGCTATACAGAAGCACAGATGGGACCTCTCTGATTTTGAATGGAAATAAACTCACAATTTTCTAGCTAATTTAATTTGAGTTCTTAAATCTTTAATTGGTCCCGAGATCCCGTATTCTCAAATGATTAAAGTAATCATTATCACAGTTTCTCACATTTAAAAAATTTTCTTAGAATCTATACATATTTCCTTATTTTTGCCATTCACTTTAAACATTCTTGAACTAAACATTTTCACAATGTTTTTTCCCTTTCTTTTTTCCTTCATATTGATTTTCTTTTATTGAGCTTTTTGTCTTTTTCACCAGATATTTTCTTACAAATTATATCAACTAATGAGGGCTCTTACACCCTTTCTTATTGATTATTGAATCAATAATCAATGAACCTTAATTAAAATCCTTTTCTCTTCAACAAAGAATTTTTTCATAAAATAATTATGATTCAAATTCAATTTTCCTTTCTGAATTACCCTAATATTCAAAGAGAGAATTTATATATGAAAGATTTTCCATTATCAAATATTGCGGGAGTAAAACTTGTATACTTACTAACTGAAGTGAATATCAAATGAAATATGAGGATAAAATAGGTCTAAAGAACTTCCTTTTTATGATAAAAGAAAAAGTTCTCTTTTTAGCTATGAAATTTTTCTCTAATACAGCTTAAGCCCAGAAAATATTGGAGGGATTGAAAATTCATTCATTTTAAAGTTATTAATATAATATCATAATTGAAAAGAGGGACTCATATAAAAAAAATGTGGTTTTCCACAACCTTTTTCACCTGGATTAATATCATAGTACCCCACAGCAGGAAGAACTCCCACCCACTGGATGAATCAGACTTAATCTTTACCCAGTAATTCCAAATTTACACCACATATTAAGCTTAGCTTATATTTTGATGGAAAAGAAAAAAATAGAAGTTTCTTTATCATACGAAAAGCTCACTTCCACTAGGAAACTGTAAGAAATAAAGCTAAATACAGAAAATGGTTATAACAAACAAGACAGCACCCTCCAAAGAAAGACTTGAAAATCATTCTCAAAAAAGTATGAAGCTGCACTGGAAAAAAGTGTTCTTAGCTGAAACCAAACTAGATCTATAATAAGCATTTTGAACTAGTGATCCACCTTACCGGAGTTACTCAGACTTAGTAGCAGTAGTAACCAACATATATACTCAAAACTCAATCCAGACTCACTCAGAAATAAAATATAATAATTTTTTTCTTACATTCTAATGAAATAGGAAGCAAGAAGCTAACACTTACACCACATAATGTTTCATAATTCAAATTACAGAAATTGTTTTTTGGGCTTTGAAACAGTTAGTTAACAGAAAATCAAACCAGTTTAGCAAAAAATAGGATAAATTCATGACTGCATTGAACTTTCTTATTAAACAATTAATAATACCATTTGTGATAGATCATATAGATTGTATGAAGATGTAAGCTACAAATATTAAATAAATCATAAAAGAACATAATTGTGCTACATCCTCAAAATTAGCTCAATTGAAGCTGATCAATCCAATAATTTCATCATTAATCCATTATTTAATACATGATAAGTGAGAAATTGTCCTTGAACTAAGTGATTCTTTCCGGTGTGGTTTCATTTTGCCACTTTTTGAGAAGACACATTTGATTGATCTGGAGGAGGTAGAAATGGCTATATACTGTAAAGCTATCAAGCCTAAGTTGGGTAAAGACCCATTAGTTATGTGTTGCTAATTTGACTAAAAATTAGTTAAACAATGAAATATTTTATTAATTTTTCAACATACCTTCCCAAAACCGATATTTTTCTCCCCATCTAGACAAGGGTGATTATTGTCTAAATAAGCAATTAATTCATATTTAGATTTATTATCAGTAAAAGATCTTTGTAGACTAGTAGTTACTTTTGGTATGTTAGAAAAGAAAAGTTCATCAAAATTTGAGTTTTGGACTTAATGCAACTCTTCAAGGTCCTCTTAGCTTTTGGAGTTGTAATTATTGTTGGACATTGAGCTATAGTATTGGTGTTATAATGCCTCAATAGCGCCATAGGCCTTCTCCTGAGGTATTCCTAACTGTTTAATGTAGATTTTGAGGAATCCTGTATCCAAAATTTGAGAGATAGTAGTATTATTATTATGAATTTTGATTTGGTAATACTTCTTTGCTTTGTAAAGTGTCACAGAACATTCTTTAGACAGAGGGGTGGATGAAGATTGTGGATGAAAGATTCAGTTGTTTAATTATGCAATGGTATATTCTAATTACCATATTATTTAATGTATTAATTTATTCAAATATCATTCATCCACTATTACATAAATCAAGGCTTGGTTCTATAAAGCTAAGTGTCTTCAAAAAAATTTCAGTTATTTTAAATCTCACGGAATCTGGATTATTCATATATTTTTCTAACAATGTTCTTAATCCCTGAGATCTTTGCAGTTTTTCAAGAAGACTTTACACCTTTTTGTGGGAATGGATATGGGTAGCAATTTGGGGTCTGAGGTTTGATCACAAATATGTTGGAAATTATCTCTTGGTTTGGTGGAGCCACGTATGTAAGAGCATAGCTCTTGTATCAATTGTACAAACCACTTATTCTTCACATCTAGTATCAGCTATAACAAATGATAATTTAATTAAATCATTCAAGAATCTCATTCAAGATTGATAGCTTACTTCCCTTTGAAATTGGTATCAAATGTTCATCATTAGCTGTGGGGGTGCTTGCTGGCTTCTGTGATTCAAAAATTGGTTCATTTAAATCCCTCTTCCTTTTTTTGTGAAAAATTGTCTTTGTAACAACCTGGACACATAATGAAATTTAATTTAAGTATCAATGACATAATGGATAGAAAATCACCTTTCCTCTTTGGAGCCATAGCTATAACTTCATCTTCACTACCTTTATCTGGCTCATGTATCACATAATTTCTAGTTTATTTTAAATAAACATACTAATAAATAAAAATTATTAGGTTTTATTCAAAATAAACCGGTATATTTTTAGTTTATATTTCATAGGTTCTGTTGATGCAAAAATTCAAGACATGCTATATATATTTACATAATGAAAATATTTTTATACATATCACCTTTGGTATTATTTACATAAAGAGCCCTCAGAATTGAAAATTGATATCATTTATGAAATTTCACTTAATCTAATTGAATATCCTCAGTTCTATGTAGGAAAATCTAGATTATTTAGTTTTACTTTAGACGCCTTTAATGCTTCTTTCAGAAACTCATAATAGGAAGTCTCAAATCTACAAAATCCCAAATTTTAAATCCTGTGAATTTGTTTATAAAAATCCCACATTTCATTCTTGTTTTCTGGTTGGTCGGAAAGCTCATTAGCCATAGTATTCCAGATACAGAAACTTATGTTTTTGCATATCAAATCCCACAGTTTATGAAAAGGTATTTTTAAAATTTTAGTTGAATATACTAAACCCAATATTTCCCTTTACACTTATATATTGAAAATATGCCAAAGACATCCATATTTCAGGAAATAACTCAGTACTTGATTGTGTTACAGCATATACATCCCTTTGGGGATCAAAAATTTGCTGAAGTGGAAGACAATATAATTTTCTTCTTTGAAATTTCTTAAATATGCTACATGAGGCCTTATATTTTTCATCATTAGCAATAATTATAGAGTGTTGGTAAACCCATGTAATCAAATTGGTAAAAACACATAAGCCCTTATGTGCTTTTGCCTTCAATTGGTAAAAACACATGATTTTATGGTAAAAACATTTAAAGGGTGGTTTTCAATGACATATGGCTATTTATGGCATTATCAATTCCATTTATGGTATTGTTAAGGCCATTTATTCCATTTTTAAGGCCATAAAATTCCATTTATGGCATTCTTTTAATGCCATTTATTCCAATTTTATGTCCATAAATGGCATCTGTATGTCATTGTTGATGCCATTTATGGCATTATTATGTCATTTTCTATGCCATTTATGGCACTGTTAATTCCAGGAATGTAATTTTAACTTCTACTTATCATAAATTAAATTTTGAATTTAATTGATTTCATAAATGGCATTTTCAATTTAATTTCAAACATGAAAAAAAACATAAAAAAGGGACTTTTTGGGCCTACAATTGTCCTGGCAAAAAAAAATCCCAAACTTTTGGGCTTTGGGTCTTTTATTCTCAATATTTTTCCCTTTATTTTAAAAGAGAAATTCTGGAATTTCATAAGTGGGAACATATTTAATCAATTCTTTTGAAAAAATAGGATATTTTGCCAAATTGGCCAAAATAGAGAAATTGGGCAAAAAAATGAAAAAATCTGGTGACCTCCACATCCCATGTCAGAAAAAATATGGGAAAAAATTATAAGAATGCTCAAAATTGAGCCTGAGGAATTGCTTTCAAAAAAATAAGTCACTTACATGTTTTGGCCATAAATTGGTAAAAACAAGTAATTTTATGGTAAAAACAAGTAAGGGCTTACGTGTGTTTACCAACACCCTAATTATTAAAACAAATCATTTAGAAAACCTATCTGGAGAAATGCTCAAGAAATATGCCAAAAATATCATACTTCATGTCAAATATTAGCTTTGATAATACAAAACTATCCAATAGGGGGTGTCAAAGTTAAAAAATCCCACACTCAAAATCCCGAGTTTATTTTTTCCAAAATCCTACATTAGTTTTTTGGGATTTCAGAAATCCCACACCTCAAGAGGTGTGGTATTTTAAGGTACAAAAACCCAGGTTTTTTGGTACCAAATCCCATGTTTAAATACTAAAATCCCGCCTTTAGCTTCCCATAAAGGCACATGCTTAAGACACACAGCTCAGTAAGGGCATGTTAAATTGCATAAAATCTGAATTCACTTGTCATTTATTAAAGTATTTGATTCTAAATTCCATTTAATACAGGCCTTTTCTTCATTTACTATTCCCAAGGCATTGCAAAGGCTACCTTTACTTCAGACATTAAACTCACTGCAGCTCATCAAAGCACTCAGCTCTGATAGTGATTCTGATATCCAGGAAGATATAATATTATTTAGATATGATAACCTCACAAAGATACATCAATTCTTGTAAAAGATATCCATTACATTACATGTATACAATGAATTATTTACAAACATTATCATCTGAAAAGTTTCAACAGCTATGTAGGACCACACATGAATCATTTGAAAAATTGGTTTCACAAATTCAAGATGATAAAAACTTTCAAAACTCATTGCAAAACAAACAACGCAATCCTGTCATCCAATTGGCTGTGGCATTATCAAGGCTAGGATCAAATGGCAATGGGGCTGCTTTAGGAAAGATTGAAATGTTGTTTGGAATTAGCCATGGGGCTATTGTGTTGTACACTCAAAGAGTGATCTGGAGATTAATGAAGCTGAAGTGCGAAGTGATTACGTGGCCAACAATAGAGCAACAAAGAGAGATGTTTCAAGTAATGTAAGCAGAAGGCTTCCCTGGGTGCATTGGGTTTATTGATGGGAGTCTCATACCATTATCACAACATCCCCCCAAGGATGGTGAAGCCTATTTTGATTGCAAAAAGAGGTAAGCTGTTGAATTTTGATTCTTTATTTCATTTTTACTGATTGTTTACAATTAAGGTATTCTATGTCAATACAATTGGTTTGCGATATCAACAAACAGTTCACTGCTCTACATGTTGGCTGTACTGGGTCACTTCATGATTTGAATGTCTATCATGGAAAGAGAGTGAATTGTGAATTTCATCGGGACCATTGATTTATATACTGAGTTTAATGGCAAACAACATAGTGGAGATGTTATTGAGAGAATAAAACTATTTACAATTAACATTTTTTGGTTTTTTTTTGGTCTTGCATATTTCTTTCAAAGTATCCATTGACTTTGGAATTAATTTTGTTGGGTGTCATTTTCAAGAATTTGTCACCTACATTAAAAAATTTATTGTTGATCTCAAAAGAACATCCAAAATGTGTTATTTTGTCATTATTGATAATTTCTGGAGGAGGTTTTGTTGTATGATGAATGATTGTTGATGTCTTCCAAAGAATTTCCATGATGCCAGGTTTCTTTGAAAAATCAATCTCCATTTTCAGTTTGGGGAAGTGCAATCCATGTCCAGAGGGGGTGAAGGCAGTTGGAAGTCTTTGGCTTTTCTTTTATTAATTGATTTGGTATTTTTATCCTCATTATTCTCTATATTGTGTTTTGTCCTAACCATGAAATCAAGAGGAGGAATAGTAGAATCAACATCATTCAAATCATTCTGATTATGTGCTGAATCTGGTTTAGTCCTAACCATGAAATTATCAGAATTATTAGAATAATCATGATAAAAAACAAGGAAAAAAAATCAGCATGCATGATCAACAAAAATTATATAAAATCAAATCATATAGATGATTATGATTTAAAAAAATATAAATAAAAAAAACATCATTAGTTATTAATGATGATGATGATAAAAAAAGAAGAAAAAATATCAGCAATCATGATCCAAAAAAATAAATAAAGAAATAAATCATCAAGATGATGATTTATTTATAAAAAAAATTAAAAAGTAATAATTAAGATCATTATTATGAAAAAAAAATATTAAAAAAATTAAATTAGTGTGATCAAGTTTAAAAAAAAATAAAAAAAATAAAAAATTTAATTTTATGATGTTGAGGCCATTAATTTGGAAAAATAATAAAAGGCAGCCAAATTGATTTGGAATGGATTCTGGAGGCTTTCCAAATTGATTTCAAATCGATTTGGATCGATTTGGAGTATAATTTACCCTGGAACCTCCCAGGAGCCTTTTTGGGAGGTTCCAGGGTGATGGGTGGGGGTCATTTTGAGCTGAATGGTGATGGGTGGGGGGATGTTGGAGGTGGATGATAGCTCTAAAAAAAATTTGAAAGAAAAACAAAGAAAAATTAATTAGTACCATTTTTTAAAAAATAGAGTTTTGAGATAAAAAAATATGACTTACCTGAGATTAAAAAGAAGAGTGTTATTTTTTGAATAATCTAAAAAAAAAATAAAAAAAAAATGGAAGAGTTTGGGGTGAAAATAAAAAAAAAAAATCCCAAAATAAGAGTCTTTTTTTTGAATAATCTAAGAAAAAAAATTGGAGAGTGTGAGTTGAAAAAAAAAACAATTCAAAAAATAATTCTTTTGTTTGAATAAACTAAAAAAAAGAAAATTGGAGAGTGTGGGGTGAGTACTCATTTGGGATTTGGGTTAGGCTTCAAACTCAAATACCAGATTAATGGGATTTGGGAAAAATACCAGGGGACTCAGCTAAAATGCCATGTGATTTACACATAAAACACCTGGGATTTAGTGTTGGGATTTGGGTTCCAAATCCCGTGTTATTTTAAGGTGGAATTTGGTTACTTTGACACCGCCTAATATTCCACAATTATTCAAGATATAAGCAATAAGATCCATAGATTAAATTATCTTTTTCTCTTGAAATATTAATTTCAAATGGAAGTGGTCAAGCTTTTCAAAAGATTAAAATTATATTTGGAATAATGCAGGGAAAAATTTCTGTATATTCCTACCATGTTATCTCATGTTTGATGAAACTCAATAAAGATTTAATTAAATGCCCAAATTTACATAATTAGGTTTAAGATTCTGGGGGAATGCCGCAAGAGGTATCTCTAGGATTTATCGGATCAATTTATTGAAGCTCGATTTCATTGTCACAGAGTCCGGAAAAATATCAGGAGGTATATTTTGACTGTTAAAGGATCTGCTATTTCATTTTATTTTCAAATGATTGATTTTTTATACCTATTCCATTATTAATAAATATCCAATGGAACTTCAGCTTGTATGTGATGTAAATAAGTATCTAATTTCTTTGCATGTTCGCTGAGCTTTTTTATTACATAACTCAATATTCTATCAACAAATGAAGATTCCAAAATCTCAAAGGTACTTGTATTCAAATTTTTAATACTTACTTGAACATTCAGAATATGCAGAATCAAAATATATTGTCTCAGAATACAAGGTCCTTGTAGTAAGGACTGAGGACAATAAGAGCTTTTATATTTTCCTTTCAAGGTCTTTAGTGCACATAGAGCATGCAATTTTCATTTAAAAAGGGTGGTTATCTTCATTAAGAGAAATGTAAAACCAAATGCATAAGCCCCAAAAATTACAGTACATTGCTAATTGTGTAATTTAATGTTTTATCTTACATAATTTGCTAAGCCATATTAAGAATCAGTGTTGATATCTTCTTGATAATGATAACCATCCAGAGCTACAGAATATTAATCAATATCAATACAATGAAGAGAATCTAATTATTCAAGAAAAGGTGAAGCCACTTAAATTTCAGTTTTCTAATTCTCAATAATCTGGTATACTCATGAGAGAGGAAAGATATCTTCTTTGGATATGATAAGCAGCTTTTTTCATTTTAATACCATTATGAATAGTTAAAAGGGATCATAACATATGAAAGGTTGAATTACCATTTAAAAAAAGCCTCAAAGCTTAATGATGAATCTATTTATAAGCTTTTCTCCGTTAATTTGTTTTTGATATTGTTTATTTTCACTATTTTGATCATTAACTTTTATTCTAACTCAAAACCATGGTGGAGTTAGAAATTCCATACCTATATTAAATATCCTATGATGAATTTTAGAGCTGAATCAAAAATGGGTAATTATTTGATTATTTTCCAGTTCAGCTTATGTTTTTGAAGCTTAATGGTAAATTTCAGATTTTTTTGAAAGGATTTTCACTATTCCAGGCTTATTTCAAAAGTCTATGCCAAATTTTAGTCCAGGTAATTTAAGTCCATGACCAGTTTTCTTAAAAGGGCTTGCAATTTGTTTGAAGTTTTCCTTGTGAATGAATGAGAAAATTCCATTATTCCATATATTATGATACCTATCAGTAAGCACTTTATCTTGGAAACCCTTTCTAGTTAAAAATACATTTGAAAGAGTCTTGAAGGAGCTTGGTTCTTTACTTTTCCATTATACTCGACTTAAATTGGGAGTTTTGGCTTGTTTTATGTGTTTTTCATTTTTATTCGTGGATTTAATTGAAACATAATTAATTCTTAAATAATTTAATTGATCATATGAGTTGATTTTATTCCAATTTTAATTATCTCAATGGTTTTTTTTCAATTGTCAAGCCTCATCTGGAATAAACACCTTGTGATTTTCTCTTATCAGATCCCTTCCTAAAACCAATACCTCTCATCATTCCTCCTAAGTTGTTATTATTTTCCATATTTTTTCTATTTTCAGCTAATTTATTTAATAATTTAATCAAGTCCTTTATATTTCTGAATTTTTGAGAGTTCTTGTCAAAAGTATGTACTTGATAAATTGAAATTGAAATCTTGCGAGATTTTTTGTGATAAATAAGATGATAAATTTATATTCAGGATTCTCTGGTGGAAGCTGAAGCCATGATTTAGGATTTTTTTGGATCTGGTTGCAATTATTTTGAAACCTTTTGTTTTTTAAAATTGAGTTATAAATGATAGATAGAGGTTGGTTTCATTTTTATAATATTTCTTTGGGACTTATTGTATTATTGATCATGTGTTATTCAATAAATCTTACTCTTATTAAGCTCAGGAGGAGCTAACAAGTATTCAGTCAGAACCATGCCATGATCAGATGTATTCTTTTGATCTGGATTCGGGGATTTCTTTTAAATTTCAGTTATGAAGGAAGAAAAGGATAGTTAATTGACATTATGAAGGTAAATAGAAGTCAAAATATAATATATCCACCCCTAGATTAACAAAAGAAAAGATTATTTTAACTGATTCATAATAGAGATAAAAAAATATTAAACAATAATTATCAGGGAATTGGAATTCGGGAGCAATTGCAAATTAATTTGGAATCAATGTAGAAACATTCCTGAATTGATTTAAGCTCTGTTCGGAATAATTTTTCAAAAATATTCCTCTTTTTGGCCTACCCAAAATAAGTAAAATCATAAAATGAAGAATAAAGGAAGTTAGTGACAGTAGTGGTGATTGAGAAATTGAGATAGGTTAGAATAAAGTAAGGCCTTTCCCAGTATTCTATGGGGTTTAATTAAATTTGAATATTATTTTATTTGACTTATTTGTTTTTGAATATTAAAAAACACAGATTTGACTTGTTTTTCAAGTTATGTATTCTTTGAATTTAAAAAAGAAAGAATGTTTCAATTTTATTTGTAAAACTCTCATTTGGATTTCAAAAATTTACTTCAATTTTTTTTTGAGTGATGATTTTTTGAAATCAAAAAGGAAGAAATTTCCGTATTTGATTGGTAAAAAAAATATTTCAAAGGTTTCTTTTTTTTTTTTTAGAGAATAATTTTGTTTCTTTTTTAAAAGTATAGTCATATTTTTTGTTTGTTTTTTTAAAAGAAAAATTAAAAACATAATAGTAAAAGTTATTTCCTTTTTTAAAAAGAATTCTTCTTAAAGAAAAAAAAACGTTTTCTTTTGTTTTTTTTTCATCAGAATAATCAAAAAAGAATAGGAGAAATTAATTCTTTTGGGATTTTTGATTTTCATCATTTTTTAATTTTTTTTTTTTAAGATAAAACAGATAATTATAATAATAAAACAAAGTTTTTTTTGGATTTCTGAGAAAAAAATTCTGTCAAAAAAAAGAGATTATACTCTTATTGTGGGCTCTGGTTAAAAATAAAAATAAAATTTACCCTTTTTGTTTTTTCCAAAAGAACAATAAAATTCCTTTTTTAAAGGAATTATTTTTAAATCCAATTGAACCTTTGAAATTTTTTGACAATACCAATGGATCTTCCATTCTCTTAAATTTGAGAGTAGAATAACTATAATCAACTCAGTTATTAATTTGGTATTACTTTTACACCAAGTTTTGAGAAGAATCCCATTTGACAAAATAAAATAATTTATAAAGAGCTATTAATCCTTTAAGAATTCATCTTTCCATATACAGATTACTCAAAGCTTAGAGAAACTTGAGGTCTAAATAGCTTTTCCATACTTAATTCTATACATACCCAATTAGTAACAACTGTGTTGAGAATAACAGATGCTACAAAATGAGCCATAATTGAGCTTTCTATCTTCAGTAATTTACTAATCTATTAAGGATTTAAGATCATAATCCTACACTAGTCATTATGGGATCTTACTGTGGGACATCTGTCCATGTAGCTGAATTACCAGCTAATAAATTGAATTAAGTACTGTTTATTCTTTAATAGCTATATAACAAATAGGAGTCTTACAGATCTTTTCTGTAAAGTTTTTGACATGTCAGGACCACTAGAGAACACTTTTAAGCTCAATTAGTGAAATTTTTCATCCAATAAAAGTCTGTATTGATTGTGTGGGATGGAACCACAAGTTAGCCCACAGTAGTGATAATATTTACTCTGTGGTTATTTGCAGAGGTAAAAAACCTCCCACAACCCCCAAGAAATATAAAAGGTGCCTTTTCCTCACCAAAGGAAACACCCATCATCCTTAATACCTTTAGAGCCTAACAGGTATAATTATAATAATAATTATTTGAGGGTTTATTATTGTAAACCAAGAGATAAACACTTCCCCCAGGGCTCTCAGTATTACCCCCCATTACTAATATTAATCAGTATAGGCCTTTCAGTCATCTTGCCTTAATTTTCACTATAATCATTGTCAAACTTATAGTTATAGCTTGTTGATTCCCTTCTAAAGCTATATCATAGAGTCAGCCTGACACACTCACTATTGTAAAATATTTCTATCAAATTCGTGTATTATAACAGAAACACATTCCTATAGTTCTCCCTTCTTAAACATCAGTCACGCAAAAAATAATGTGAACATTTATTGCTTTAGTGACAGTATAATGATCAGATTTTCTAATCTGTATATTTTTCGGAGGGACTTTGTTTAATAGATTAATTAATTAAATGCTTATCCTTTACCTTTCCTTTATTGATTCACTCAAAATCCCCACTATTCATTTCCACCATATGCTCTAGCGCTACATCTGGCTTAAATATAAAAAAAGATCTATGTTTAAATAAGAGCTTTTATCATAACAAACCAATATCATATGATAAATAACCTTCAAGATAGGTTCAATTTCAATCTCTTCATTTGGAAATTATTCTAATTCCTAGGATTCATACCTTGTGATTTGAGTGATGTTTGGTTTATTACCAAAGAAAGACTCCATCCCTTAATAGCATAAACACAAACTTTATAATTCATAATCCATTGTCTTTACGCCTTATTTTTCATCATCTTCAGTTATTCCATATCCTGTTTCATTTTCAAATTTTTGAGCTTCCAGATATTTTTTTTATATTTCTTCCACCTATTGCAAATACTTTCAGCTAAAAATCTTATCTGTTGCAAGACTTCTTGGTAACCTCAAGGGCCATGAGTTGGAAGCCATTTTTCTTGCTTTATGGTGGTCTTCCCACTGATTTTTATCCACTAGTCCCAAAATATACATTGACGTTGATGTTAATCTTCAACCAATTCATTATACATAAAAAATCTACTTGAGTAAGTTGGGGAAATAGATTAGATCATCCCTTTGATTTTTTGTGAATTATTTAGTTTTGGTTTCTTTTTCTGCGGAATTTTGTTATTGTGAGAATTTGTGGCATAATTAATTAATTCAAAAGTTAATGCAGAAAGACTTTATGTTTGAAAGCTACAAGAGGAAGTTAACTCAAATGAAGTTCAAATTTATTTTGTTAAATGAAGAATAAAATTCCGTTTTTTAGTTTCAGGGATTCTAAAAAATATGATTCTGATTTGCAATCAATTTTAGGCTTGGTTTCTGAAATCTCCTATTTACCCAAAATGTAAAATCTTAATGAAATACCAAGGGACTCAGTTAAAAATTCATTAAAAAATGGCTTTTTTAATTTGGGATTTTGAGGGAAATTCCATATCTTTTGAGTTTGGTATTTGGTAGATTTGATACCCCCTAATATGAGTTTTTATCATCCCATTTTATACCAAAATCAACAAACACTCTAGAGTTCATGGCTCTGAATGTATTTTATAAAATAGTCAAATGGAAGCTTGATTTTTGTCGCTAGATATTTAAAAGATACTGTTAATCAGCTTTTGAATACTACTGATACTATCTATAATTTGCAAGGGTAAATTTTATTGATAGAAAAAAAATACTCCAGTTTAACTTATATTTTATTTTTGAGATATTTCCTGAAGCCAAAGGAAAAATATAAATTTCTTAATCTCATTATACAAATAATGATTTTATTTATTTAAATAATTTCTAATAGCACTTTTGAGTTGTAATAATGAGAAATGTTGGAAGAAATATTCAAAATGAATGCTGCTGAAGAAATGCTTCAGTTTTAGGATAAAAACAAAATAGTAAACCCCTAGTTACTTATAAATACTAATTGTGTATAAGCTCTTTGCATGTTTTCACGTCTCATAATTTTATTAGTTTATAAGGATTCATCCTTTTAATCAAAACAATATTCAACACTCTTAGGAGCAGTTTTCTTTATTTTAAATTATGATGCTTTCTCATTTCTTTCACTGGGTTTATTGATCCTGTCCTTTCAAATTGACTTGAAACAAGCCATAGTTGTCATTGAATCTTTCTCCTTTCTCCTATTAATAGTAGGACCTTGATATCAATATTTATGAGAAAATATCATGCTTGATATCTCAATGATTCTTCCACTATGCGAGCGAATCCATTCCCAATATTTAATAAAAATGGAGTATCATAATATTTGACGCAAGATGTTTGGGGTAAAATAAAAAACTTATTATGACTTATTCTCCAAGAAAGAACTCAATAAATGTTGTAGCAGTCCCAAAATGTGAATAATTTCCATTATAGACCAATCCTCTCTCTGGAGGGAGAGCTTTAGTTTTCTCAAATTAATTAAGCTGAAAGGGAATAAATCATATTTCATTTTGATAAAATGCTTCTTTCTCGCCAGATTTTTCGTTGCAGAAAATTCTGTCTCACGTCTGGAAATTTTAGCATGCATTAGAAGGAAAAATTCCCTTGTGGTAGCCAAAAAGTTCTCGTTGATTATGAAGATATTATTATGACTGGTTTTTATTCTTTTTGTAAAAAACATTTTATCCTCATAGGAGGTTTGCACTAAGATTGGGCTGTTGAAAAAGAAAGCAAATTAAACCTCATGATAATCAAGAGGAATTCTTCACTCCTTTTTGATGTCTTCATTGTGATAGAATATTTAATAGGAGTGGGATCTACATTCCGAAGGGAAAAAATATATCAAGGTTAGAGAAGGTATTGGATTCAATTTGATGGCAAGGTATCGATGATAGCTTCAAAAAAAATTACTTCATTATCGTACTATTAATTAATTATTTTTAGCTAGTTAAAATCTCCTATCCCCATCCTATTTGATTAATTGAGATGATGGGTTATCGCCTTAAAAAAATATAGGCTCAGCTACTTTTTCGTCGTCAAATTCAATTTGAGTTCTTGTAAATTTGGATCAGCTTGAAAAATTTAGCCATGAAAATATTTTTCTCTAAATTCCAATTTCAAAATAATAAAATCACTTTATATTAAATAAAATTCAAATTGAGCAATTCCGATAATCTAGTAAATTATCTTTTTTAAATTAATTGAAAAAAATAAAAACATTAATTGATCCAAAACTAAAACCATATGAGTTCAGTTTTGATTTTAAAACCAAATCTCATTTTAATTTTAATTTTATCTGTTTAAATGTGTAGGAAAATTATAAAGCTAGCCACTCCACCATAGTACTAATCCTTTGAAAATCCTAGTTTTCCATACCCACCCCTGAGACTTAGAACCTTGACGTCTGGGTTTCCACTATCACCCCTAAACCTTTTGAGCTTCAGGATACAAGGAAATTTACAAAGGATCTTTTTCAGAGGATAGGAAATAATCTATTCAAACTATTAATGATCTCAATCACCCAAACCTAATTTTACTCAATAATGCTAACTAAAACTGATAGTTATAATCCGATTTTGAAAATCTCGTGTTATCCTTAAAAGTATAATTTATTTTAAAAAGAAAAAAATATTAATGACTGCACTCCTTCAAGTCTTATCAATTTTGAAAATCCACTTTTATACTTCGTTTGATTTAATTCGGTATATCTATTGAATTCCCTCAAATTCAAAAATATCCAGATTCTTCTCAAAATTGAGTGATTTGACAGCCATCAAGACCCGGTGATGCTTCTCTCACATTTTTGAGACTTTATTTAATTTAAGTTCTCTTTAATCTTGACTTAATGCTTTGAAATTATAATGGATGTAATGTTTTGAATTGAATTAAATTTCAAAAATGTCTTTTCTTCTTGCAGTTGCATGAAAAATTTATTTTGTTTTTCCTCAAATGGCTGATCTTCATTGTACAATTTCACAATGAATCATGAAATAATACCGATTGGTTCCATTTAAAAATGAACCTATATACAATCGACAAATGCAGGGGTATCAAACAACCCCATATTGCCCTTTCATAGAGATTTGCGAATATGGAGAATTTGCCTCTTATGAGAGACACAATTTTGTGTGATATAAAAGGTCTGTTAAAATAAAATAAAAATAAAATAAAAATAAAATAAAAATAAAATAAAAATAAAATAAAAATAAAATAAAAATAAAATAAAAATAAAATAAAAATAAAATAAAAATAAAATAAAAATAAAATAAAAATAAAATAAAAATAAAATAAAAATAAAATAAAAATAAAATAAAAATAAAATAAAAATAAAATAAAAATAAAATAAAAATAAAATAAAAATAAAATAAAAATAAAATAAAAATAAAATAAAAATAAAATAAAAATAAAATAAAAATAAAATAAAAATAAAATAAAAATAAAATAAAAATAAAATAAAAATAAAATAAAAATAAAATAAAAATAAAATAAAAATAAAATAAAAATAAAATAAAAATAAAATAAAAATAAAATAAAAATAAAATAAAAATAAAATAAGAATAAAATAAAAATAAAATAAAAATCAAATAAAAATCAAATAAAAATCAAATAAAAATCAAATAAAAATCAAATAAAAATCAAATAAAAATCAAATAAAAAAAAATAAAAATAAAATAAAAATAAAATAAAAATAAATAAAAATAAATAAAAATAAATAAAAATAAATAAAAATAAATAAAAATAAATAAAAATAAATAAAAATAAATAAAAATAAATAAAAATAAATAAAAATAAATAAAAATAAATAAAAATAAATAAAAATAAATAAAAATAAATAAAAATAAATAAAAATAAATAAAAATAAATAAAAATAAATAAAAATAAATAAAAATAAATAAAAATAAATAAAAATAAATAAAAATAAATAAAAATAAATAAAAATAAATAAAAATAAATAAAAATAAATAAAAATAAATAAAAATAAATAAAAATAAATCAAAATAAATCAAAATAAATCAAAATAAATCAAACTAAATCAAAATAAATAAAAATAAATAAAAATAAAAAAAATAAATGAAAATAAATGAAAATAAATGAAATAAATAAAAATAAATAAATAAAAATAAATAAAAATAAATAAAAATAAATAAAAATAAATAAAAATAAATAAAAATAAATAAAAATAAATAAAAATAAATAAAAATAAATAAAAATAAATGAAAATAAATAAAAATAAATAAAAATAAATAAAAATAAATAAAAATAAATAAAAATAAATAAAAATAAATAAAAATAAATAAAAATAAATAAAAATAAATAAAAATAAATAAAAATAAATAAAAGTAAATAAAAATAGATAAAAATAAAATAAGTGTGTTGGTAAACACATGTAAGCCCCTATGTCATTTTACCATAAAATTACATATTCTTACCAACTTATGGCCAAAACATGTAATTTTTTGGTAAAAACATGTAAATGGGCTATTTTTCGATAAAAAATTCCCCAGACTTAATTTTGAGGATTTTTTGAATTTTCTTTTGCCGTATTTCTTCTGACATGGGATTTCAAGATTCCCAAATTTTCAAATTTTTTTTTGCCAAATTTCTCCAATTTGGCCTATTTTTTTGAAAAAATCATTAAAATGGTTTTACTTTGAAATTAACATAATATCCTTTTCAAATAAAGGGAAGAATCTTTAGTATAAAAAACCAGAAACCCCAAAATTGTGGATTTTTTTCTGGTTGGGACAATTGTAGGCCCAAAAAGTGCTTTTTTTTATGTTTTTATGTTTGTGTTTGTAAGTAAATTGAAAATTCCCTATATGTCATCAGTGGAATTAACAATGTAATTTATGGAATTATTGGAATTGAAAATACCATTTATGGAATTAAAAGTGCCATTTATGGAATTAACAATGACACAATAATTCCATAAATGGCATCAAAAGTTCCATAACAATGCCAATAATGGTGTTAAGAGTGACATTTATGCCATTTATGGAATTTCTCAATGTGCCACAAATGGCATCAAAGAAATCATAACAGTGCCATAAACGGCATAAAAAACAGCATCACAGTGCCATAAATGGCATAAAAACAGCATAATAATGCCATTTATGGCATTAACAGTGCCATAAATGGCATCAACAATGCCCTTTATGACATTCATGGAATCAAAAATGTTATTAAGGATACTTTAAATGGTATTTTTCCAAAGACAGGTGTTTCTTTAGCCGCATTTTAATTAAAAAACACCCCTTATGTATTTTTACCAATTCATGGCAAAAACACATAACATTTCAGTAAAAACATGTAAGGGCTCACATGTTTTACCAAATTGCTTACATGGGTTTACCAAAACCCCAAAATGAAGAAAATAAATGAAAATTAGATTTAATATGGTATGAATTTATCCCTTTTGTTTTTAGAAATTTCTTTCAAGCTCAAAATTAATTTCAAATTCTACTTTTTCAAATATTTTGTTTCGCATTTTCCTTGAAATCAAGATAAAAATTTAATTTAATTTCTTTCTATTTCATATTCCTTAATTATTTCATTTTTTTTTGAGTTTTTATTTTCAATAAAAATTCAAACCCATTGCATTCATTTCATTCTTTTACACTTTGTTTTTCTGATTTTTTTCAATCAAAATTTGAGCTTTAGACATTTTTTTTACTTTAATAACTTTTTTCTCAAATCACCCTTCTTTGTTTCATTTTCAATGAAAAAAAGTCTTATCAAAGTCTCAAATGCTTCTTAAATCATCCAAAAAGTAACTCGATTAAACAATTTGATTTCAAATAACTTGGGTTTTCATTTTAATCCTTACTCTTCCTCATTATAAAAAACCTCTCTCTGATTTTTTTGTATTACCTTACTAATTATCATTCATTTGAAATTTCCTTCATTATTATTGTCTTTTTTAGCCTGTGACTCAAACTGGAAAAAATCACAACATAAACAATACAATAAATAATGGTATTCTCAGATATACCTGAAATCAGTTAATTCTTGTATTTTTGTAAAAGATGGAATATTCCCTTTTTTAAAAACACCTCTCAAGTTGGTAATTCATATAGAATTGCAGCTCTAAACCCATCCATCTCCTTGAATACTTATAATAAAGAAGTGTACCAACTTTTACCCCTCATTCAAATTCTTCACCTTTGGATAAATACCCCTATGGTGGTTCATTTCTCGAATTCTCTCAGGTATAATCTCATATTTTTCTACTCATTTCTGTGTATCTAATTCATAATATATTATATTTCCGTTGATAATTCGTGAAAAATAGCAAATTATCCTTATTTTACCTCTATTTTTACCATACTCAATAGAAGGGTGAAAGGGTTACCAATTTAAAGAGTTTTATAAGGATTCTTTCTTGAGAGAATCATGATACTCTCATAATAGAAATCTAAAAATGGACAGCAATTGGAAGTTATTTACCAAAAATAAGGAAAGTTTGAAGGTTGGAAATAACAAATTTGCATGTATTATTTCCATATTGGGAAGAGGTTATCATTTCAAATATCTCTGTTAGACACATACTGTCAGCTACTTTTACACCTTTGCCTTATAAATTAACACTTATTACAACTGGAAGTCTTAAGCCGCAGAAAATCTTCACAGAAAACCATTACTCCCTGTATTATTTTCATGCACTCTCCAAGTCCTTAATGAGGGTAATAATCTTGAATGTCTACTTAAGAATAAATTTCGGGATATTGTTGATCTCTTTTTTATTTGAAATAACAGATCTAAGCTGGCTAACATCTCTATGTCTCAATTGGGAATATTGAGGCTTTGAAGCATTCTAAAAGCCCCATAAGTTTTGAAGTACTGAAAATGAAAGGTTCTGAGAATTGAATTGATGAAGTTACAAATATTATTAAATTTTAAATCTGAAATTATTCTTTTAAACAATTATTTAGCAATATTTTTGTGATGAGGAACTTATTTCCATACTTATTGAGCCCAAATGAATCACTTTATTTGTGTGATAAAGATATTTAGCACCCAGTGGGTGACCAATACATATAATGAAGTTTTTTCCATTTTGACAAAATATTTTCTAAAAAAATTCAACATATTCAACAAAAATAGGGTATGTATTGATAAACTAAAGAATAATATTAATATTAATCATTTCAAAATTTGGATTCAGCCATTCTATAGCTACCAATATAGTATTACGCCTTCAATATTATATCAATAAATTCTCTTTGATTTATTCTAATTGATAATTATTGAATAAGACTAAATGTTACCAAATTGTATTTTATTATTGAGACCAGGGCTCTAAACATATTCACTTCCACTAGTTCCATGTAGTAGAGACCCTTTGAAACTTTTTCAATACCTCTTATACTAATTCTTACTACTACTATGCTACTATAAGACATTTTTGGGAAAATTTTGATAGATTCATCCTGACAGTCTTACTCCATGATTTAAAAATAATTTCTTTTCTTATTTAACCATAATCACTAGCAACTTTCATATTTTCAACTTATTCCCCATGAGCAAAATGGCTACACCTGACATCAGCTGTTTCATTTGGAATTTGACATGGGAGATAGATTGTATTCAGATTGGAGATAGCATAGAAATTGAATTCATAAGAAGAATTTTTGGAAGAAGTTCAAGCCATGTATGCAAGCCACAAAGAATCAATTCAGCTGACTCAATAGCAGTGATTAGTTTGGCTTTTCAAATCTCAAGAATCCAAAAAATCATGCTTAAAAGACTTATTTCAATTTTCCCTTTGTTTTTATCTTTTCTTATTTCTTTTTATCATTCAATTTACAGAAAATATAGCTTTGTGGGTATACTCTTATAGATATATGAATATATATTTCAGCTTCAATATTAATTCTCTTTAAAGCTCACTTGAGGGAGGCTATAGATGAATATTATTGATATTGAAACCCTCCAAGCTGCAAAGAAGATTTTCATTAATGATAAATTTTCTTGGGTAATTTAGGAATTTTCTCACATATAGATATTATTTTAAATATACCCTACCATTTGGTTGTTTACTCTCAATCAAAATTTGTATTTTGTGAGACATTATATCTCCTATCATTTCCTCTTTTTTGAATTCAGGTTTCAATCAAAGTCAAAATGATCTATCAATATTTATGGGGAAAATTTATTTTAAGGAGAGGCCCACAAAACTGAGTATATATTGAAAGACTATACCCCCTTTTTCAACACAGAAAATTCTTTAGAGGAGGAATTTAAACTTATAGCTAGATGATATGAACATTAAAAGTGGAATATTGGGATTTATTTGTAGAATCTTGGACCTTTATATTATAAATATTATGTTTTAAAATAATGACTGATCCAATATTAATATAAAAAACATTGTCAATAAAAGAATTTTAAATATTAATAACAATCTAAAGCATGGATTTCTTTGAATTTTTGGGGAATTCAAGAATTTTCTTAATTGATACCAATAAATCTTTTCTTTGTATATTATTCTGGAGAAATTATCAATTCTGATTAAACCATCTTTATCTAGTTAATTACATCAATATGTGAAGAACCAGGATCATTTGGGGTGTTATTTAGAGTAAATTAGGGTAGTCTTTGCATCAAGGAATGAAATGAAGCTTAGAGAATGAAATTATTTCTTTTTATTTTGAGGTAATTCAATCAGCATGTATTAATATGGATAAACATCAATTTCTTAAATGATTTATTCATTTAAAAGCACTCTATCAACATGGTTTCTATTTGATGTCTTTTTTATTTTACTTGCTGTATTATATAGACTATCTACATTTTAACTTCAATTTCCTTAGTATTAGCTTCATTTTGAAACTATTAGGATATATGGAGAGCTCTCCATGCACTGAAAAACCAAATATCATCCCTTAATTTGGTGTTTTTATAGATTTGAGCATTTGAACATAGATTTTTGACTTTTACAATACTTTAAAATAAGAAATTAATATTTTTTAAATCAATTCAGAAAGTAGTTTTCCATTTTATTTACAATAATATTTCTTCAAATTTATGGGTGACACCTTTATAAACCTCTATTTCTCATGTAATTTAAGCTAATAAGAGCTCTCAAAAGTCCTTCAAAATTATCTAAAACATTATAGTAATGAATAAATAAAACAATTCAATTTTTATCTTCCAAATTTTTTGAATGCTATATAATATTAAGGCAAAACAACTGGCATAAGCTGGCTCCTTTCAAAAATTTATTTCTCAAAACATATCTATAAAGCTTATGGTAGGTTTTTGAAATCTCAATTCCTTTTATAAATACATTATTCCTAAAATAATGATATATTTAGAAAAATCACCTGTCTATAAAGTATATTTAAGAAAATCATATGTACACCTATTTCAAGTGTTCTTAAAAGATAAGGGAACACTATTTTTTGTTTTTATATGTTATGTATGGTTGATAAGAGGTTTAAACAGCTTTTCAAAGTAATATTAAACAAGGAAAGGCCAAATGATTAAGTTAGACCCTTGTGGGAATTAGGCTTGGAGTGGGAAAAATCTCACTTCAGGGCCATGTCCACTCATAATCAAAACATGATCTTAATCATGTCTCAATTAATAAATTTAAAATATAAAACATTTACCAAGTAATCTACACTCTTAACATAATTTTTTAATTTAAATCTCTTAAAAGTGGCTATTAATAAACTCTCAAGCCCATGAATCAGTTCTCTTTGAAAGAAATGAATTAAACATCCAAATTAATCATTAATTATATGCTTTTATCAATCAGACTATGCTAAAAGCTTTTAAATATATCTGTTTGAAAATAAAAAACTAATTGTGTTCAACCCTTAAAAAGTAAAACAATTTAATAAATCTAAATTATAAATATATTTGAACAGGATTGGATGGAAATCAACTTCTTTGATATTTTTTTGACATAATAAAATGTTTTATTATAGGCTAGCTCTTGGAGATTAAGTGAACTGGTCCATATTTTATCAAATGAAAAAACTTTTTATTTTTAATTAATATTATTGAAATAATATTAAATTAAATATGTACTCCTATTGTTATATCAAATTTGTTTTTGAAACAGAAAGATTATTGAAATTTATTTTTGAAAGGGCAAACATAAAACATAAACCACAAAAAAATATCTTAAAGGATGTTTTTTTTACAAATTATTAATGCAAAATGAAAGATAAACCTCATAAAAATTAAGTACAAGAATATTTATGAGATTTTAATTGAGCCTCCTTTCACAATTACGATAAAGTTTCTTTCATATTTTTTGGAGAATAGCAATAGAAAAAACTTCCTTTATGCTACTCTTAAATAGTTTTTTTCTTTTTGATTGCTTTTTTCTATTTTTTTGCATCCATTTTTTATGGTGATATTTTACTTTTATTTTTTGATAAATTATTTATGTTTAATTTTTTTTCATTTTCCTGAGTTATATCTCTTATTGTTTTAAAAGTTTTTTTAACTTTAAATTTTTTGTTTTTCCATAAAAATTACAGTAGAAGCCATTTTCAAGGACTTCTATTGTAATATGTTTGAAGTATGTCAGTTTTGTTACAGTACAGGAACTGTAGTAGTTGCTTATGTAAGATTGTTGATGATTTCTGACAATTTTACAGTAGAACTATTACAGGACCTATACTGTAATATTCTTGGAATTTTATTGATGTCCTCCAGTAGAAGGTCCTGTATTGCATAGGGACCACTATTTCTCTTTTCAATTGAGAAACAACACCTTCAAATGGGACATAAGAAGCAAATTTCTATTCAAAAATATAAATGTTTTTTTTGGAATTGAAAACTGATAAGATTTATCGATGATGAAAAAGGAATGAGAAAATAGTAAAAAACTTCATTTCTAGGAATTCTAGTCAATAAAAATCAAAACACATAGAAATGTTTTTGTATTTTTTAGAAAATGATTTTGTTAAAACATATTTTGAATCCTTTATCTGTTCCCTCTGAGATTTCAGCACCTGAAAAATTTAAGAAACAGAATTCTCAATCAACCCAGTTTCTGTCAAGGAGGCTTCATTTGAAAAAAGCTGATTTTGACATTTTTGAGCCACCCTTTGAAGAATAAATAAGAATTGATATTGTTATCAAGGAACAATAAGTCATAAATCAAGACAAATGAAAAATTGATTTATTTTAAATAATTGTTTTTCACTATTTTGAGCTTCAAAAACTCTGGAATCGGTTTAATTGAAAATGAGTTTTTAGCTCCAATTTTTTTATCTTGAAAGGTATTCATTTAAAGATGAAAATATAAATGACCAGATTTTCCATATAGTATATTATCTACTTACTCTATCCAGTTGAAAAATTGAAGAAACTCTTGGAGATTCTGGAATATTCCAGTGGCTGGGAAGACCTTGGAATGCTAACAAAAATTTGACTTCTGGTTCCAACCTAGTTCACAGGAAGGGTCGAAGCTAATTTCCAAATGGAAAACCTTCTCTCAGGTTTAGCCAATTTTCTCATGTTAATTCTTATACTTAATAAACCACGATTAGCCCTCTCTCTTCTTCCAATATTTCTATATATTGATTTTAAAATCAATTCCACATAAATTTGTAATCACATCTCCACTATTATAATCTTAATTTAGCTTCTTACAAATTCTTGTTTGTGTTTATTGTTTAAATCTTCATTAAAATGATTATAAAATCTTTTTTTTTTCAATTACTTTTTGGGTTCATTTTTCAAATAATTATCATTATTATGATCAGTATTCAATGTTTTGATTATAATAACTATTAGGATTCTTTTTGATAAAAATTATTATGATTATTTGTTAATATTTATTCAAAAAACCATAATGATTTTTATTTTTATTGTTCAAATCATCATCATTATTTTTATCTTTCAAGTAGTTATAATCAGTATCATGATTTCTTGAAAACCTTTTAATAATGATTATCATGTTTGGGTACTTCAATTATCATAATTATTTTTATTTTTTTTCATTTATCATTATAATTACTGTCCTTTCTTAGAATCATTACCTTTCTGGTTTTTTAATAGTAAAAAGATACCTAATTATTTAATTTGATATATTTCCAAGGGTTTCTTCAATTTTAGGAGGAAATATTTTATAAAGATAAAAAATGCAATTCCAATGAGCCAGCCATCAAAAATGGAAATCAATTTATTGAATCTGATTAAGTAATGGCTCTTACCCAACTAATTTTCCTCCATAATCAAATAATCTATACTTTTCCTAATCAATTTCCGTCTTAAAAATTCTCATATACCTAAACAACTAGATAACAAAGTCAAAATAAGTTTAATTTATCCTATTATTACATTTTTCTGAATTGTGAAATTTTATTTCTTATCAAATAATTAATAATTATCCGATTTAATATTTTTCAATTAAATAATGATATACTTCAAAAACTATAAAACAAGATTAATAATTTATTTTATATTATAATGGAATAATTATTAAAAAAACCAATTTCAGTTCACCATAAGACACTTCAAAATTATCCTATTCAATCTTCATCTATTTGATGATCAGATAGCTCATAAACTAGAATTTGAATATAGCTCTTTGATAAGAAAGAATATTCTTTGGATAAATTTGGCTCAATATAATAAAAACTAATCATTTTTGAAGAAATATATATACAATAGAAGGAATATAATCAATACTGGATCAAACTCTCACCATACAATATTCATATCAAGCCATATATTTAAGAATATCAAGCCACTCAGTTTGAGTTACTGGTTATCGTTTATCACTTTCACTCTTTTGGTAATTCATTATTAATCTTCATATCTCTCTAAGCTCTTATCATACCTCTCAAGATCTTAGAAAGTAATTGAAAATTTAGTAAAACAAATAAAGATGCTTTTCATGGAATCATGAGAGCAAATTGCTTGATACGGTATCTTAATCACAAAAGCAGGACATAGTATACTGAGAAAATTCAATAATTCTCATAAACTAAACTAAATATAAAAGTTAATTAAATAATTTTTTAGATTATGATGAGTCTATTAAATCAAGTTTTTTTTTCAAACAATATAGCCATAAAGGAGTATCCATTTTTTTTTAAGGAAAAAGCTTTTCCGTATTAATTAATACTAAATTGAATAAAAGAAAAAAAAATCATATCTTCCTATAATTAATTATTAAAAAAAAAAAAAAGGATCTTATCATGAGTTTTATGTAAATTGTTAGAATTTTAATTCTTGGGATCATTTTTTTTTCTCCTTTATTTTTTTTAAAAAAAAAGTGCTTCCAAAAACATTTTCACACCATTTTAATACTCTGTAAATGAATCTTTTATCACTTTACTAAAGTTCAAATTAGGTTTTTAGTACCAAATTTTAGTAATGGAAATAATTTTAAATCATTAATAATATTCCATAAATTGAAAAAAAAAAGGAAATTAAATTTAATTCAATTATTAAACTATTCATTTTTGTTTAACATTCAGTATTAATAGTAATTCATTTAATTTTGAAATATTCTTTTTTTTTTTGGATTTTTTTTTTAAAATAAATACCTTAAAATATCAATTTAAAATCCTTTTATAAAAAAAATTATAAATTAACAAGATCTCATTCTCAAAATAAAAAAAAAGAAGAGAATTTCAATAATTATTTTTTTGTATTGTCTTCTTGAATTTGTATCTTAAAAACTTTTCTTGATTATTTTTTTTATTAAGACATATTATTATTTTTCCGACTATTTTCATTTTTTCACTTGAATAAATCTAAATAAAGTTTTATAATATAGAGGTAAGTTATAATTGTCATTTCTTCTGTCTTTCGATTTGATTTTTTAATGTTTTTTTCTTTCAAAATATTAACAATATTCATATTTATCATAATCAATATGAATTTTCTCATGATATATATAACAAAAAAAAAATATTATAACTAAAAATAAGTAAATAATTACTTTATTTTTTTTCTTTTACCTTTATATTACTAGTAAGATAATATTAAGAATTTTTTTTTTTTCTTCTAAAAGAAATTATTAGAAATATATAATAATATAGCTTTATTTAAAATTTATATATAAGATTATTTTGAATAATAATTACCTTTTATGAGATTAATTATATTTTATTCATGAAAAAAAAAAAAAAAAATTGGAGATAAAAACTTCAATAATTAATTAAACCAATCACTAATACTTCAAAATAAGCTTTATATGATTTTTAATAAAGAGTTTTTAAAGATAGTTTTTAGATTTAAAACATTAAAATTATATATAATATCAAAAAATACAATTGTTTTAGATAAAATATTATTTTATATAGTAATATTCTTTTATTTAATTCCTTTTTAAAAAGTCTTTAAGGTTTAAAATTCTTAAAAGTAAATTTATAGCCAAAATTAAAATATTATATCAATAATATAATCATTTGAACTTACTTAAACTGATTAATGTATGAAACAAAAGAAAAAGAATACTTCTTTTAATACTTAAAGAAAATCTCACGGGGAAATTTAATTTATTAAGCCTAAAAACAAACCAAATAGAAATCAACTACCTCATTTTTTTTATTATTTAAATATGTTAAGATTTTTTGGATCATGTTATTTTTTATATTTAATAACCTATTCATGTTTAATAAATAATTTATTTACTGAATTAAACCTCATTTTATTTAACAAGAGGGTTTATTCACTTTAATGATTTATTGATTTTTATTTTTTTTTGATTTAATTAATTTTTTGATTCTCTTTGAGATTTTTAATATTTCTATAATTTTTTTCTTAAAATCTTTAAAATTATTAATTAATAAATTTTTTTTTTTTACTACTAAAATTTTAAAGTTTTAATTAATTTTTAAAATTAATTTGTCTTTTAATATAAAATCCTTTTTTTTCAATGATTTAAATTCATTAATATTAATTAAAAAATTATTTTAATAATCTTTTTTTTTTTTTTTGTAAATAAATGAAAAATAATCAATTATTTACATAGATATAGTATTTAAAGGTGTTAATTACCTCTTCACCATGTCATAATAGTAGATAATTCTATATTTTCTAATTATTTCATGATAATTGTATTTGATAATCAAATTCTTAAAAAGGTTTTAATTTATTAATTAAGTAATAATTACCAATTTATCAATTATTTTAATCTTTCTATGACTTAGAAAATTTTGAATTTAAGGTAACCTAACTTCCATAATTTTCCTCTTTTTTTCCCAATTAGGTATTTTTATTTAAAAATAATTCATTCTAGCCTAAAGAGAGAAATCTATTATGAATACATAAAAGCTGTACTTATCAATACAGAAGCTTCAAATTTTAAAAAAAAATTAATTTTACCAATACCTTAGAGTATTTAATATGGTTTTTGAGCCTTTCAATTATCTTTGAATTAAAATTACAAAAAAAATAATAACAATTTCTTCTATATAGTATATATGGTGAAGTTCTGAAGTAATTTCCATTTTTAGAATTTCATAGAGTTTTTTTTTTTTTTTTTTTTTTTTTGGTCATACACATTTTAGATTAATAATAGGTTAGATTTGAATTAAAATTTAAATCTATTTTTAAAAATTATTTATTCACTTACTCAAAAAAAAAAAAAAAAAAAAAAAAAAAAAAAAACAACAACAACATATTTTTCATGTTTTTTCTTTTTTAAAAATGATAATTTTTTTTTTTTTTTAATTCATATTTAATAATTAATTTCTCTTAATTAATAAATATTTTTTTTATTCTATTTAATAATTTATAATATAAATCAAGGCTAAAAAAAAAAAAAAAATATTACAAATAATTTTAAAAAACCTTTTTAAAATTCATTTAATCTTTAATAAATTAATAAAAAAAAAAAATTAAATTTTTTTTTGAAAATTATTACTGTGAGCCTTAGAGGTAATTTCATATACCCAAAAGACCACAAATATAAAAAATAACATATTAATATAAATAAAATAAATTTATTTATATTATTAAAATAAAAATCAAAATATAAATATAAAATTATATTAAAAATAACAAATTAATTATAATTTAAAAATAAAAAATACATTAAATTTTGTAAGTATAAAATTACTTTTATACTTGAAAAAATTAAGTAAAAATAAAATTTTAACAAAATTGTGAAAAAATAAATAAATTTGGAAAAAAGTTATATAAAAATTATCATAACTTTTTATCCAATAAATAAACACATAAAATTTATTTCACCATTGGATTCCTCATAAAAAATCAGGTGGGGTCACCTCTGAGTGAAATTCTTGTAACTCAACTCTAAATAAGCTTAAATTAAGTTTTTAGTATTTTCAATACAAAAGTTGAAAATCCTCAAAACCTTAATTTAATTCACACCACATGTGGTGTTAACCATCAATTTTTGTGTTAAAATTGAGGTGTTGTGTTTAGTTTAGAAGTTATGAGGAATTGAAGTATTTTCAATTGAATTCAATTGAAATGTCAAAATGTGCGCGTGTATTACATAAGTGAACTTTGATTTACATATGAGGTGTCAATTATTACTGTATTGTACTGTACAATTGAATTGAATCACATATGTAAATTATAAGTATAATACATGATGAGGAATTAAAGGAAAAATAAATTGGAAAGATTAAATTTGGGGGGGAAAAGGAACTCCAGCTCTAAGGGGGAGCTAGACCCCCAAATTCCTTGCTGACAGGCGTGAGATGTCAAAATTCACGCAAAAGTTCATCACTTTTGGCCTGGAATTGAGTTACAGGGTCTGTGAACTCAATTGATGATGAGGTTTTGATACCAACTGGGGTAGTTTTAGCTGTTGCCAAGAGGGTAAAACTACCCTTAAGATAAAACAATCATAGTAAAAACAGTTTTAACTGGTTTCTAAGCCTCTGACACACATTCTGACGTGTTTTGAAGGCTCTAGGCCTGGTATTGCTATAGTAATGGCTGATTTAAGGGTCTAAAATGGCTAAAAATGGCTAAAAATGGCTTAAACCAGCCCTTTTTTGGTCTAAACCAGGGTTCAATGATGCCATAATTGGCTTTTCTGTTGTCAGACTGTTTTTCACGACTGACAAGAGTAAATTTTACTTTTGGAGCAAGAGAATTGATGGCTATAAAAGAATGTCTTCTTTGCCCCACTTTTCTCTTCATGTTAGAATCTTTTCCTTTTATTAATTAGTTTAAAACTGTTAAACCAATCAATAAGAGATTCCAACCACCCTTTTTAAATCATTTTGAACCTTTTAACCACGTGAAAAAATCATTATAATCATTGTTTGTAACTCTTATAATCATTTTTACCCCTGAACCACCCCAAAAGTGAATTAAAGCATCTTTCATCACTGTAAACTTTGTCACTTTGTTTCCAAATTCACTCTGGTCACTTTTGGGCGTGTTTTTTTCTTTAATATTCTTTTTAAAGACTTTGTTCTTTAATTAATTGCTTGCAGTTCTTTGCTCAATTAATTCCAATTGAAATTGCTCTTGAAGAAATTTCTTTTGTAGCCTTAAAATATCTCTTGTAGAGTATTTTTTGGATAAATCTTTATTGTTGGTAAAACAATAAATTTTTATATTATTGTTTTATACTAATAAAGTTATAAACAATAAAATTGGCGTGTTTTCTCTTAAAAATAATATTTTATACTATTTTTAACTGAATTTTACCTTATACAAATTTTGAGGACAGGAAAAGTACTTGATTTTTAATCAAAGTTTCATATCCACACCTTACATTTGGGGGCCCAGCCGTGATATTTTACCTGTGACATATTTTTTACTCTTTTTTTTAATCTTTTTCTTATATTGAAAAATTTAAAAAACATATAAAAAATACTTATAATTCAAAAAATCAATAAAAAATAATTTTTTTTCATATTATAAGTGAGGCTTATATTTTTATTTCTTTTTTGAAATAACCTTTTTTTTACTTAATTAATTGGCTTTTTCATTAATTTTAGTGTCTGACAACGTGGTAAGACAAGAAAACATTGAAACAGCCTCAACAGTAACCAGCATTATCCCTGCCAGTACTGTTAATTCTGATCATAATAGTACTGTTATTGTGACTCAAAATAACCAACCTGAACCAATATCTTCTGAATTAATTAACTTGGACATAAGTAATACCCTTCAGAAAGCTAAAGATTTGGCCAATAGTAAGTTTTTGACGTAGAAATACTATTTTAAGCCTTTTTAACCATAATTATGCCTTCAACCAGGTCAGGAGCCAGCTACAACCCCTCAAGCAGCTCCCAAAAAGGTAATAGACGTGATTATGGCAGAGGCCAACCAGGTACAGAAGGAAAAGGGTCAGTTGATGACTTCCAAACAACTAAAATGGGTCATTCTGAAGCTGATAATACCATTTTACCTTCAAAAAGAGCTGACACCGCCACAACAAGCCTCTGTGGACATATACAAAGCCAGCCACAGTGCATACAACAATGCACTTCAATTCAAGGAGTACCAGATCCTTGCAGACCTGTGGAAGAATTGCATGAATTCTTACCTGACAGTAAGAAAATTCTTGGGCCATCCCAACACTTGCAAATTGCTCAATGGATGGCATCCATTGATGGAGAAAAAAAACATGATGCTTTTGACACTGGAATGGAGGAAAAACAACCCTCCACCACCAAAACCAGTGCCAAAAACAGCCCCAGTGGCCAGCAGCAGCAATTCCAACGTGAGAAAGCAGCCACAAACTCCAAACAAGGGCAAAGGGAAGGCACAAGCTCCAAAACCTTACAGCCAGGGCTACAGGATCCCAAAGATTCAGCAGGATGCCATGGAAAATGTATTTCAGATGGCCAGAACCATGATGGAATTACAAAAGAAGGAGGAAGCCAGATTAAAGTTCCAGAAATGATTTCTGATATATTTGATTCCATCCCAGAGTTGTATGATGCTATAAATGACGTGAAAAAACATCTTTCTGATAAAAATGAATCCATTTGTAACAACATTAAAACAAACAACTTGAGCCTGTGCCAAATCAATGAAACACTTATGTGTTTTGAAAAGGTTTTAAGAACAATTAAAACTTCCAATAATGATACTTCTTTTAGCATTAAGATAAATGAACAATCTGCCATTATTAAAGAATTAACAGAAAAATATTCTAAACTCAATATTGATGACATAATTGAGACAAGAATAAAACATGCCATTAGTACTATCAAAGAGGACAATAAAAAGACTCTGGATTATGTTTCAAAAGCATTTGCTGAAGTAAAGACAAATACAATTGCCTTGAAAAAGGATTTTGATACCTCAAAAGAGGAAACATCAAAATTAACAATGAAATTGAATGAAGTTATATCTGATAATACTAGACAAACAGAGTTATGGAATGAGCTTACATATAAAGAGGATGAACATAAAAAGAATGTCATAAACTCTATACAAAGCTTACAACATGAGTTAAAAAATTCTCAAAGGTGTAACAACAGTAAAATGAATGATATTGAACAACTGCTAAACACCTTACCAAGGATTTCTACACCTCTGAACCAGAATGAGGGTGCAAGAATTCCCAATCCACAAGTATTGGATGGAGAAAATTCACAGTTAAAAGATGAATTTTCTACCTCTTTTCATAACTTGGAACCATCAATGGGCCAAGCACTATTAAAAGAAGTTCCAAAATTTAAGGAATGGCCTCACTTCAGTGGTGAAGGAGAATATGACCATATGGAATTTGTGAGCCTTAGAGGTAATTTCATATACCCAAAAGACCACAAATATAAAAAATAACATATTAATATAAATAAAATAAATTTATTTATATTATTAAAATAAAAATAAAAATATAAATATAAAATTATATTAAAAATAACAAATTAATTATAATTTAAAAATAAAATTACTTTAAATTTTGTAAATATAAAATTACATTTATACTTGAAAAATTTAAGTAAAAATGAAATTTTAACAAAATTGTGAAAAAATAAATAAATTTGGAAAAAAGTTAAATAAAATTTATTATAACTTTTTATCCAATAAATAAACATATAAATTTTATTTCACCATTGGATTCCTCATAAAAAATCAGGTGGGGTCACCTCTGGGTGAAATTTTTGTAACTCAACTCTAAATAAGCTTAAATTAAGTTTTTAGTATTTTCAATACAAAAGTTGAAAATCCTCAAAACCTTAATTTAATTCACACCACATGTGGTGTTAACCATCAATTTTTGTGTTAAAATTGAGGTGTTGTGTTTAGTTTAGAAGTTATGAGGAATTGAAGTATTTTCAATTGAATTCAATTGAAATGTCAAAATGTGCGCGTGTATTACATAAGTGAACTTTGATTTACATATGAGGTGTCAATTATTACTGTATTGTACTGTACAATTGAATTGAATTACATATGTAAATTATAAGTATAATACATGATGAGGAATTAAAGGAAAAAATAAATTGGAAAGATTAAATTTGGGGGGGAAAAGGAACTCCAGCTCTAAGGGGGAGCTAGACCCCCAAAATCCTTGCTGACAGGCGTGGGATGTCAAAATTCACGCAAAAGTTCATCACTTTTGGCCTGGAATTGAGTTACAGGGTCTGTGGACTCAATTGATGATGAGGTTTTGATACCAACTGGGGTAGTTTTAGCTGTTGCCAAGAGGGTAAAACTACCCTTAAGATAAAACAATCATAATAAAAACAGTTTTAACTGGTTTCTACGCCTCTGACACATATTCTGACGTGTTTTGAAGGCTCTAGGCCTGGTATTGCTATAGTAATGGCTGATTTAAGGGTCTGAAATGGCAAAAAATGGCTAAAAATGGCTTAAACCAGCCCTTTTTGGTCTAAACCAGGGTTCAATGATGCCATAATTGGCTTTTCTGTTGTCAGACTGTTTTTCACGACTGACAAGAGTAAATTTTACTTTTGGAGCAAGAGAATTGATGGCTATAAAAGAATGTCTTCTTTGCCCCACTTTTCTCTTCATGTTAGAATCTTTTCCTTTTATTAATTAGTTTAAAACTGTTAAACCAATCAATCAAAGATTCCAACCACCACTTTTAAATCATTTTAATCCTTTTAACCACGTGAAAAAATCATTATAATCATTGTTTGTAACTCTTATAATCATTTTTACCCCTGAACCACCCCAAAAGTGAATTAAAGCATCTTTCATCACTGTTAACTTTGTCACTTTGTTTCCAAATTCACTCTGGTCACTTTTGGGCGTGTTTTCTCTTTAATATTCTTTTTAAAGACTTTTTTCTTTAATTAATTGCTTGCAGTTCTTTGCTCAATTAATTCCAATTGAAATTGCTCTTGAAGAAATTTCTTTTGTAGCCTTAAAATATCTCTTGTAGAGTATTTTTTGGATAAATCTTTATTGTTGGTAAAACAATAAATTTTTATATTATTGTTTTATACTAATAAAGTTATAAACAATAAAATTGGCGTGTTTTCTCTTAAAAATAATATTTCATACTATTTTTAACTGAATTTTACCTTATACAAATTTTGAGGACAGGAAAAGTACTTGATTTTTAATCAAAGTTTCATATCCACACCTTACATTTGGGGGCCCAGCCGTGATATTTTACCTGTGACATATTTTTTTTACTCTTTTTAAATCTTTTTTCTTATATTGAAAAATTTAAAAACATATAAAAAATACTTATAATCCAAAAAAAATCCTTAAAAAATAATTTTTTTCATATTATAAGTGAGGCTTATATTTTTATTTCTTTTTTGAAATAACCTTTTTTTTACTTAATTAATTGGCTTTTTCATTAATTTTAGTGTCTGACAACGTGGTAAGACAAGAAAACATTGAAACAGCCTCAACAGTAACCAGCATTATCCCTGCCAGTACTGTTAATTCTGATCATAATAGTACTGTTATTGTGACTCAAAATAATCAACCTGAACCAATATCTTCTGAATTAATTAACTTGGATATAAGTAATACACTTCAGAAAGCCAAAAATTTGGCCAATAGTAAGTTTTTGACGTAAAAATACTATTTTAAGCCTTTTTTAACCATAATTATGCCTTCAACCAGGTCAGGAGCCAGCTACAACCCCTCAAGCAGCTCCCAAAAAGGTAATAGACGTGATTATGGCAGAGGCCAACCAGGTACAGAAGGAAAAGGGTCAGTTGATGACTTCCAAACAACTAAAATGGGTCATTCTGAAGCTGATAATACCATTTTACCTTCAAAAAGAGCTGACACCGCCACAACAAGCCTCTGTGGACATATACAAAGCCAGCCACAGTGCATACAACAATGCACTCCAATTCAAGGAGTACCAGATCCTTGCAGACCTGTGGAAGAATTGCATGAATTCTTACCTGACAGTAAGAAAATTCTTGGGCCATCCCAACACTTGCAAATTGCTCAATGGATGGCATCCATTGATGGAGAAGAAAAACATGATGCTTTTGACACTAGAATGGAGGAAAAACAACCCTCCACCAGCCAAACCAGTGCCAAAAACAGCCCCAGTGGCCAGAAGCAGCAATTCCAACGTGAAAAAGCAGCCACAAACTCCAAACAAGGGCAAAGGGAAGGCACCAGCCCCAAAACCTTACAGCCAGGGCTACAGAATCCCAAAGATTCAGCAGGATGCCATGGAAAATGTATTTCAGATGGCCAGAACCATGATGGAATTACAGAAGAAGGAGGAAGCCAGATTAAGGTTCCAGAAATGATTTCTGACATATTTGATTCCATCCCAGAGTTGTATAATGCTATAAATGACGTGAAAAAACATCTTTCTGATAAAAATGACACCATTTGTAACAACATTAAAACAAACAACCTGAGTCTGTGCCAAATTAATGAAACACTTATGTGTTTTGAAAAAGTTTTGAGAACAATTAAAAATTCCAATAATGATAATTCTTCTAACAATAAAATAAATGAACAATCTGCCATTATTAAAGAATTAACAGATAAATATTCTAAATTCAATATTGATGACATAATTGAAACAAGAATTAAACAAGCCATAAATATTATCAAGACAGATAACAAGAAAGTCCTTGATGACATTTCAAATTCATTTACTGAAGTAAAGACATATACCATTGCCTTGAAAAAGTGTTTTGATGCTTCACAAGAAGAAGTATCAAAATTATCAATGAAATTGAATCAAGTCACTGCTGATAATACAAGACAGACAGAGTTATGGCAAGAACTTACACATAAAGAAGACATGTATAAAATTGAAGTAATACATTTAATGCAAAGCTTCCAACATGAATACAGAAATTCCCAAAGGTGTAGCAACAGTAAAATGAATGACATTGAACAATTACTGAACACCTTACCAAGAATGTCTACACCTCTAAATCAAAATGAGGGCACAAGAATTTCAAATCCACAAGTATTGGATCCTGATAATTCACAATTAAAAAATGAATTATCCACTTCTTTTCATAACTTGGAACCATCAATGGGCCAAGCACTCTTGAAAGAAGTTCCAAAACTTAAAGAATGGCCTCACTTCAGTGGTGAAGGAGAGTATGACCATATGGAATTCATTAGAGGTATTGACATGATCAAAGAGGATTTTGAATTACCAGACAGATTGGTAACAGCCAGGTTTAACACCTTGTTTACCAGATCAGCTCACAGATGGTACATCAAAATAAGACAAGCACATGGACACCAGAGTTGGACTTGGTGGAAAACCCAAATCATTAACAAATGGGCAAATGATGCTTGGAGGTTTAAAGTTGAAACAGCCTTTTAATCTGCCAAATTTAATGCTGATAAAGACAAAGCTTTACCATGGTTTTGCCAACAAAAGGACAGATTAACAGCATTATATCCTGACATGTCAGAATTTATGATCCATAGAAAAATTCTGAGACAATGTGGAGGTGACTTAGAGCATGCTGTCAAGAGCAGGACTACTGAACAATCTTCAGCAGAGGATATTATCAATATATTAGAAGAAGTAACCACCAGAACAAAAATTGGTTCTAGTAGGGTGAATCTTGAATCAAGGTTTAATACACCTTGGAAAGATTCTGTGGACAAAAACCCCAAAGAAAATTCTAACAATGTTGGGTATAAATCTGCAGATACAGTCAAAAAGTGCCATATTTGCCAAAGCACCACCCATTTAGCTAATACATGTCCAAAAAGGGGAAAAATCAATGAAATTAATATTGGAAAGGGACCTGATGTTGAAAAAGATGACATAATTGAAGACAATTCAGATGATAAATCATCCATATTTTCTGAATCTTCAAAAGATATAAAAAATATCAATGCCACTTTTGACATCATGGAATCTTATTCCCACTTGCCACAATTGAGCAATAGTCAACTTGATTTATCAAAAGCTCAAGGGGCACAACTTATGAAAACCAAATCCCAATAGAAGGAATAAGTGTTACAGACTTGAACACCACCTTCTTTGAAGAGGTCAGAAATAGTTACATTCAAGATAACAATTGTAGCATCTTATACCAATTAGTGAACAAAGACTGTAAAGACAACTCTCTAATACATGCCTTGGATGAAGTATGGAAAGGATCATATGATAAAGGAAGGTTTCACCTACTTGATAGTATAAAATTCAACAGTACAAGTAACCCAATAAAAGCATTAGGAATCTTTGGGAATCACAGCTGAATTGGTTGTTATGGAAAATTGCTCTAGTACCCATTTTTATTGGGAAATAACAATTTAATGATGCATGGGATAGATTTACATAATAACAAAAACAGATACTTTCCTATTGAAACATCTGGTACTAATAAGATTACCAAAGTTTTTGAAGAAAGGAAATCAATAACCAAGAAAGTAAGGGAATACCTTGTTAGGTACAGTGACCCAACTTGTGAAGATGAATGGTTAGAAGAGAAAGATATACCAGAAGCCACCAAACTCCTGAGGAGATTCAGACACACTAGAAACACCAATATTACAAAGTAATATTCTTTTTTAGGGGGAGGGAATGTGAGCCTTAGAGGTAATTTCATATACCCAAAAGACCACAAATATAAAAAATAACATATTAATATAAATAAAATAAATTTATTTATATTATTAAAATAAAAATAAAAATATAAATATAAAATTATATTAAAAATAACAAATTAATTATAATTTAAAAATAAAATTACTTTAAATTTTGTAAATATAAAATTACATTTATACTTGAAAAATTTAAGTAAAAATGAAATTTTAACAAAATTGTGAAAAAATAAATAAATTTGGAAAAAAGTTAAATAAAATTTATTATAACTTTTTATCCAATAAATAAACATATAAATTTTATTTCACCATTGGATTCCTCATAAAAAATCAGGTGGGGTCACCTCTGGGTGAAATTTTTGTAACTCAACTCTAAATAAGCTTAAATTAAGTTTTTAGTATTTTCAATACAAAAGTTGAAAATCCTCAAAACCTTAATTTAATTCACACCACATGTGGTGTTAACCATCAATTTTTGTGTTAAAATTGAGGTGTTGTGTTTAGTTTAGAAGTTATGAGGAATTGAAGTATTTTCAATTGAATTCAATTGAAATGTCAAAATGTGCGTGTGTATTACATAAGTGAACTTTGATTTACATATGAGGTGTCAATTATTACTGTATTGTACTGTACAATTGAATTGAATTACATATGTAAATTATAAGTATAATACATGATGAGGAATTAAAGGAAAAAATAAATTGGAAAGATTAAATTTGGGGGGGAAAAGGAACTCCAGCTCTAAGGGGGAGCTAGACCCCCAAAATCCTTGCTGACAGGCGTGGGATGTCAAAATTCACGCAAAAGTTCATCACTTTTGGCCTGGAATTGAGTTACAGGGTCTGTGGACTCAATTGATGATGAGGTTTTGATACCAACTGGGGTAGTTTTAGCTGTTGACAAGAGGGTAAAACTACCCTTAAGATAAAACAATCATAATAAAAACAGTTTTAACTGGTTTCTACGCCTCTGACACATATTCTGACGTGTTTTGAAGGCTCTAGGCCTGGTATTGCTATAGTAATGGCTGATTTAAGGGTCTGAAATGGCAAAAAATGGCTAAAAATGGCTTAAACCAGCCCTTTTTGGTCTAAACCAGGGTTCAATGATGCCATAATTGGCTTTTCTGTTGTCAGACTGTTTTTCACGACTGACAAGAGTAAATTTTACTTTTGGAGCAAGAGAATTGATGGCTATAAAAGAATGTCTTCTTTGCCCCACTTTTCTCTTCATGTTAGAATCTTTTCCTTTTATTAATTAGTTTAAAACTGTTAAACCAATCAATCAAAGATTCCAACCACCACTTTTAAATCATTTTAATCCTTTTAACCACGTGAAAAAATCATTATAATCATTTTTTGTAACTCTTATAATCATTTTTACCCCTGAACCACCCCAAAAGTGAATTAAAGCATCTTTCATCACTGTTAACTTTGTCACTTTGTTTCCAAATTCACTCTGGTCACTTTTGGGCGTGTTTTCTCTTTAATATTCTTTTTAAAGACTTTGTTCTTTAATTAATTGCTTGCAGTTCTTTGCTCAATTAATTCCAATTGAAATTGCTCTTGAAGAAATTTCTTTTGTAGCCTTAAAATATCTCTTGTAGAGTATTTTTTGGATAAATCTTTATTGTTGGTAAAACAATAAATTTTTATATTATTGTTTTATACTAATAAAGTTATAAACAATAAAATTGGCGTGTTTTCTCTTAAAAATAATATTTCATACTATTTTTAACTGAATTTTACCTTATACAAATTTTGAGGACAGGAAAAGTACTTGATTTTTAATCAAAGTTTCATATCCACACCTTACAGAATTTATCAGAGGTATTGACATGATCAAAGAAGACTTTGAATTACCAGACAGATTGGTAACAGCCAGGTTTAACACCTTGTTTACCAAATCAGCTCACAGATGGTATATCAAATTGAGACAAGCACATGGACACCAGAGTTGGACTTGGTGGAAAACCCAAATTGTCAACAAATGGGCCAATGATGCATGGAGGTTTAAAGTTGAAACAGCCTTTGAATCCGCCAAATTTAATGCTGATAAAGACAAAGCCTTACCATGGTTTTGTCAACAAAAGGACAGGTTAACAGCATTATACCCTGACATGTCAGAATTTATGATTCATAGAAAAATTCTAAGACAATGTGGAGGTGACTTAGAGCATGCTGTCAAGAGCAGGACTACTGAACAATCTTCAGCAGAAGACATTATCAATATATTAGAGGAAGTAACCACAAGAACCAGAATTGGTTCCAGTAGGGTGAATCTCAAAACAAGGTTTAATACACCTTGGAAGGATTCTGTGGACAAAAACCCCAAAGAAAACTCTAATAATATTAAAAATAAGTCTGCAGATACAGTCAGAAAGTGCCATATTTGCCAAAGCACCACTCATTTAGCCAATACATGTCCAAAGAGAGGGAAAATCAATGAAATTTATGTGGAGAAAGAACCTGATGTTGAGAAAGATGACATAATTGAAGAAAATTCAGATGACAAGTCATCCATATTTTCTGAATCTTCAAAAGATATAGAAAATATCAATGCCACTTTTGACATCATGGAATCTTATTCCCACTTGCCACAATTAAGCAATGGTCAACTTGATTTATCAAAAATCCAAGATGCACAACTCATGAAAACCAAACCAAACAGAGGAAAAGGTTATACAGCTGGTAACTCCTGTATAACAGAAGTGGTGATTGACAACAAACCCACTAAACTTTTGCTTGACCCAGGAGCCTTCTGCTCTTGTGTTGGTAAATCTTTTCTTAAAACTTGTGTACCAAACTTTGAAGATCAATTATTGCCAATTGATGGCATAAAATTCAATAGTGCAAGTAACCCAATGAAAGCATTGGGAATATTTGAGACTAGTGTCATATTTCCACATATCAATGGAAATTTAAGAATCACTGTTGAATTTGTTGTTATGGAAAATTGCTCTAGTACCCATTTCATATTGGGAAATGATTATTTAATCATGTATGGCATAGATTTACACAACAACAAAGACAGATACTTTACTATTGGAGACAATAAGCGCCAAAAATTTGCCTTTTTACCATTTAAAAGACAAATTACAGTAAACAAAGTATCACCAGTCAACTTAGAGTTAGAGAAATTCAAGTCTGAACACTTAAATGAAGCTGAAATAAGCCTTCATTTGAGTGATAAACAACAAAATGAACTCTTTTCTCTTTTATATGACCATAAAGAAGCATTTTCCTCAGATAAAGAACCCCTAGGGGCAATTATTGGTCATGAAGTTGATATTATTCTTAATATTGAGAGACCTTATCCACCACTCTTGAGAAGACCTGCATATCCAGCAAGTCCAAAATCAAGAGAAGCACTGGAAAGCCATATTAAAGAACTTTTAGACCTTGGTGTAATAAGAAAAGTAGGCCACAATGAAGAAGTAGAAATAACTACACCAGTCATAGTGGCTTGGCATAATGGAAAATCTAGAATGGTTGGGGACTTTAGAGCTCTGAACACTTATACTGTTCCAGACAGATACCCAATTCCAAAGATCCAGATTGCCCTTACTCAAATATCTCAAGCAGTATATATAAGCACTATGGATGCTCTTAAGGGATTTCATCAGAATGTGGTAACACCAAGAGCAAGAAAGTATTTGAGAATCATTGTTCATTGTGGAGTTTATGAATATTTAAGAATGCCTTTTGGTATCAAAAATGCACCTTCACACTTCCAAAGAATGATGAATGAAATCTTCCCTGAAGAACTTTCAGAAGGATGGTTAATCATTTACATTGATGACATTATAGTCTGCTCCAAAACTTGGGAAGAACATATGTACAGATTGTCCAGGGTTTTGACAAAAATTCAATCTGTCAATATGAAAATTTCTTTAAAGAAATGCCATTTTGGATTTAAAGAGCTTAAAGCACTAGGGCATGTAGTATCTGGTTTATCTCTTGGAATTGACAAAAACAAAGTTGCAGCAGTACTGCTTAAACCCATGCCTCAAAACAAAAAAAAAATTCAATCATTTTTGGGTTTTGCAGGGTATTACAGGCAACACATTAAAGATTTTGCATCCATAGCAAGACCTCTTTATAAGCTATGTGACAAAGACACAGTCTTTGAAATGACAGTTGACAGAGTAAAAGCCTTTGAATCTTTGAGACAAGCCTTGACCACTGCTCCACTCTTACTGATGCCAGACTTTAAGCTGCCCTTTAAGCTTTATATTGATGCATCAGAAGATGGGCTAGGTGCTGCACTTCACCAAGTTCAGATTATAAATGATAAACCTGTAGAAGGACCCATATGTTTCATATCTAGGCAAATCAAACCAACTGAAGCCAGATATGGAGCAAGTCAGATGGAGTGTTTATGCCTTGTTTGGGCTCTGGAAAAGCTAAATTACTTTCTAGAAGGATGTGTCTTTGAAGTAATAACAGATTGTACCGCTGTTAAATCACTTCTGAACATGAAAACACCCAACAGACATATGCTTAGATGGCAAATAGCCATACAAGAATATAGGGGCAATATGACTATTGTTCACAAAGACGGCAATATTCATAAAAATGCAGATGGACTAAGCAGATGGCCATTACCAAATGATATTGATAATCCTGCTTATGTACCAGAAGAAGCCTCCCCACAAATTCCAATAGAAGGGATAAGTGTTACAGACTTAAACACCACCTTCTTTGAAGAAGTCAGAAACAGTTACACTCAAGATAAGAATTGTAGCATCTTATGCCAATTACTTAACAGGGACTGTAAGGACAACTCTCTTACACATGCCTTGGATGAAGTATGGAAAAAATCTTATGATGAAGGAAGATTTCACCTACTAGATGGTATAATTTACCACAGAACAAAACACACATGTGTTATGACAGTTGTGGACAGGTCACTAATCAATCTTGTACTGAAAGAATGCCATGATAGTCCCTTTTCAGGACATCTTTCTGAAGACAGAACAAGAGAGAAAGTGAAGACCTGCATATGGTGTCCAATGTGGCAGAAAGATGTTGCAGAGTATTGCAAAACCTGTGACAGATGCCAAAAGGCAAATAAATCCACTGGCAAAAGACTTGGAAATATGATGAAAAGTCAAGAACCAAGCAGACCTTGGGAAATTATCCATATGGATTGGGTAACTGGCCTACCACCAGGAGGTGACAGAAGCTATAATGCTTTCCTAGTAATTGTGGACAGATTCAGTAAAACTCCAATCTTTTTACCATGTCACAAAGATGATACAGCCATGGATACAGCTCTTCTGATATGGAATAGAGTAGTGTCATGGACTGGGATATTTACAAATATCATCAGTGATAGAGATCCCAAATTCACTTCAGCACTATGGACAAATCTTCACCAATTATTTGGCACTAAACTGTCTTTCTCTACAGCCTACCACCCACAAACTGATGGCTTGGCTGAAAGAATGATCCAAACCTTAGAGGACATGGTGAGAAGATTTTGTGCATATGGCCTTGAATTCAAAGATTGTGATGGATTTACCCATGATTGGTGTACTCTGTTGCCAGCACTGGAATTGGCATATAAAACATCAATCCATGCCAGTACCAATCAGACTCCTGCTATTCTAGAAAAAGGATGGAACCCCAAGTTACCCCAAGATTCCTTGAGAAAAGACTTAATTGAAATACATCCCACAGCTGCTAGCTTCAAAGGAATGCTAGACAAAGCTAGAAGGCATGCAGTGAGATGCATGGAGGACTCTTTTGCATATGCTAAAGACAAATGGGATAAATCACATGCAACTCCAGATTTCAAAGTGGGGGACCTAGTTCTTGTATCCACCACTAACTTCAATAACATCAAAGGATGTAAAAAATTGAAAGACTCCTTTGCAGGACCTTTTGTGATTAAAGCCCTCCATGGAGAAAATGCTGTTGAAGTAGAGTTATCTGAAGAGCTTAGCAATAAGCATCCTACATTTCCAGTGAGCTTGATAAAACCATATAAATCTAGTGATGCTGAGAAATTTCCCTTGAGGAATAAGGTTCCCCAAGTTATACCTCCTATTGAGACATCTGGTACTAAGAAAATAACCAAAGTTCTTAAAGAAAGGAAATTAAGAACCAAGAAAGTAAGGGAATACCTTGTTAGGTACAGTGACCCAACTTGTGAAGATGAATGGTTAGAAGAAAAAGATATACCAGAAGCTACCAAACTCCTGAGGAGATTCAGACACACTAGAAACACCAATATTACAAAGTAATATTCTTTTTTAGGGGGAGGGAATGTGAGCCTTAGAGGTAATTTCATATACCCAAAAGACCACAAATATAAAAAATAACATATTAATATAAATAAAATAAATTTATTTATATTATTAAAATAAAAATCAAAATATAAATATAAAATTATATTAAAAAATAAAAAATTAATTACAATTTAAAAATAAAAAATACATTAAATTTTGTAAGTATAAAATTACTTTTATACTTGAAAAAATTAAGTAAAAATAAAATTTTAACAAAATTGTGAAAAAATAAATAAATTTGGAAAAAAGTTATATAAAAATTATCATAACTTTTTATCCAATAAATAAACACATAAAATTTATTTCACCATTGGATTCCTCATAAAAAATCAGGTGGGGTCACCTCTGAGTGAAATTCTTGTAACTCAACTCTAAATAAGCTTAAATTAAGTTTTTAGTATTTTCAATACAAAAGTTGAAAATCCTCAAAACCTTAATTTAATTCACACCACATGTGGTGTTAACCATCAATTTTTGTGTTAAAATTGAGGTGTTGTGTTTAGTTTAGAAGTTATGAGGAATTGAAGTATTTTCAATTGAATTCAATTGAAATGTCAAAATGTGCGCGTGTATTACATAAGTGAACTTTGATTTACATATGAGGTGTTAATTATTACTGTATTGTACTGTACAATTGAATTGAATCACATATGTAAATTATAAGTATAATACATGATGAGGAATTAAAGGAAAAATAAATTGGAAAGATTAAATTTGGGGGGGAAAAGGAACTCCAGCTCTAAGGGGGAGCTAGACCCCCAAATTCCTTGCTGACAGGCGTGAGATGTCAAAATTCACGCAAAAGTTCATCACTTTTGGCCTGGAATTGAGTTACAGGGTCTGTGAACTCAATTGATGATGAGGTTTTGATACCAACTGGGGTAGTTTTAGCTGTTGCCAAGAGGGTAAAACTACCCTTAAGATAAAACAATCATAGTAAAAACAGTTTTAACTGGTTTCTAAGCCTCTGACACACATTCTGACGTGTTTTGAAGGCTCTAGGCCTGGTATTGCTATAGTAATGGCTGATTTAAGGGTCTAAAATGGCTAAAAATGGCTAAAAATGGCTTAAACCAGCCCTTTTTTGGTCTAAACCAGGGTTCAATGATGCCATAATTGGCTTTTCTGTTGTCAGACTGTTTTTCACGACTGACAAGAGTAAATTTTACTTTTGGAGTAAGAGAATTGATGGCTATAAAAGAATGTCTTCTTTGCCCCACTTTTCTCTTCATGTTAGAATCTTTTCCTTTTATTAATTAGTTTAAAACTGTTAAACCAATCAATAAGAGATTCCAACCACCCTTTTTAAATCATTTTGAACCTTTTAACCACGTGAAAAAATCATTATAATCATTGTTTGTAACTCTTATAATCATTTTTACCCCTGAACCACCCCAAAAGTGAATTAAAGCATCTTTCATCACTGTAAACTTTGTCACTTTGTTTCCAAATTCACTCTGGTCACTTTTGGGCGTGTTTTTTTCTTTAATATTCTTTTTAAAGACTTTGTTCTTTAATTAATTGCTTGCAGTTCTTTTCTCAATTAATTCCAATTGAAATTGCTCTTGAAGAAATTTCTTTTGTAGCCTTAAAATATCTCTTGTAGAGTATTTTTTGGATAAATTTTTATTGTTGGTAAAACAATAAATTTTTATAATATTATTGTTTTATACTAATAAAGTTATAAACAATAAAATTGGCGTGTTTTCTCTTAAAAATAATATTTCATACTATTTTTAACTGAATTTTACCTTATACAAATTTTGAGGACAGGAAAAGTACTTGATTTTTAATCAAAGTTTCATATCCACACCTTACAATTACCATTGAAAAAGAAAAATCTGTTGTTTTTTTTTTTTTTTTTATTTCTTTATTTATAAATTAATTTCTAATTTAATTTAATAATTATCAATAAATTGTTTGTTTTTTTTTTTATAAATTTAAACAAAAAAAAAGAAAATTTCTTTTTTAAAATATTATAAATTATTATTTAATTATTTAATATTTTAAAAATAAATATGATTTTTTTGAAATAAATTTTTTAATTTATCTTAAATTTAAATTTATAAAGTCTTTATATATATATATATATATATATATATATATATATATTTAAATAGATTTATCTTTTAATTATATAAATTTTTTTTTAATAAATTTAATTTAATATAGGAATATAATATTTAAATTTATTTAATATATATAATTCTATGTGTTTTTTTTTAAAAAAAAAAAAAAAAAAAAAAAAAAAAATTCTTTATTGTTAATATTTTTGAAATGATTTTAATTGAATGGGCAAAAAAAAAAAAAAAAAAAAAATTTTTTTTTTTGAGAAAATTAATTTTTTTTTTTTTTTATTTATAATTATAAAAATATTTTTTTTAGATTGAAATTTATATTTTTTGAACTTTTTTTTTCAAAATAAATTTGATATTTTTAGATTTAAAAAAATTAGTCTTAATTACTTAAAAATATAATTTTTTAATACCTTTAATTTTACTTTTAAAGATTTATGAGATTTCTAAAATCCCAAAAAAAAGAAGTTAATTTGAACTTTTTTTATTAAAGATATATAATATTTTAATTTATTATTTTTCTTTAAAGTTTTTTATTTTTATTTTTTATTTGAAATACTTAATAATTTGATCATTTATATAAATAATTAAAATTTTATTATAAATATTATTAAATTTAAATTTAAATATTTAAAAATCAATAAAAATATAAAAAATTTTAATTTTTTTAAAGATTTTTAATAAATTCAAAGAATTAAAAAAAAAAAAAAAAAAAAAAAAAACATTTTTAAAATAAAAAATTATAACTTTTTTTTTTTTTAATTAATTTATTTCAACTTTTTTTTTTATTTATTTATTTAAAAGATTTAATTTTCTTTATTTCCTATTTTTTTTTTTTTTTTTTTTTTTTTTAATCAAATTTTGAAAATTTTTTTTGAAATCTTATTTAAAATAGAATTTATATTAATTTCTTTTTTTTTTTAAACAAGAATTTTTATTATAAAAAAAAAAGGAAAATAAAAAAAAAAAAAGTTTAATATATATCTCAATTATTATGATTTTCTTTTTTTTTTTTTTTAAAAAAAAAAAAAAACTTTATTAAATATTATAATTTATTTTTATAGAAAAAGATATTAATAAAAAGAAAAAATAAATTGAATTATTTTATTTAAACAATTTAGATTAAATTAATCAATTTTATAAAAAAATAAAATAAAATAAAAAAAATAACTATTTTTAATTTAACTTGATAAAAAGATATTTTATTTAAATTTTATTTATTATATTAAATAAAATGAAATTATTAAGATAAGAATAAATAAAAAAACCATTTTAAATAATAATAGAAATTTTAATAATTACTTATATAAATTATATTAATGAAATTATTAAAATTAATAAAAAAATAAAAATAAGTTTTCTTTTTAATATTAAATTTTTTTATTTTATTTCATAATAAATAAAGTATTAGATTTTTATTAATATATTTTCCTCAAAATATATTATAAGTTAATAAAATAATTTCATAAAAAATAAATTTATATTTTTTAAAATATTATTGATACTCAAGTTTAATTTTTTTTAAAATTAATTTTATAATTTCATTTTTTTAAATTTAATTATGTATATATATATATATATATTTAAAAAATGAAAAAAAAAAAAAAAAAAAAAAAAAGAAATTTTTGATTTTTAAAGAAAAATTATTAAAAAATTAGGAATTTTAAGTGAAAATAAATTATATAAATATTAATCAAACTAATACTAATAAATTAAAAAAAAAACTCAATAAATTAAATAAATTATAATTTTTAAATATATTTAAATAAAACCAAATTCTTTTATGAAAAATATTTAAAAATTAATTAAAAATAATTAAGAAATATTTTTTTTAAAATAATATATTTTAAATCTTAAAAGAGTTAAATAATAATAAGAAAAATTGATATTTTAATAAATATATAAAATAAAAACAATTCAATTTTTTTTAGAAATAGAAACTTGAGAATTAATTTGATCTCAAATAAAAAAAGAAATAAAAAAAAAAATTAACTTATAATTCCTAATTTATTAATTTTGAATAATTTTTACTACTATTAATACAATTTAATTAAAAGTTTATATTTTGAAATATATATATATATATATATTTAACTATAATTATGATGATTATTCATAAAATTTCAATTTTAAAATTGAATAAAATTTTTAATTAAATTTTAATAAATTATCATATTAGAATTCATGAGAAATTAATTATTTCTTTTTTTTTTTTAATTATTTTAACTTGATAATTTTTTTCTTAGTAATAATAAGTTTAAATTAAAATTTTAATCTTTAATTAAAAATTTGTTTTTTATTTTATTTTATTTTTTTTATCTCTTATATATCATTCTTATTAATTAAAGAATATTTTTTGAAAAAAAAAAAAAAAATCTTGTTTTAAAAAATTAATTTAACCTATTTTTAAATTAAAAATTAAGTATTTCGAAAGAAAATTTGTTCTTTAATAAATCCATTAAAATTATTATTATCTTTATATAAGTTAATTTTTATTATAATTTTTCTCATTTAATAAATAATATATCTACATATTTTAACAAGTTTTTTTTATTTTTTTTTTCAAAAATCTCAATCAATTTTTTTTTTAATCAATCAAGTTTTATTTTTAATTTTTATTTTTCTAAAAAAAAGCTTTATTTTTTATTTTATTTTTTATTTTTTATGTTTTTTTTTTTTTTTTTTTTTAAACTTTAAAAAATAGAATAAAAAAATAAAAGAAAATAATTATTATTATAATTTTTATTTTTTTTTTGTTTTTTTAATTATTAAATTTATTTATTTTATTTTTTTATTTTTTATTTTTTGATTATTTTATTAATAATTTTATAAATTTTAATTAAGATTATAATTATTATAATTTAATTCAAAAAAAAATACTAATATTTTTTTATTATTTAATTAATAAAATATTATTATTTTAATTTTTTTTAATTTTTATTTATTTATTTTTTCTCTTTAACTTGTTTTTTTATTTTTTATTTTTTTTATAAAAAATTAAAAAAAAAAAATATTATTTATTCATTTTTTAATTTTTTTTTTAAAAAAGTTAACATTTTTTAAAATTAAATCAAATTAATTTTTTTTTTTTTTTTTTGAATTAAATTTAATTTTTGAGCTTTTTTTGTTTGTTTGTTTGTTTTTTTGTTAAAAAAAAAAAAAAAAAAAGGAAAAATTAATTTAAATTTTTTTTTAAAAGTTTTTTTTTTTTTTTAAAGAAATGAAAAGACTTTCTTTCTTTTTTTTTTTTTTGGTAGATTAGTTTTTAATAAAAAAAATTGAAGTTTTTTTTTTTTTTTTTTTAATTGAAAGAATCTTTCTAAAAAAATTAAATTTATTTCATTTTATTATTATTATTATTCCTTTAAAAATATATTTATTTACTTTAATTTTTATTTTCTTTTTTTCTTTTTTTTTTTTTTTAAAAAAAAAATTAAAATTAAAATTAAAATTTTAATTTAAAAGAATTTAAAAATCTCACAAAAAAATAAAAAAAGGGGGGAATTTAAAAGAAGAAGAAGAAGTAGTAGTAGTAATAGAATTAAATTTATTTATATATAAAAAAAATGAATTTTTTTTATTTAATTTTAAATAAAATTTATATTTATTACTCAGAAATTTACACAAAAAAAAAAAATTACAAATATAAAATAATTTTGATTATTTAATCAATTTAAATAATAATAATAATAATTTAATATAAAAAAATAATTATAAAAATAAAATTTAATAATTAAAATAATAAATAAGTTTTAATTTTTTTAATTTAATTTAATTTAATCTTATTTTTTTCAAACAAATATAATTATAATATTACAAAAAAAAAAAGTATATTTTAATTTTTTTTAATTTTTTTCTTTTTTCAATAGATAATTAATAAAATTAAATTAAATTTTTCAAAAAAAAAAAAAAAAATTAAATTTTTAAAATTTTTAAAAAATTTTTTTTTTTTTTTTTTTAAAAATAATTTTAAAATTTTTAAAAAATTTTAATTTTAATTTTAATTTTTTTTTTTTTTTTTTTTAAGTTAGGAGATTTTATTTTAATTTAAAAATTAAATAAAAAAAAAAATAATTAATTAATTAATTAATTTGATTTATTATTATTATTATTATTTTTTTTAAAAAAAAATTATCATTTTAAGGAATAAATAAATAAATAAATAAAAATGAATTATTAATTTTTATTAATTTAAAAAAAAAATATTAATAAATAAATAATAAAAATAATAAAAATATTTTATTTCATTTTATTTTATTTTTTTAGTTTAAAAAAAAAAAAATTAAAAATAAAAATAAAAATTGAACTCCTTATTTAACTTTTTTTTCAAAAAAAAAAAAAAAAAAAAAAAAAAGAGGAGTTAGATAAGTTTATCTTAATTAATTAATTAATTAATTTTTTTTTTTTGAATATTATTAAATAAATTATTTTTTTTTATTTTTTTTTTTTTCTAAAAGGAAAATAATTAATATTTTTTTTTTTTTTTTTTTTCAAAACTCCTAAAAAAAAAAAAAAAAAAAATAGAATTGTTTTTTTTTTTTTTAATCAAATGAAATTTATATTTATTTATTTATTTTTTTCTTATAAATATAAATTTATTTCGTTTTATATATATATATATATATTTTTTTTTTTGCTTTCTTCGAAAAAAAAAAACAAAAAAACTCTACTTTTGATTAAATTTTTAATTTTTATAAATAAAAATAATAAAATTCTTTTTTTTTTAAATTTTTTAAAATTCTTTTTTTTTTTTTTTTAATTTTTTAATTCTTTATATAAAAAGACAATAGTTATTAAAAAACTTATTATTACTAAAACAAAAAAAAAACAAATCAATTAATTTTTTTTTTTTAAAAAAAATCTTTTGTTTGAATTATTCTTTTTATTTTTTTATTTTTTTTTTGATAAAGAGTCTTAAGAAGATGTGTTAAAGTGCAGAGAGTGTAAATACTTCAAATCAGATTTTATTTTTGAAATTTTCTTTGTGTACTCCAGCTGGACCTTGAGCTGATTGTTCTGCGCAAGACGAATACAGCTCTGTACAGTGTACAGTTGTACAGTACAGTACAGCAGTGACTCAGTGAGGCATTTCGTTGTACATTACACTGTGCGTTTGGGCTGCGCTGCGCTGTACACACTGTAGGAGTAGCACATTGCACCAAAACTGTACAGTACATTACAGCTTCACTGAATAATAAACTTTGTATTGTATTGTAGTTTTACAGTGATTAAGCCCGACTAACACTGACTACTACTGTACTGCTACTGTACTGTACACAGTGATAGTGATAGTGATAGTGATAGTGACAGTGATAGTGACAGTACAATAATCATTCAATTTTGATTGAGTCACAGCATCCAAATCATCCAAATCATTCAAATCATCATCTTGATCAGCAAAAACAAAAACTAAAACAGCAAGATAAATTTGAACAATCAAAAATTAAAAAAGTTTTTTAAATTTTTAAATTTTAATTGAAAAACAAATTAAAAAAATTTAATTTCTACTTTCTTCTAATCTTTAATTCAATTTAAATTTAAATAATTTCAAAATTTTCAATTCAAATTCAAATTCAAATTCAAATTCAAATTCAAATTTAAATTTAAATTGGTTTTTTGAGTTTTGGGTTTAGTCAAGAAATTTAAAAAGATTCATCTTGATTTAATATCGATATGGCTAATTCAAATTCTTCAATTAATCATCCATCATCTCAATCTCAATCTCAATCTCAATCTCAATCTCAATCTCAATCTCAATCTCAATCTCAATCTCAACCTCAATCTCAACCTCAATCTTCAACTACTACTACACTTGATCAAAAAGATTTATCAACATTTAATTCATCCTTTCTAACTCCTCATGATCTCAATCACTCTCGATCTACATCAAGCATTCATCATTCAAAAAGTTTACCTTCATCATCATCTAATTTAATCACATCCAACTCTCCTAATCTTATTAAACTTAGCATAAATAACAACAATCTGACTACTAATAACAAGACTACCACTAAGATTACCACTAAGACTACCACCAAGACAAACATTACAGATAATAATTCAAATCTATCAATTCGACAACAAACTCGTTCAAGTACACCAGCTCGATTTATTGGATCTAGTTCACCTTTACCTGCTCCATCAACTTATGCACTTGTATCATCTACTCGAAATCTTGGTACTCCTACTAGTGATATAAGGGGTACTAGTCCATCAGCTATTGATCATGATCAATTTAAAGATCAAGATTCATCTATCACTCATCATCATTCCGATCATCTTTCTAAATCTCATCATACTAATTGGTCTCAAGAGACTACTGATCATCAAAATTTATTGGAAAATCTAAATCATTCTAAACTTCAATCAATTCTTCCTATTACCGATCAACCTAATTCAAATTATCTAAATCCTTCTCATTCAATCTTATCATCTAATTCAATCTCAAACATTCATATTGAAAATTCATTTCATCAAGATTTAAATTGTTTTTGGGCCATTCTTGATACGGAATTAAAGTGGGTCATCAATCAAATTATAATATTCATCTCATTCAAATCAATTAATGAATCTTTTATAAAATTACTTTATTTTTTCAAAATTTTGGATTTTTTTAAATCTTTTTGGTTTTGTTTTATATTTTTCATCATCATCATCATCATCATCATCATCATATTCATCTTAGGTTTATGTATGTCGATCCTAACTTAATCCAACAAACCGGTTTGAGTGGTCAAGAAATCAATAATAAACCTATCTATCAATTTATACATCCGGCCGATCTCGATCAAGTTAACATTAAACTAGAACCCATTCCTCAAACTCAACCCATCACAGAAAATCAAAACGATCAGAAAAATATTAATTCAAATCGTAGTCTTGATTTATCATTGACTTTAAATAATTTAAATTCGAATGATTTAGATCCTCGGAAAATTCAATCTACCAATTCTAGAGTAGTATTAAGGTATGTCTCGGAAAAATTCAAGACTTTTTTATTATTACCCTTCACACACACACCCGTACTCTTTTTTTTTTTTTTTTCTTTCTCTTTTCATTCACATGAGTTGTGTAATGAATTTGAACAAATTGGCTTTTATCAATCTAAAGATTACCAATTTCCGATTAGATTTATTATGTCAACTCTTAAACTGATGAGATCTTGAAGAAGATTGATTGATGATTTAATTAAGTCATTGATAAGATTGATGGTGAGCTTGATCAAGCTAATTTGATTGAAGAATAGATCAAGATGGATATTTTTTGTTGAATTAAATATCTGTTGATAAAAGTTGAATTTATTTTGATTGACTTGTTGAATTGATCATGATCCGATTGTTATGATTAAAGATCAAGTCAAATTGAGTCAGCCAAAGTTGGATAGATTGATCAATTGGATTTGAATCAATTTAATTTAATTTTCTTTTTCTTTTTTTTTTTTTTAAAGTTAATTTGATTAGTTTAAAGTTTGAAGTCAAGAATTCAATTGATCACACATTAGATCTAGAATTGTGAAGAAGTTCAAATTAGATTTTTCGGATGATTACAGTAAAGTAAAGTCACACAGGTATAGTGTATACTGTACTGTACTGTACTGTATTGCACTATACAATTGTATTGTACTGTTGTACAGAATGGAAAGATTGTAGATTGGTCGATCAGATTGAGAATTTGATTGATTAGTGATTTGATTGAATTTGATTGAATTTGATTGAATTTGATTGAATTTTTGATTGAATTTGATAGAGTAGAGTAGATTTATTAAAAAGAAATTCAATTAAAAGAAAATATGAAACTTTGATCTTTTAGAATTCAAAATTAATTTCAAGAATAATTTTAATAAATCAAAAAATTATTTTAATTTTAATTTTAATTTTAATTTCAAATTTATTCTTTAATCATAAAATTTAAATAAAGATTTATTAACTTTTTTACATACATAATCATCAATAATAAATTTCTCATCATCTTTTTTTTAGTTTTGAATTTAATTAGTTTGAATCAAATCAATTTTTGATGAATTTTTTGATGAATTTTTTGATGAAATTCTTGATTCAAAAACTGAAATTTCAAATGATTGAATTCAAATCTCAAATCTCAAATTGATTGATCGCTTTAAATAAATCTTAAATTTTTTAAAAAATTTATAATTTATCCTTAATGATTTTGATTTTATCTTAAATTCAATAAAATTAATCAATTTCTTCAAATTTAGATTCAGGTTTGCACGTCTATCTCATCTTTTTCAATTAATCGATTCAAATTCATCATCTTACTCATCTAAAGTAAGTCTAAAATCAATCTCTTGACAATTTTAATTTTTTAATCTTTTCATCATCATCATCATCATCATCTTTTAAATTTTCTCTTGACATTTCTCTCGTTTAGCTTCAATCAATCAATCAACAATATAAACCAATCGAATTATTTCTTAATCCTATCAGTTCATGTCATTTTTTAGCCTTCTTTCATTCTATCATTGGTAAGTAAATTCTTAATTGATTTATTTATTTAATAACTAACTTAAATCATTCATTAACGTTTTTTTCATTTTTTTTTTTTTTTTTTGAATTTCTTCCTTATCTTAACCTTCTTCAAGATTCAAACTCAGCCACTTCATCTGATTCCATTCTTAACTCACCTTATTCTCCTTCTCCTTGGAGTACAACCACTATCAGTAACATTAATCCCTCAAGTCTTTGTGGTATTACCCAATCAGACCCAGAGTCACATTATTTTAATTGTATTCAAAAGCGTACCCTTCAATTGGCATTTAATCAATCAAACAAAACTGACTCCTTACATCATCTACCTGCATCCTCAATCGATCGATCATCTTGCTTTAAACAAACTCCTCCACTAGAACTCTTCCTTATCTTAAACTCAAATAACGGACGTGTTTTATTTTCACATTCCTCCTCCACTCCTGCTTTATCAACATTCGATCATTCATTTTGCCCTGATGATTATGCAAAACTTGCAATGCAATCAAAACAAGATTTAATCAATCAAACTAACAAGCATAAACTCTTTGATTTTGGTCATACTAACTGCTCTCGTCAATTATCAGCTCATCATAATCTGTAAGCCTTTTTTATTATTTATCAAATTAAAAAAAACTGGCTCAACCGTTTTTGTTATGTTAATTTTATGGGTTCATCAAACCTTTAAATTATTATAGTATACAAAATGGCAAACTTCTCAAGGTTCTTCAATTATTTGTCATTCAATACGGTTCTTTGACTTTTGCAGCTTTTCATTCTAATACTCCCAATTCACAAACTCAATCCAATCTCATTCAACCTTCAACTTCTATCATGGCTCATATCAAATCATCTCCCATTGAAATCAAAAATGATTCCAAACCTATCCCTTTAGATTTATATTCAAATAATTCATCCAATCTAACTCGTTCTCAGAAACGTCCTCGTACAGATTCTTGTTTTGATCTCATAACTCCTCAAACTACCACAAACCTTCAAAGTTTTAATCATCCTAATTATCAGCGTCCTTCTACTCATCCAAATCATCAATATTCTTCATTCCCATCTTCTCATCTAAATCATTTAAATCATTTAAATCATCATCTAAATCATTTAAATCATCTTCCATCTTCTCAACTTTCACCAATCAACTCAAACATTCAAATTTCAGATTCATCTGATCCTTATGGTTCACAATATACACATTTCTCAGGTGAACTTTCTCCCACAATGGCTTCAGCAGCAAACGTTCTTGGTTCTTTTCATCGTGCTCATTATCATCACCCTCAATCAATCTTAGCTCTTCAAGATGTTCATCATCATCAACTTTCTTCATCATCTTCAACACATCCTTCCATGTTGGCTTATGATAATTATGGCTTACAAAATTTAGCTTCTATGGCCATCGGTACCTCTTTTGATCATCAACCATCCGATTTTTCTCCTACATCTTCTTCTTCTTCACCTCATCCTGTTACACAAGAAAGTTTTGGTTCAGTCATTAATGGTTTATCAACCTCAGTACCTCTTAATGTTCATCGGATCTATCGGAATTTACCAAAACGTGCTATAGGAACAGAAAGTTTGACAGATACCTCAAATGATGGTTTATTAGATATTCATATGAGCACAACATCCCAATTATCTGGTTCAAGCTACGGATCTTTAACTGGTACAAGTTCATCTTTACCATTGGGTTTGAATGAAACTCAAATCGGAATAAAGAGAACTCGATTAAATGGTTCAGAAGTAATTGGTAATACTAATATCATCACTAATACAGACCCATCTATTGTAGCAGTAAGATCTTGTACAAATTGTGGTGCTCAAAATAGTCCAGAATGGAGGAAAGGTCCTAATGGTGTAAAATCATTATGTAATGCATGTGGTATGTAACTTTATAATATTTATAGCTTTTTGGTTTTGAGAAAACTTTGTTTCATATTAATTTATTTATTTAGGTTTACGATTTTCTAGGGCTCAAGCTCGTAAAAGTAAAATTCCAAAGGGTTTAGTAAATAATTCAAATACAAATTCAAAGAAAATCGGGTCTGGGATCAATAAAAAAAAATCAATCAATGGATCACAACAAGCTAATAACTCTTCAGTCTTAGGAGATCAAGATGGTAGATTGGTTATTGAAGGATTTCGAGGATAATTCAATTTCAAGAAAATTAAAATTAAATTAGCATGATCTTAAAATCAAACTCTCTCAATTTAAATCAATTTTTTTCAACTTTATAGAAAATTCACTTTTATAAACTTCATTTTGCTTGATTGATTAATTTTGACAAAAAAAGGCCTTTTGGAAGTAAGCGTGTAGAAAACTTGAAGGATTTTTGGGCTCATCAAAGCATCAACATCTGCATTGTATCATCATGTTTATCACCCTCTTTAAGTCTTAAAGTACATTATCATTCAAACTTTCTCATATAAATTATTTAACTCTTCTTTTATTTTTATCGTTATGTTGTGAATTATACATGAGATTAAAATCAACTTGTGATAATATTTTAAACTCGGAGCAGTTGTAATAATTTAATCATTTGGATCATGTCCTTTTAATTTAGTCTTTCTGGTCTGGTTTATTTTAATTCTGTCTTTTTATTGGGCATGATGGGTGTTGTTGTATGTTCAGGACAGTTGCATCTAAAGCAGTAATTTCTTTTGGTCTTTAATTAATATTTTTATCTCATCATCAACCAATTGTTCAATTATATATGTATTTTTTTTTTCTCACCAAAGTTTAGTTTGTTTTTATTCAAATATTTATATATAATCAAGAAGCCATTGCATATTTTTTTTTCTTTTTTAATCTCATTTGTTTTGATATGATTAGTCTACACAAAAAAAAAATAACAAAAAAAAAAACATACACACATCAATATGTATTTAACTATATTGTATAAATCAATAAAACCCGCCAAAAGAATTGTCAATAGCAAGATTTTATCTATAGAAAAAACAAGAGTACACATGTCAAATTTAAAACTCAGGATCTTTTCACCTTGCAAAACTCTTTAGCCACTTGTATTTTAGCTTGAAACGCCAAGAATTCTGCTCTATTTGCAAGTTTGAGTTACTGATTGGGGTATACAGAGCTAATTCACTGCTTTTCACTTTAATCCCTCATCTGATAATTTGAGAAACAAATCGCATGTGCTTTTTATCAAGCAGAAAGAAATAAGAAGATTTAACTTGACCAAAAAAATATGGTTAATTGTAATGATAGCTTTTTTTTAGAAAAATAAAAGATTAGTATTATAACTGTCTTTTGGAAAAAAGTTAAAATTACAATAAAATGAAATTAAAAAACAAGAGAAAAAAGCACAAGATAAGTTAAAAAAAATTATAAATTATAGATTAAAAAGAATATAACTTGAAAGTTGAAAAAAAAATCAAAACAAAATTAAAATTTAAAATTAATGTAAAAAATAAAATCAATACCCAAAAACTAAAATAAAAAAAAAAGAAAATTGAAAAAAAAAAAAAAAAAAGAAATTAAAAAGAGAAAAAAAAAATTAAAATTTAAAAAATAAAAAATAAATACAAAAAATGTAAGAAAAAATAAAAATGAATAAATTTAAATAAATTTAAATAAATTAAATTCAAAAATAAAATAAAATAATAATAATTTAATTTTAAGAATTAAAAAGAAAAAAAAAATAAAAAAAAAAATTAAAAAATTAAAAATTAAAAATATAAAATATAAAATAAAATAAAAAAAAAAAAAATGACAAAAAATAAAAAAATTAAAAAAATTAAAAAATTAACATAAAAAATTAAAAAATGAAAAAAATTAAAAATGAAAAAAATTAAAAAATGAAAAAAATTAAAAATGAAAAAAATTAATGAAAAATAAAAAAAAAAATAATAAAACAAAAATTTAAAAATATTAAAAATAAAAAAAAAAAAAAAAAAAATTAAAAAAAAAAAAAAAAAAAAAAAAAAAAAAAAAAAATATGCATATATTTAAGTTATTATTAATTTTTTTTTTTTTTTTTTTTTTTTAAAAAAAAAAAAATCTAATTATTATTATTATTATTATTAAATTTTTTCTTATATAATTAAAATTTATATAAATTAAAAAAAAAAAAAGCAAAAAATATTATTATTATTAAATTGGAAAATTAATTTGTTTTTTTTTTTTTTTTTTTAATAATAAAAAATAATAAAAAATAATAAAAAATAATAAAAAATAATAAAAATAATTAAGAAAAAAAAAAAAAAAAAAAAAAAAAAAAAGAAAATTAAAAAAAAAAAAAAGTTATTAAATAATTAAAATTAAAAAAAAAAAAAAAGAAGAAAAATAATAATAATAATAATAATAATTAAAAAAAATTAAAAAAAAAAAAAAAAAAAGAATAATTTTTTTTTTTTTTTTTTTTTTTCAAATTCATATTTTATGTTTTCAAATTATTCTTATTATTATGTTTTTTTTTTTTTAATTTTTAATTATTTAATAACTTTTTTTTTATTCAATTTTTTTTTTTTTTTTTTTTTTTTTTAAATAATAATAAATTTAAAAAATAATTTATAATTTTCCAAAAAAAAAAAAAAAAGAAAAAATTGAAATTAAAATGAAATTAAAATTAGAGTAATATATATATATATATATATATATATAAGTAATATATATATATATATAAGTAATATATATATATATATATATATATATATTGAATTTAATAAAATTTGAATTTAAATGAAAAAATTAAATATGTTCTTAATTTATTTATTTTAATTAATATAGAAAAAAAAAAAAGTTAATTTAATATTTAAAGATATATATATATTTATCTTTTAATAAAAAATATTTATTATATTAAAAAAAAAAAAAAAACTTTATTTTTCTTTAATCATCAAGAGAAAAGTTGTTACACCTAAAAGTAGGTTTTCCATTTGAAAATCATCTTGGAACCTAGCTTAGACTGTGCTTGGTCCCTTCCTCTGAACTAGGTTGACCTCAGTATAAAATTGTTTGTAAATATTCCTAATCTTTCTAAGCCACTGGAATATTGGAGAATTTCTAAGTTTGATATTCTATCCTTTCCATTGAATAGAATGGATTTATAGTACAATATATTTAGGGTGTTGGTAAAAACACATAAGCAAATTGGTAAAAACACATAAGGGGTGCCATGGGCCCATTTTTAATTAAAAATGAAACACAACCACACCTGTATTGGGCCAAAACATGCCCAAAACAGGTTTTTTCCCCACAAAACCTCTCTAACTCCCAATTGTTTCAGTTTCTTTTGCCCAGCCCCCCCAAAAAAGGCCAAACACCAAAATAATCCACATTATCCCCACCCCACAACTTTTTTTTTTGGAAAAAGAGCATTACCAAAGCCATTTTGCAAAGCTTTTCACACTTTTTTCCTGTTTTCCCCCAAACACTGCATTTTCCACCACAACAAACTGCTTTCAAGCCTCTCAATTTTCAGTTTTTCACCTTTTCTCATCCATTAATTCCACATTTAAACCACTTTCTTTCACTCTTAACCACTTCTGTTCATTTTTCACACCTTTTTTCACTTCTTTTTCACATTTCAAAAGCTTCTTACCCCATTCCAAATCTCCAAATTCACCTTTTTTTTTCAAATTTATTCATCTTTTTCACTCAAAAATGCTGCAACCCCCCACTGAAGGTGAATTTCAGACCCTTGAGCTTCTTTGGCAGCATGTGCATAATGTTTCCAGGGATCAGGGGTATGCTGTGTCCACCTTGAGGTCCAATATGACCCACAACCAAATTGAAATAGGTTGTGAGAGGTCTGGGACCCCATATCCCAACAAAGGCTCCTCCAAAACAGTCACTTCAAGAATGCTTGACTGTCCTTTTAGACTCTATGCAAGAAAATATGCCAAGAGTACCACTTGGACTCTTAAAGTCAAAAATCCTGAACATAGCCATGATGCCACTGAAAATATAATGGCACAACCCGCTTTCAGGAAATTCAATGAGCAAGAAAAATCTCAAATTTCTCAAATGTCTGAATCACTGCTTCTTCCAAGGAAAATTTAGGCCCAATTATTCAGCCAGAGGGAGTCACACAGGCCTGTAATCCTTCAAGACATTTACAACCAAGTCAAGAAAATAAAGAAAGACAAACTGCAAGGCAGAAGGCCCATTGATGCTCTTATTGACACTCTCAAACAAGAAAATTTTGTTTGGTCCTCTACAAGGGATTCTGAGGGACACATTACCTCCTTGTTTTTCACTCACCCCCTGGCCATAAAACTCCTTCATGGCTTTCCTCATGTCATTCTTATGGATTGTACTTATAAAACCAATAAGTACAAAATGCCCCTTTTTCATATTGTTGGATTCAGCTCAACCAATAAGACCTTTTCTGGGACTTTTTTTTTGATGAAGAATGAAACTGAACCCTCTTATACTTGGGCATTAAATCAATACATAGAAAAGCTCCCCAACAACACCAATCTTGTTCCCCCTCAAGTCATTGTTATTGACAGGGATCTGGCCTTGAAAAACTCTCTTAAGAAAGCTCTTCCCAGACTCCAAAATCATGTTATGCATTTGGCACATCAATAAAGATGTATCTTCTCATTGTATGAAGAAAATTGGTCATGGCACTGATTTTGAAAATTTTATGGGTCTTTGAAATCAAGTAATATAATTTTATATTTCAATTTATTTCAATTTTTTTCTTATTATTGTTTTTATTAATGACTTTGGGATTCATTTCTCAGGTTATGTATTCATCCACTGAGAAGTCTTTCAAAGACAACTGGAAGAAGCTTCAAAGGAAAGTCAAAAATCCTGAAGTCTTGCAGTATTTGGAAAATACCTGGCTTCCTCTCAAGGAGTATTATGTGCCAGCCTGGACCAAACACCACTTGCCACCTGGGTGTGGGCTCCACCTCCAGAGTTGAAGGTGCCCATGCCATGGTTAAACTTTGGCTCCAAAAGTCCACCGGTACTCTCCTGAAGGTAGTCAGGGCTCACCACATGGAATTCAGAAAACAATTTATTGAAATTATCAAAAGAATCTACAAAGAAATGATTTTCCATGTCAAGAATTTTCCTCCACACATCTGTGCCCTCAATGGCAAGGTGTCTCATTATGCTCTTCAGATGGCCTTTGAAAATTTCAAAACAAAATTTCCTCCCAATGAAAAATGCACCAACAAATACAACAATTATCAAGGCATTCCTTGCAAGCATAAGACCTGAAAGGCATTTTCCAAGTGCCAAAGGAATGAATTATCAGACTTCCATCCTCAATGGCATTTGAATTTGCCTGTGAGGGTTTTTTAATTTCTTATTCTTATTTTTTATCTTATTAACTAATTTTATTTGTCATATTCTTCTCAGGCTGGTTGTCAAGGTTATGATCAAAGTGTTGAAAAAGAAAGGAATAATGAAGCCAAGAAATTATTTGAAGACATTAAGGAAGACCTTTTTCAAAGACCAATGGAAGAAATCACCCCAATCCTTCAACATTCTCAAGATTTTTTGACTGGAAAAGTCCCATTTGATCAAATTCCCAAGAGTCAAGAGGATGATCAAGATTATGAAGAAACTCTAGAAGGAAAGAATATCCATGGAAGACCTCAAGGAGCCAAGAATATAAAAAAAAAACAACAAAAGAGAACCTTCAAGATTTGAAATTATTGAAAGTCAATCCAAGAGAAGAGGAAGACCCCCTCAAAAGTGACCAGTACAACAACATCAAGATCCCAGTCAAATGTCCCCTCTCCAATCATGGAAGTGGACTCATCTGAAGATTATGAGGACTCATTATCTAGATCTATCAGTTCATCAGATTCACTACCCCCAGAAACTGCATTAAATAAATCAGAAGGAACCCTTAGAAGGTCCAGAAGATTGGCAATTGGAATCAAAACCTCACAAAGAAAATCACACAAGCCTGCCACCAGTTTGAATATCTATGAGGCAATTGACTTGACCTGTGAGCATTTTCAAAGCAATTATCACACAAATGATGAATGCTCCAAGCTGTTTGTGAGTTTCAGATCATTTTTAATGGAAATTTCTCTTGTTTATTAGGATATTTTTTTTTTGACCTTATCTTATCAGATAACTGGATCAGAAGACTTTCCCAAGTTTATATTGAAATACACCTTCAAGTCCATCAATGTCAAGGGTGATATAAACTGTGGCTACAGAACAGTATCCCACTACATTTACAAGACTCAAGATCAATGGGCTGATGTCAGAGGTGACTTGGATGAAGAAATTAAACAAAATCAAGACCTTTATGAAGTCATGAACACCTTAATTCCCTCAGTATCCTCTTATTTGGACAGAATTGAATGGTATGAAGATGTTGGCCAGGATACAAAAAGCAAGTGGATGTCCATGCCTGACATGGGGGATCCAATTGCAAATAAGTATAAAAGATCAGTCTTATTTTATTCCACAGTCCAATATTTTTCTTTTTTCCCTGATTTCTGTCCTTCAAATGATAATCCCCCCATTTTCATCTGCTTCTTGGATAGCTGTGATCAATTTTTTCCTTTGGACATAATCATTTCTAAAGTTTATCCAGTCCCCCCCTTACTGTGAATTGGGAATTTCATGCCCAACCACAAGCCCTGGGGTAGGCTGATAGATTTAAGAAACACAGGATGTTATATTTGTCCAATCTTCCTCCCCCTATTAGAAAAAACCCACTATTTTGGAGGTTGATTCTGATTGATTGATTTTTGTATATACAATTTATTCCAATTATCCCCCTCCTCAGTCATATTTATTGCTTAAATCCCACCTCAGTCTCCTTTTTTATCAAACATGTGAAACTTTTGTACTTGAAAATAGTCATATTACACACAACAAAAAAAACAGTTGAAAAAAAACACTTATTGCCCCTCCACTTGCTGTCCAACCAAAACCATTCCCCAAAATCATGGGCTTCTGGTTCTTTATTGTACAGATTGAACCCTTCAATTTTTTAAAAAAAAAGGAAATTCATAAGTGGGAAGTTATTAAATTCACTTTTTAAAAATAAGTATATTAAAATGACGGGAAACAACATTTGAAAAAAAAACCCTTTTTGCACCTTCACTTGTCCCACCAAAAAAAATCCCCAAAATTATGGGGTTTTGGTGCTTTATTATTCAGATTGAAACCTTCATTTTTTTAAAAAAATGAAGGAAATTCATAAGTGGGAAGATTTTAAATGAATTTTTTTAAAAAAATATGCCATTGTGGCATATTGGCCAAATTTGTGAAATTTGGCAAAAAAATTTTTTTTGAAAAAATTTGTGCATATTGACATTCCAAGTTGGAAAAAACATGGAAAAAAAAATTAAAAAAATCCTCAAAACTGAGCCTGAGGAATTCTTTTTGAAAAATAAGGTCACTTATGTGTGTTTACCAACACCCTATATTTGATGTTTTCAGATTTTGGGATAAATTAAAAAATTCCTTAATTTATTATCTCCTCTTCATAAAAGTATCATTCACTATAAACAATTTACTTTCACAATTACATTACTAATTTAGGTAGTTTATTTTACCTTTTGAAGGCCTCAATAAGTCAAGACAAGGCTTAATAATTTGGAAACCCTTTGTTTTTTTTTGAGTTAGTTATCATCAAAATAAATTTATTAATATTGATTATTATTTTTTCCTCAAAAAGATGACTTACAAAAAAAAAATAATATTTCAAGTCAGAAAATTTCCTAAACATCCTTTATAACTCTAAATTTTTTAATATAACCAAATTATTTAAAATTAAGAGTAAAGATAGTAATATAATATTTTAAAAAAACCTATAAAATCAAAAAATATAGAATATTCATATTCTTCTTACTTTAGTCAATTGAATTTTTTCAATTTAAATATTATTTTGGTTTTTCTATTTAGAAGTTTTTTTTTTCATTACTCATACTTTGAAATAATGATTTTCATCAAAAAGAGTAATATGAATTTCAGAAAAAAAACAGGATTCTTGACTTTTGTTTTTTTTATGGGATTTTTTTAAATTTTAATTTTTTTTATTCATTTATCATTTATTAATTGATTTTTTTTATAATTATTGAAGCTATATTTCATAATTTTTCAATTGAGAATATATTTATCAGAATTATATTGTAAAAATGTAAAGGATCATCATTTGTTACAGTAATTTACAGTACATCCTGTAACTGTAAAATTGTCAATAATCATCAACAATGTTAAAGTAGCAGGCTTTACTAGCCCTGCTACAGCTCCTTCAAATATAAAATAAATCAATTAAAAACAAATAACCAAATTAAAAATAGAAGAAAATATTCAATAAATCTTTAAAAATATATATTTATATATAAATTTAATCATCAGAACAGAAAATACACATTAGAGATCAAAATAACACAAAAGATATTCTTAAAAAATTAGGACAATATATATTTCTCATCATTTTATACTGAAAATTGAAAGGAAATTTAATTTTAACTATGAAAAAGAAATATAATTTATTAATAAATAAAACCAACCTTGAACCTTCAGATCAGCTCTCATAAATTTTTATACTATCAGTTTTTGGGATAATTTTGACCTTTTATTGAATATTCTGAATTAATTCAAATTATCCTTTTTACTTAAATTTCATCTCCAAAAAATCAACATAAGAAATCTTGCATTAGAAATTTAAAAAATAATTAGAATCAATTAGAAATAGATTTCTCAATATAATCCTGATTATTTCAGATGAAAATTTGATAATTGGGTTCATATATTAAGAAATGAGGTCTAAGTAGCTTTTTATTTGTAATTTATGTGCACATCATACTTCTAGAACTCATCTTAACATATTTTGAGAGAATTATTTTGCCATAATACTGGTAAAAGAATGTTGAAATTAAAATGGAAGAGTGATTTTTCAATCAAAAAAGGGATAATAGAAATCTAATTATTCCACTGATCTCATCCTAATTTCATTCAGAAACTATTAGGTTATTGCTTCTAATGAAAATTTACTTCAGAATATGAACAGGAATCACATTAATGGAGTTTAGATATCTTGACGGGAAATACTATATAAATTCCAATAAGACCAATATCAAAATTTGTGTTAACTTCTTGTAAGGTTTTGAGTAATAGGAGGGAAATCCTTGATAGGTGATTGAGACCACTCTTTTAATCTAGTTGGACAAGGATTAGAAGTGATATGTCTATAACTTCAAGCTTAAATTCCAAAAACTTCAACCTTATTTCTGTATATTCTCCTTTCATAATACTAATTGAAGCAATAATTCAAGCCATTTTTCCATCATACTTACTAAAACTGAATTGAGAAATTCTCACATATTGGAGAATTTAAATGCTTAAGTAACTTGAATATATTATTTAATGAAACAAATTTTGTAAATAGCCCATTATTATTCATTTATTGTTATTCTAGATAATAACAATTAATGTATTTCAGTTTAACTTCTTAAAACTTTCATTAGTTTCCAAAATAAGGTCTTGAAATGAGTTTCAAAAAAGAGCTTCTTTATTTCAGTTCTTTCTTAAGACCACATAAGATAATAATTATTACAAAAAAAATGAGTATATTTTTTTCAGAATTAAGTGTTTTTAAGTTAATTTTAATATCCATTTATGAATGCTTAATCATATTTTATACAGTTGTTCCACATACCTTTATGAGAATAAATTAAGGTTAAGAAATGATAAAATAGCTTTTTGAATATATTTTTAAAATATAATTTTGTTAATTCTTTGGAATTGATAAACTCAATAAAAGTATTTTGGAATAATAGAGCTTTCAATGCTATAAACTACAGCTATTATATTGAGTTCTCAAGTATAATAATAACTATTAATTGATACCAATGATTAAAGGTTATATGAAAAATTAAGTGAAATAACAAAGTAAAAATAATTCAAAAAATAATTCAATATCAAGAAAGCTGAATGGATCAATTTGAAATAGGAAAATAATCAATTTTAATCAATTTTGCCTATATCTATGTATGAAGGTAAACCTTCTCCAAATTACACAAATACTTTCATTTTCTTCATAATCACTATAGAAGTATTAGTTTTTTGAGATTAAATCACCTATTTAATCAAAATACCCCCTCATTTAATTGAAATGAAAATGAAAAAATGAAAAAAGAATTATTATAATAAATAATTTTTTGTCTCATATCAAAATAATTTACTATATAAATTCTTTTTGGTCATAATAAACTATATTTTGAAAGGAATACAGAAATGGATATATTAATTTATTTTAAGGAGGAAAAATATTGAAATTTAGAATAAGAAATGAAAGATATAATGTATTTAGATTAATAGTATCTAGGAAATTATTAGGATATTTTTTTTTCTGAAGCTCCTAGTTAATCTTAACTTAACTTTTTTGGGATCTTAAAATAGAAAAAATTCATTAGCTATAACATAAATACAAAATATTGTTTAGTAAATTCTTATAGATCCTATCTATAAGTGACCAAATATACTTTACAGAAGCTTTTGGGCTGAAAAATTTGTAAAATTTAGTTATTAGGTATTGAATTTTGTTAATATGTTATTTATGATGAATTTGTGTCCTTAAAATCCAGAGGTTTTTCAGATTTTAAATATATGATATTACTGAAAGAATAGGAGAAAAATCAGGGATATTATCTCTTTCTAACTAAAAATGTTAATCATATAAACAAAATTGAAGGTGAGATATCTATTTTATATTTTTTGACTCATTACAAGATCCCCAATTCCTTTAGAGTATTTATGATTAAATTAGAATCCCCTCAAAAGAAAAAGGGTTTAAATGTTAATATTATCCAACTAGTTTATCTCATATATTAGACAAAGATAATATTAATTGTGGTATCTAAAAACACACCTTGAATTCTGATATGTTTTTAAATAAACTAGTTGGAAGTTAAAATAAAAAATCATTCTGAGCTTAGAATGTGAATAATTCCTTTGATCTTATATTGTTGAATAATTGAGATTTGAAAATCATGAGGACACAGTGAGATTTATCCAATTGAATTGAATATTTGTGGCTTTAATATGTGGCTTGATTTTCTTCCAAAACTTTTATTTCTTGATTAAATTTATTTTCTATCTCCTGCCTGCATTCAATACATTTCCCATTTCAAAGTCCAAATGCAACAACCAATTTCAGGTGTAGCTACTTTGCTCATGGTTAATATTTTTGAATTATCTTTAAGATTAAGATTGATTATATTTTATTAATTTTAAAATTTTTGAAATAATTTTTATTTAATTTTAAAAAATAAATATATTAATTTTTTTTAATAATATTTTCATTAATAAAAAAAAATTTAATTCATGATTTATTTAAATAGTTATTTAATTGATTTTAAATAAAATTAATTAATGAGATTAATAAGCTCTTAATAACCAATTTTAACATATTTAAATCAAAATATATTATTAACAGTATCAATTAATTGATAAATTCTTAATAATTAAAGTTTAATAATTGAAAAATGATTCAGATAATTTTTTGTAAATATTAGTAAACATAAACTTGAAGCAATATTTTTCTCAATTTAAGATTAATTCTCAAAAAAAAATTATAAATTGATTATGTGGCCTTTATTTATTAAATAATCATTTTAAAGACTTTTCAAACTGTTTTTATTAATAATACAAAAAAAAAATAAAAAACAAGAAATTTTCTCTTATTATTTTGTTTTTAAAAATACTTTAAAGAAGTTTATATATATATAATTTTTATTAACTAAAATCTTATAAAAATCTTTTTATTATAAATTTATTATTATTTTTAACTTCAAAAATTTTTTAAAATTAATTCAAAATTAAAAAACTTACCATTTTTTTTAGATATGTTTAAATAAATATTTTTTTTTCTCGAAAAAACCAAATTATATTACTCATTATGATTTAAAATAACTTAAAATATTTATTATTTGAAATTAACTACTATAAAAGCTTTATTTATTAATGAATATTAAGTTTCTAATTTTTCTTAAGGACTATTGGAAATTAATTTTTTCAATTTAAATCAAATTATTAATAAAATTCTATTAAGTTTTCCATTATACATTTTATGAAATATTATTATAAAGAAGCTTAAAGAATTTTCTTTTTCTATGTTGGTTTTAATAATATTAGTTTTTTATTTATTTGAAATTATTGTTAAAATCATAAAAAATAATCCATTTTTAAATAATTAAAGCTATAAACCAACCAAATTCATAAATAATCTTAGGTTTTTCAAATTAATGAAGAGATCTCCATATACACTAATAATTTGAAAAAATGGGATTAATATCAAGGAAATTGAATTAAAATTGTATAGAGCTTATAGAATAAAGCAAATATTATCAAAAAAATTTTTTTCTCAATAATTAAATAATTTAGGAAATTAATTTATATTCATATTGATAAATGAGGATTTAATTTGTTCAAATTTAAAAAAAAAATCAATTCATTCTTTAAGCTTAATTTTAGTTCCTGATAGAGAAACTAACATAATTTATTTAAATATCACCACAAATAATCTTGATTTTTCACATATTAAAATAAATAACTAAATAAAGGTGGTTAAATCAGAATTTGAAATTTCTTTAGAATAATATGAAAAAAGAATATTGGTTGGTAATAATGAAGAAAATTATTTAATTATTCAAAAAAAAATTCAAAGAAATTCATGTTTTTGATGGTTATCAAGATTTAAAATTCTTTTATCAATTTTTTTGTAGGAAGATTGAAATAGTTATTATTTTAAACCATGGAATTTTATAATAAAAAGGTCCCCCCCATCAATTTTACAACTAAATCCCAATATACTACTTTTTAATATTCATATCATATAGCTATAAGACTAAAAGCCTCCTCTCAGGAATCTAATGGGTTCAAACAAGGGGTATAGTATTTCAATATATACTCAATTTTGTGGGCCTCTCCTCAAAATGACTTTTTTGCATAAATATTGACATATTGTCTCAATTTTGATTGAAATTTTCTTTAAAACAGAGGAAAAAATAAGGCTTATATTGTCTAACTAAATAAATATTTTAATTTAGAGTAAACAGTTCAATGTTAGGGTATATTTCTAATAATCTTTTTATGTGAAGAAATTCCCAAATCCCTCAAGAAATTTCATTATTTATGAAAAGCCTTTTTGAAACATCAAGGGTTTCAATTTGAATATTATCAATCTATGGGATCCCATAAGTGAGCTTGAAATAGATTTAATATTGAAAATTGAATTTATATATATATATAAATCTATAAGTAAGCCCCCAAGAGTTGAGTTTTTTTGTAAATGAAATGATAAAAATTAATAGAAAAAAATCAAAAAACCAAAAGGGGGAAATTGAAATAAGTATCTAAATAGTTTATTTATAAAATTATTGAGATTTGAAAAACTCAACAAAAGACTTCTATTGAGTAAACTAAATTAATAATTTTTTTTGGATTGAATATTTGGCTTAAATTTCTTTCATAACATTTATTTATAAATTTAATTTCTTTAATATCTTTAAACTTCATCCAATCTATCTTCCTATGTAAAATTCCAAATTAAAAAAAAACTTTCTTTAAGTTTTAACCAATTTTCTAATGGTTAGATAAGTTTCTTAAAAGAATAAAAGAAAAATGAATAATCTAATTAATAGTTTTTTTTACCCATAAATAAGTAAAATCTAATCTTTAAAGTAATAATATTTTGAAATCAATAAAATTTTATATTTATTTTTGAAAATTATTCTTTTTTAATTATTTTTTAAATAAATAATTGAAATATTTTACTATTTGATCATAATATTAAAAAACTACTTAATAATTGTTTTATTTTTTAAAATAAATTGATCATCAATTCATATTTAGTTGAATTTGTTTTGAATGTTTTTTTATTATAAATTAATAATATTTAACTGAGTTTTTTTATTATTAATAATTTATTTCCTTAAGTTATTATTGTTTTAAATAATATTAAACAGTTGTGAATAATAATGTATCAATTTTAAAAAACAGTTAATCATATATGGTAGATGCTTTATATTTTTATTATTATGATTTTCAGTGACCTATAATAATAATAATAATAATAATAATAATAATGATAGGGGAGGTAAAAGTTACCAAATTCCACACTCAAAATCCCAATTTTTTTTCCTAATACCAAATCAACTTTTTGGGAGTTGGGAAATTCCACACCTCAAGACACCAGGGCATTTTTTGTGTAACTGGATAACCAGTGATATATTGTTGCTTGAATTTCTCATATAATATACCTTTCTAATTATATGAATTTTCTCAAATAATGGTTAGAAAGTTCTTTTAAAGTTCCCCTGATATAAAATTATTATTGATGTTTCTGCTCTATTTTACAAATTATTTTTGCAGCTTGCCCTAAAAGATAAAGTTCATGAGGCTTCAAACTGACAATGAATGAAATTATTCAGAAACTATACCTTAGATGAGCTCAAAAGCAATAAATTTATCAAAATATGGAAAATGAATTGAACATGTGACTTGAGCCTGAAAGGTGTTTTTTGAACATTTTCCTTCAATATGTCAAAATAAATCCTTATTCTTTCAGGTAAAATATTAATTCTATTTCTATAGCTTTTGTGAATAAAAATTCATAATTAATACAATGAAATAATGCTTTAAATTCCCAATAATTTGAGTCTATAATTGATTTAAGTAGTTATTATTAAAACTATTTTCTTTGATGGGATCATCAAGCTTGTTTAAAAAATATAATTGCTTACTTGTTGAGATCACTCACAGAGAAACATTTTGATAAAATTTATTGTGTTGGAAATACCTAATAGTATTGAAACATAAACAATGGAATAAAACACAATGAATGAAGAGAAGACCTCTTTTAGGGGTTTTACTATTGAAAAATCAGTGAAAACCCCATTAACTGCCCAGATTTGTTCTTTTAAGTAGATTTTGGGGCTTTGAAATTCGCTCAAAAGCAGAATTCTCTTGAAAGAATTGTATGAATCATTTATATTGGGAAGTTTAATATGATCAATTAATTAAACCCCCTTCCAAAATGGACAAACATAGAGTCTTGAAACCCAGGAACATCCCCTGGGTTTAGGGACTTGTTTTATCAAGCTACTGAAATAGATCCCTGGACTTTTTCAAGGCTTATTTGGGAAAATTTAATTTTAAAATCTTGGTGAAAACCCTGTGAAATGCCTGAATTGGTGCCACAAAAGGGGTTATGGTGTCCAAAAGTCTATCAAATACTGTATAATTGGCAAGAAACCTTTGGGTATATATTTTCCAACAAATTGGCCATTTGTCTTAGGGTTTACTGTGGCCAATCAAGTAAAACTCCCAAAAACTGTCAAAAATGGGTTTTCTAGACTCTGGGACATACCCCTAGTGTTTTCTCCCATGGGTTTGGGGCTTGTTGACTACAGCTACTATGAAAAAAACCCCAGACCCATAGGCAACCTTTTTTTGGGGGCTTTACCCTGAAAGCCCTATCAAATGGGCAGATTTGTGCTTTAATATAGGTTTTTGGAGTATAAATGTAATTTGAATACAGAATATGCTTCACAGTACTCTAAGAAGTATTTTTTATTTGAGCTGTACTACGCTCAAGTGAGTAAAAACCCCCCAAAACTGTCAAATATAGCTTTTCTGGACCCTGGGGAATCCCCCTGGTGTATTCTCCCACGGTTTCGGGGGGTTGTTTGCTCCAGATACTGCGAACAACCCCCCGAAACCGTGGGAGATCTTATTTAGGGGGTTTTACCATGCAAAACCAAGTGAAAACCCTGTGAAGTGGCCAAACTTGGGCAAAATAATAGGTTTGGGTTGTCTGAACCCCTGTATAATACATATTCACTTTCACAGAATTGTATATAATATTCATTCCATGGAGTGGGACCTTTTTCTTGGGTTCTACTATGTCCAATTGAATAAAAATCCCAAAACTAGCCAAAATAGCTACTTTCAGACCTCGGGAAATCCCTCTTCTATTATTCCATCTTTTGGGGCTTGTTTTCTCCAGAAACTCCAACAAGATTTCCTGATCCTTTTGTACAACTCTGTTAGGGGTATTCAGTATGAAAATCTCAGTGAAACCCTGTGAAATGGTCAAATCTATATGGGTTTGGGTGGTCTAAATAGCTCTGAAAGTTTTATTGGTAAAGAATTCATTAAGAAATCTCATTTTAGTAAGAGCTTCTAAAAATTATTGAATCTTGTTGGCAGTTTGGCCTGCAGTTAATCTCTAAACCCAATTTCTCAACCTGAAATGTGATTTCATGTACCTTAAGTATGGTAGCGGGTTTAATTTATTACTCATATTTGACATTATTAAGAAGTCCAATACTTGTTTTTTGTGATTTTAATACATTTTTTAGTCCTTCTTAGTTGAATTTTCTGGACAGACACTTCTCCTCTCCAGTTATATCAATATTTCCCTTTTACATATTTGATAATTATGGCTTGATCTTATGTTTTTTATGGCACTCCATTATGCAGATCCAAAAAAGATATTCACAAAGCTATCTCATTTAAATAAAGATATAAATAATTTGAGGAATCACAGGGATAGATAATTTATACTCTAACACCCAAAGAAGAATTTGGAGAGCTATGATATTTTCATTTGAACATAATTAAAATTATAAAAATTTCAAATAGTTTCCTCTAATATAATATGAGCTTCCCCAAGCTCAATATCATGGAATTTCAAAAATATTTCTTTTTCATGACATAGTTATATTTCAGGAATATAATAGGAACTTATATTTCACTCCTCAGGAACTTATAAGCAACACTTGAGGCTTATTTGAGGCATAAGGTATGACTGGCCTTCGAGTCACACAGAAAATGCTCTGGTGAGAGGTGTGGTATTTTCAGGTACAAAAACCCAGATTTTTCGGTACCAAATACCATTTTTAAGTACTAAACTACCACATTTAGATTCACTTAAAAGAACATTTTTACAACACAAAACTCAGTAAAGGCATGTTAAATTTCATAGAAATTCCCTTCATTTGCATAAAATCTGAATACACTGGTCATTTATTAAAGTATTTGATTTCAAATTGAATTTGCTATAGGTATTTTCTTCATTTACCATTCCAAAGGCATTGAAAAGGCTACCTTTACTTCAGAAATTAAGCTCACTTCAGTTCATTGATTCTTTCAACTCTGATATTTATTCTGATATCCAGGAAGATATAATTTTATTAGATATGATAACATCACAAAGATACATCAATCCTCATAGAATATATCCATCACATTACATTTATAAAATAGATAATTTAGAAACATTATCATCTGAAAAGTTCTTCCAGCTTTGTAGGACAATGCATGAATCATTTGAAAAATTGGTTGCAAAAATTCATGATTATAAAAAATTTCAAAACTAATCACAAAACAAACAACACAATCCTTAAATAAAAGTGACTGTGGCACTATCAAGGTTAGGATCAAATGGCAATGGAGCTGCTTTGAGAAAGTTTGGAATGTAATTTGGAATTAGCCATGGGGCTATTGTGTTGTACACTCAAATAGTGATCCAGATATCAATTAAGTTGAAGTGAAAAATGATTTCATGGCCAACAAAAGAGAATCATAGAGATATTTCTCAAGTTATGCAGGCTGAAGGCTTCCCTGGGTGCATTGGATTTATTGATGGGAGTCTCATACCATTTTGAAAAATTTCCCCCAAATTATGGGGAAGCCTATTTTGATTGTAAAAAGAGGTAATATTTTGAATTTCAATCATTCATTTCATTTTTACTGATTATTGAAAATTAAGGTATGTATGTCAATACAACTGGTTTACAATATAAACAAAAAGTTCACTTCTCTACATGTGAGTTGTACTGGGCCACTTAATGATTCAAATGTATATAGAAATATGAAAATTCACAAGCACCTCAATAAATTTATGAAAAATATAATTATTTACTCTCCAATTCAGAATATGCAAGCTCTCCTTGTGTTGTTCCAGAGTATGAGGGGGTTATGGCACATAATGAAGACAACTGTACTTTCAATTACTGTCTAGCAAAATCAAGGGTAAGAATTGAGAATGTGATTGGAATTTTGAAGGGGAAGTGGTTTTATCTAAGGGAAATGTGAAATAAAATGAGGGATAATCATGAGATTTAATACTTTGTTAGTTGGTTTGTTTCTTGCACAATTTTAAATAACATGTTAGCACAAATTAGAGATTAATGGTTTGATTTACATGAAAATGATGATCCACCACAAGCAGAAAATCTGTCAAATAATGGCAATATGGAAGATTTTGTAAATATGTGTGAAAAAATTAAACCAATTAATTTGGCATGGAAAGAGAATCAATTGAGAAATTCATCACAAAAATTTACTTACGTAATTAATTCAATGGAATACAACAGAGTAGAGATGTTATTGAGAAAATGAAAACTATTTACAATTAATAACTTTTAGCTCTTTCTTGGTCCTTAATATTTATTTTAAAGTACCCATTTACTTTTGAATTAATTTTGGTAGGTGTCATTTTCAAGAATTTGTCACCTAAATTAAATAATTTAGGGTTGATTTGAAAAGAACATCCAAAATGAGTTATTTAATCATGATTGAAAATTTATGGAGGTGTTTTACTTTTATGAGGAACCATTGTTGAGGTCTTCCAAAGGATTTCCATGATGCCAGGTTTTTTTTCAAAAATCAATCTCTATTTTCAATTTGGGGAAGTGCAAGCCATGCCAAGATGGGGTGAATACAGTGGGAAGGGGATGGAAATCTTTTTTAGAGACAAAAGAAAGTATACCATTTGTCCAGGCATTGAGATCATTTGAATCTTGATGTGGCTTATTTGAAAAATCATCTTGAGTGACAATGGCATTTGGAAAAGATTTGAATTCATCCTTTAGATTAGCAGAAGTCCATTTAAGATGACTAAATTTTGGTAATTTGGCTGCTTCCATTAATGATTGATTTTAATTTGCAGCTAATATATAGAGATGAGAGACTCTTGAGTAAAAAAATTTATCATATTCTTGAATTTTGGACCATTGCTTTTTATCTGTTTCAACTTGATGAGGAGTCAAACCAGGATTTTGGGAGTAAAAACCTAATATTTTTGGAATTAATTAGTAATTACTAAAATAAAAATAAAAGAATATCACACACCTGCAGATTTGCTATAATCAGAACTAGGACAAAAGCCACTAACTTTCATAATTACACCTAGTACCTGTTTATTGGTTCAAATTTCTTGGAGATTTTGGGATAAGGTCATTAAGGTCTTGATAAGCTCTTTTAGGATTTGAGAGTTGCCAGAAGAATTGTCAAGAGGGGTAATTTCATACATGACAAAAGGAAATAATGAATTTTTGGTTTTATAATTCCTTACATAAGGGTGGGGTAAGATGCTTACTAATGGAAGCTTTAACCATGAGGCATTGGCTGCTTAGTTGTCAATTGAGATGGTTGAGAAGTTTTTATATGCTTGGTTTGAATGGCCAAGGTGTGAAATTATCTGTTTTGAATCATGGATGTGTTGTCTTTGGCTTTGGGTAAGCTTGCCTTTATTTTTTATTTTGGTATCATTAACCTCATGAGGTTCTATATTTGGTTTCATCCTGACCGTGACATTAAGAAGAAAAATAATAGTTTTATCATATTTCAAATGATTCTGATGATGTTCTGAATCTGGTTTAGTCCTAAACATGAAATCATCAAAAAGATTTTCAGAGTTGGAGAGAGGAGGAGGCTTGTTTTTAATTTAAATGATGAGGGAAGGGTGGTAAAATTAAATGAAATTGCAGAAATAACCCTCATAAATAATCCACCCCTATATTGACAAATAATTAAAAATAAAGTGAATAGATTCATAAGCATTATCCAATATCTTCATTAAAAAAAAGATTCCAAAAAAAACATATCAATAAAAATAAAAATAAAAATAAGAAAGAATAATATGCTATTATCATGATAAATTAAAAAAAATACAAAAAAAGATTAATCAGTCATTATTGTGAGCCTTAGAGATATTTTCATATACCCAAAAGACCACAAATAATAAGTCAAGATACATTTATAAATGAAATAAATTTATTTATATTATCAAAACAAAAATCAAAATATACCTATAAGCTCATAAACAAAAATGAAAATTTGATTATAATGTAAAAATAAAATTACATTGAAATTTAAAATTGTGAAAACACATTTTTAATTGAAAAAATTAAGTAAAAATGAATTTTTAAAAAAATTACTGAAATTAAAATATTTTTGGAATAAAGTTAAATAAAAATGATTATGACTCTTTATCCAATAAATAAACATAAGAAAATTGGTCCACCATTGGATTCCTCATAAAAAATAAGGTGGGGTCACCTCTGGGTGCAATTTCTGTAACTCAACTCTAAATAAGCTTAAATTAGATTTTTAGTATTTTCTGTATAAAAATTGAAAATCCTCAAAACCTCAATCTAATTCACACCACATGTGGTATTAACCATCAATTTTTGTGTTAAAATTAAGGTGTGGTGTGTAGCTTAGAAGTTATGAGGAATTGAAGTATTTTCAATTGAAATGTCAAAATCTGCACATTTATTACATAAATGAGCTGTAATTTACATATGAGGTATCAAGTATTACAGCTGTGTAACTGTAAAACTAAATTTAATTTCATGTGAAAATTGCAAGTATATTACATGATGAGTAATTAAAGAAAAAATAAATTGGAAAGATGAATTTTGGAGGAGGAAAAGGTATCTTGGCTCCAAGGGAGCCAGACCCCCAAATTTCTTTCTGAAAGGCGTGAGATGTCAGAATCCACGCAAAATTTCATCACTTTTGGCCTGGAATTGAGTCACAGGGTCTGTGACTCAATTGATGATGAGGTTTTGATACCAACCAGGGTAGTTTTAACTGTTTCCAAGAGGGTAAAACTACCCTTAAGATAAAACCATCATAGTAAAAACAGTTTTAACTGGTTTCGACGTCTCTTAAACATTTTCTGATGTGTTTTGAAGTCTTAAAACCAGGTATTACTATAGAAATGGTTGATTTAAAGGTCCAAAGTAGCTGAAAATAGAAAAAATGGCTAAAACCAGCCCTTTTTTTGGTCTAAACCAGGGTTCAATGATGCCATAATTGGCTTTTCTGTTTTCAGAGTGTTTTTAACAACTGACAAGAGTAAATTTCACTTTTGGAGTAAGAAAATTGGTGGCTATGAAAGAATGTCTTTGCCCCACTTTTCTCATAATTTTAGAATCTTTTCCTTTTATAAATTAGTTTAAACACTGTTAAACCAATCAATAAAAGATTACAACAACTCTTTTCTTATCATTTTTAACCTTTTAATCATGCAAAAAAAATCATTATAATCATTTTTAACCTTGAACCACCCCATAAGTGAATCAAAGCCTTCTTCATCACTGTTAGCTTTGTCACTTTGTTTCCAAATTCACTCTAGTCACTCTTGGGTCCTTTGCTCAATTAATTCCAATTGAAATTTTCCTTGAAGAAATTTCTTTTGTAGCCTTAAATACCTCTGGTAGAGCATTTTTGGATAAATTGTTATTGTTGGTAAATCAATAAATCTTTAGAATATTATTTTTTTATACTTATAAAGTTAAGAAAATAAATTTGGTGTGTTTTTTCTTCAAAATATTGATTCTTAACATTTTTAATCATATTTTACCTTATACAAACTTTGAGGACAGGAAAAGTACTTGAGTTTTAATCAAAGTTTCATATCCACACATGACATTTGGGGGACCAGCTGTGATATTTTACCTGTGTAATATTTTTCTTTATTTTTTTTGAATATTTTTTCTTATATTGAGAAATTCAAAAAAATCCATAAAAATACTTATGAATCAAAAAATCCATAAAAATGAAACTTTTTCATATTAAAAGTGAGGCTCTATTTTTTCATTTCTCTTTTAAATTTTTTTTATACTTAATTAATTGCTTTCTTCATTAATTTTAGTGTCTGAGAACATGGTAAGACAAGAAAATATTGAAACTTCATTCAAACTTACTAGCATTATTCCTGCCAGTACTGCCAATTCTGACTACAATAGCCAGTTATTATAACTCAGAAGAACCAACCAGAGCCAATTTCTTCTGAATTAATTAGCTTGGACATAAGTAATACCCTTCAGAAGGCAAAGAATTTGGCCAATAGTAAATGTTTTGATGCAAAATTACTATTTTCAAGCTTTTCAATCATAAATATTCCTTCAAACAGATTAGGAGCCAGCTATAGCCCCTCAAGCAGCTCCCAAAAAAGTCATGGATGTGATTATGGCAGAAGACAATCAGTTACAGAAGAACAAGGGTCAGTGAATGAATCTCAAACTGACAAATTATGCTATTCTTAAGCTTATAATACTGTTTTACCTTCAAAAAGAGCTGAAACAGCCACAAGAAGCCTCAGTGGACATTTACAAAGCCATCCAGAAGGCATACAACAATGCATTGCATCACAAAGAGTACCAGATCCTTGCAGATCTGTGGAAAAACTGCATGGATTCTTACCTGACTGTGAGAAAATACCTGGGCCATCCCAACACTTTCAAATTACTCAATGGATGGCATCCAGTGATGGAAAAGAAAAACATGATGCTTTTAACAGCAGAATGGAGGAAAAACAACCCCCCACCACCCAAGAAAGTTCTAAAAACAGCCCCAGTAGCCAGAAGCAGCAGTTCCAACATGAAAAAGTAGCCACAAGCTCAGAACAAGGGAAAAGGCAAAGAAACAGCTACAAAACCTTACAGCCAGGGCTACAGAATCCCAAAGATTCAGCAGGATGCCATGGAAAATGTATTTCAGATTGCCAGAACAATGATTGAATTACAGAAAAAGGAGGAAGCTGGACTAAAATCCCAGAAATGATTTCTGATATCCTGTATGGCATTCCAAGCTTGTACATAGCTATAAATGACGTAAAAAGTCATATTTCTGATAAAAGTACATCAATTTGTCACAATCTTAACACAAATAATTTAAGTCTGAGCCATATTAATGAGACACTTATGTGTTTTGAAAAGGTTTTAAGAACAATTAAAAAATCTAATAATGACCATCCATTTGGAAATAAGTTAAATGACCAATCTGCCATTATTAAAGAATTAACAGACAAATATTCTAAATTTGATATTGACGACATAATTGAAACAAGAAAAAAAAGCCATAGATATTATTAAAGAAGATAATAATACAGTCCTTAATGATATTTCAAATTCATTTACTGAAGTAAAGACATATATGATTGCCTTTAAGAAGTGTTTTGACATCTCACAAAAAGAAGTATCAAAATTAAGAAAGAAGTTCAATAAAGTCATTTCTGATAATACTAGACAGATAGAATTATGGAAAGAATTAAAACATAAGGAAGATATGTATAAAATTGAAGTAATCAATTCAATAAAAAGCATAAAACATGAGTTTACAAATTCTCAAAGGTGTAGCAACAGTAAAATGAATGATATTGAGCAATTACTGCACACCTTACCAAGAATGTCTACACCTATGAATAAAAATGAGGGTACAAGAATTTCCAACCCACAAGTATTAAATGTAGAAAATTCACAACTCAGGAAGGAATTTTCCACCTCTTTCCATAACTTGGACCCATAAATGGGCCAAGAACTGTTGAAAGAAGTACCAAAGATTAAGGATTGGCCTCACTTCAGTGGTGAAGGAGAATATGACCATATGGAATTCATCAGGGGTATTTCCATGATTAAAGAAGATTTTGAATTACCAGACAGATTGGTAACAGCAATATTTAACACCTTGTTTACCAGATCAGCCCACAGATGGTATATAAAATTAAGACAAGCACATGGACACCAAAGTTGGACTTGGTGGAAAAACCCAAATAATTAACAAATGGGCCAATAATGCTTGTAAATTTAATGTGGAAACAGACTTTGAATATTCCAAATTCAATTCTGACAAAGATAGAGCTTTAAAATGGGTTCTCCAACAAAAATACAGATTAACAGCATTATATCCTGACATTTCAGAATTTGTGATTGAACAAAAAAATTCAAAGACAATGTGGAGGTGATTTGGAGCATTCTGTTAAAAGCAGAACTACTGAAAATTCCTCAGAAGAAGATATCATTAATATATTTGAAGAAGTAACCACCAGAACCAGAATTGGTTCTAGTAGGGTGAATCTCAAAACAAGGTTTAATACAACTTGGAAAGATTATGTGGACAAAAATCCCAAAGAAAATTCTAATAACATGAAATATATATATGCAGATATAATTGGGAAGTGCCATATTTGCCAGAGCACCACACATTTAGCTGATTCATGTCCAAGAAAGGGGGAAATCAATGAAATTGACATTGAAAAGGAACCTGATTTTGAAAAAGATGATGAGGTAATTGAGGGAAATTCGGATGATAAATCATCAATATTTTCTGAATCTTCAAAATATATAAAAATATCAATGCCACTTTTAACATCATGAAATCTTATTACCACTTTCCACAATTAAGAAATGGTCAACTTGATTTATCAAAAGTTCAAGATTCAAAACTAATGAAAAACAAACCAAACAGGGGAAAAAGCTATACAGCTCTTAACTCCTGTATAAAAAAGTGGTAATTGACAAAAACCCACTAAGCTTTCACTTGACCCAGGAGCCTTCTGCTCTTGTGTTGGCAAATATTTTCTTAAGAACTTGTTCACCAAACTTTAAAGATCAATTGTTGCCAATTGATGGCTTAAAATTCAAAAGTGCAAGTAATACAATGAAAGAGTTGGGCATATTTGAGACTACTATCATATTTCCACACATAAATGGAAATTTAAGAATAAATGTTCAATCTGTTGTTATGGAAAACTGCTCTAGTGCCCATTTTATATTGGGAAATGATTACTTAATCATGTATTGCATAGATCTACCTAACAATAAAGACAGATACTTGATTATTGGGGACAATAAGAATCAAAAATTTGCCTTTTTACAATTTAAAAGACAAATTCAAGTAAGCAAAGTATCACCAGTCAACTTAGAGCTAGAAAAATTCAAGTCTGAACAGTTAAATGAAGCTGAAATTATTCTTCATCTCACTGATAAACAAGAAAGTGAGATTTCTGCCCTTTTATATGACCACAAAGAAGCCTTTGAATCAGATGAAGAGCCACTTGCAGCAATTGTTGGTCATGTATTTGACATTATTCTTAATATGGAAAGACCTTACCCACCACTCTTGAGAGGACCTGCATATCCAGCAAGTCCTAAATCAAGAGAAGCTCTGGAAATCCATATTAAAGAACTTCTAGACCTTGGTGTAATAAGAAAGGTTGGTCACAATTAGGAGTTAGAAATAACTACACCAGTCTAGTAGAATGGCATAATGGGAAATCTAGAATGGTTGGGGACTTCACGGCTCTGAACACTTACACTGTTCCAGACAGGTACCCAATACCAAAAATCCAAATTGCACTTACCCGAATATCTGAAGAAGTGTATATAAGCACTATGGATGCCCTTAAGGGATTTAATCAAAATGTGGTGAAACCAAGGGCAAGAAAATACTTGGGAATTATTGTTCATTGTGGTGTGTATGAATATTTGAGGATGCCTTTTGGTATCAAGAATGCACCTCCACACTTCCAAAGAATGATGAACAAAATCTTCCCTAAAGAACTTTCAGAAGACTGGTTGATAATTTACATTGATAATGTTATTGCCTGTTACAAGACTTCGGAAGAACATATATACAGATTATCCAGAGTTTTGAGCAAAATTCAATCTGTAAACATAAACATTTCCTTCAAGAAATTTCAATTGGAATCTAAAGAACTCAAAGCACTGTGACATTTAGTATCTGGTTTATCCCTTTGGATTGACAAAAACAAAGTTGCAGCAGTGCTACTGAAACCTATGCCTCAGAACAAAAAAGAAATTAAGTAATTTTTGGGGTTTTCAGGATATTACAGGCAGCATATTAAAGATTTTGCATCCATAGCAAGACCTCTTTATCAATTATGTGACAAAGACAAAGTATTTGAGATGACTGTTGACAGAGTTAAAGCCTTTGAATCTTTAATACAAGCCTTGAGCACTGCTCCACTCTTACTGATGCCAGACTTTAAGCTGCACTTGAAGCTTTATATTGATGCATCAGGGGATGGGCTAGGTGATGCAATTCATCAGGTCCAGATTATAAATGATAAGCCTGTGGAAGGACCCATATGTGTGATATCCAGGAAAACCAAAGAAACTGAAACTAGATATGGGGAAAGTAAGATGGAGTGCTTATGCCTTGTCTGGGCCCTAGAAAACTCAATTACTTCCTGGAAGGATGTGTTTTTGAAGTGATAACAGATTCTACTGCTGTCAAATCACTTTTAAGAATGAAAACATCTAACAGGCATATGCTCAGATGACAAATAGCCATACAGGAGTATAGAGGTAATATGACTATTGCTCACAAAGATGGGAATATTCATAAAAATGCAGAGGGACTGAGCAGATGGAAATTACCAAATAATATTGATAATCCTGCTTATGTTCCAGAAGAAGCTTCCTCACAGATCCCAATAGAAGCAATCAGTGTTACAGATCTGAACACAAAATTCTTTGAAGAAGTAAGAGGCAGTTATACTCAAGATAAGAGCTGTAGCATCCTATGCCAATTACTTACCAAAGACTGTAAAGAAAACTCTATAATACATGCCTTATATGAAATATGGAAAAAGTCATATGATTAATGAAGATTTCACTTAATGGATGGTATAATTTACCACAGAACTAAGCATAAATGTGTAATGAAAGTTGTGGACAGCGCCTTAATCAATCTTTTACTGAAAGAATGCCATGACAGCCCCTTCTAAGGACATTGGTCTGAGGAAAAGACAAGAGAAAGGATAAATACCTGTATATGGTGGCCAATGTGGCAGAAAGATGTTGCAGAGTATTGCAAAACCTGTGACAGATGTCAAAAGGCAACTAAATTCACTGGCAAAAGACTTGGAAATATGATCAAAATCCAAGAACCCAGCAGACCTTGGGAAATTGTCTGTATGGATTGAGTAACTGGCCTACCACCAGGGGGTGATAGAAGTTATAATGCATGCCTAGGGATTTTTGACAGATTTAGTAAGACTCCAATCTTTCTACCATGTCACAAGGATGATAAAGCCATGGTTACGGCTCTTCTAATATGGAATAGAGTAATATCATGGACCAGAATATTCACAAATATCATTAGTGAAAGAGATCTCAAATTCACCTCAGCACTATGGACAAATATTCACCAATTATTTGGAACAAAGTTTTCCTTCTCTAAAGCCTACCACACACAAACCAATGGTCTGGCTGAAATAATGATCCAAACCTTGGAAGATATGGTGAGAAGAGTTTGTGCATATGGCCTTGAATTTAAATATTGTGATGGGTTCACCCATAATTAGTTTACTCTTTTACCAAAACTGGAATTGGCATATAAAACATAAATTCATGCCAGTACCAATCAAACTCCTGCTATTCTAGAGAAAGGATGGAATCCCAAATTAGCCCAAGATTAATTAAGGAAGGATTTGGTTGAAATACATACCGCAGATTTTAGCTTCGAAGGAATGCTAGAAAAAGCTAGAAAGAATGCAGTAACGTGCATGGAGGACTCATTTGCATATGCCACTCCAGATTTCACAGTGGGAGATTTAGTACTCATATCCACCACTAACTTCAATAGAATCAAAGGAGGTAGAAAGCTCAAAGACTCCTTTGAAAGACCTTTTGTTATTAAGGCCCTCCATGGAGAAAATGCAATTGAAGTAGAATTATCTGAGGAACTTAGCAATAAGAATCCCACATGTCCAGTAAGTCTGGTAAAGAAATATGAATCTAGTGATGCTGAGAAGTTTCCTTTGAAAAAGAAAGTTCCCCAGCATATACCTCCTATTGAATCATCTGGTACAAGGAAAATCACCAAAGTTCTCAAAGAAAGGAAGTTAAGAACCAAAAAAGTAAGGGACTACCTAGTTAGGTACATTGACCCAACTTGTGAAGATGAATGGTTAGAAAAAAAGGTCATACATGAGGCTAAAAAACTTCTTAGAAGGTTCAGACACACTAGAAATAACAATATTACAAAGTAATATTCTTTTTTTTAGGGGGAGGGAATGTGAGCTTTAGAGGTATTTTCATATACCCAAAAGACCACAAATAATAAAACAAGATACAATTATTGTGAGCCTTGAGGTATATCTTACATACCCAAATAGGCCACAATTATCTTAAAAAGAAATTCTGAATTATGCATAACCCATAAGTCATGCATATATTCAAAATTCATCATTTTTGATTTCAGAAAAGAAGAATAACATTTTATTGAGTAAGTAGATCCATGGATTTAAGGCCAGATTCGGATTCTACACAAAATTTCACCTGGGGTAGCTCCTTAGAGTGAATAAGCTCAAATCAACTCTTTGAGGTGGAAATATGGAAAATAATTCAATACCACATCATCAATAGGACATAAAAGATTTGTGGAAATTTTTGTTTTTCTCTCTTTCACGCCAAAATAATGGGAATGTGAGAAATCCCATGTTACATATACACTAAGAATAGTGTTATGCATGTTTTGGGAACTTAATATTTTGTTATTCTTACATGCACTTTTGGTACACCCATAGTGGATATCTCACTTGAAGCTTGAAATTCTATTTTGACGTGAAAAATAAGCAAAGGGGACAAAAGACATCAAAGAGAGCCAAGGTACCCAGCTTCCAAGGCCTCTGAGGTGTGGACAGCTTCAAAGCTTGGATCCATGGCTGATCTTGGCCCAATTAGTAAGCTAAAACCCTTTGGGAACTTGGTTACCATGTTACAACTACAGTAAATCATAAGAAAATAGCAAATAACCTGCTATTTTGATGTGCCAAGGAGGTAAAGAGCAACTTAGACTCCTGTAACCATGTCAATTCTTAATTACTTGCAATAAATAAACCCCAAAAGAGTAATTAAAACCCTTTTTGGACTAGTATCCATTGATTTACCTCATAGCAACCAGTCATAGACTGCTATTTGGAATTCTACGCAGAAATGAGGTAAAAAGTTCAAAAATTCATTAAAAATACAATTCTTAATGAATCTTTCCAAAACTTTCAGGACCAATTGAGAACTGTATAATTCATATAAAAACCAAAAAGAGTTATATCTTTATATGTAAAATTAAAAGTTTGAGTTACAGTCCATTTTTGAGGATTCCATGTGAAACACAGAATCTTCAAAAATTTACAGAAAATACATTCTGTGATGAAATTTCCAATAACATTGATAACTTTGAGAAATAAATTATTTTTTTGGAATAAAAGAAGATCTCCAAGTGTTACTCCTTTTATTCTTAACCATATTAAGGTTGGTAGTCACATAAAAGCATCAATTAAGTAATTATGATAATCTTACGTGACAACAGATGAGGCAATCAATAATCCAAAAAGGTTTATTGTTTTCTCACTCACTGGCTTTTCAGTTTGCTTCATGGAAAGCCTCTGTGAGCTGTTGTTGACTTAAAAGAGGCCTCCTCTTGCTGGTTTTTCCAAGAATCATCACATTATTCATTTATATCATTGTTACCAACAAGTAAGTATTAGTCAGACTATTCTTAAGTATTTTATTCTTTCATAATAAATCAGAAAGACGTAAAATAATAGAATCCAACTATATATTGTTGTAATATTGCTACACAATCATTTTGATCCTTTAAATCCACAATTTTACGTCAAATTTCTCTACTTATACCTTTCAATAAGTTCTTTGGAGTATTGGTGAGTCATTTATCTTAATTCTTAAATTTTTTCTCTAGTATTAGTTTTCTTCAAGGATTATCTTTATAATTATTCTTGCAAAAGATAATTATATATTAAAATAATTTTATAATTTTAATAAAAGAAGTTTTTATTATTAAATTCTTCTTGTAATTGATTCTTGTAGACAATTACTGCTCACTGTTATAATCACTAGTAGTGTATAACATGTGAAAGAAATAATTCTTTAATTACTTAATTGTGGTTATAATAATTCTTTATTATTACATTTCATAAGAACTGTCATAGTACTGTTGATTAATAGTAATATTATCAACAGTTTCATAGAAACATCTTACATTTGGGGGCCTGGCCGCATTTTTTGAGGCTTGTACCCTTAATTGATATATTTTTAAGCTCTAAAATATATTAATTTCATAATTTTTTTCTTTCAATTTGAAGTTAAAATAATTTTTACTTTTAAAATTGTCTTAAAATCTTTTTCATTGAGGAATTTTGTTTGATTTTATACAGTTTTTACATGTGGCTTTTTCATATCCAAAAGCTTATAAAATTATTCTTTGAGTTACTCTGAATTAATTTTAATTCAAAATCTTGAATTTAATTTTTTTTTTCTTCAAAAAGAACAAGTTTTTTGATATTAAAAAATATAAAACTTATAAAAAATCTTTAAAAATATTTTAAAAAGTATAAAAAATAATTTTTCTCTTTTAGGATTTTTTCTAGTGTCTTTAATCAAATACTGTGCAGCTGGTAACAGATTCAGTAAGAGATATATTACCAGCCCAGAATCTTCAGAAGCAGAATCTGAAGAGAGTATTGAAGTGCAAATTGCTAAAAGAGGCACTTTATTCAACTATGAGAAAGCTAGATTCCCACCAAAAGGTGTGTGTTTTATCTTTATATTTTCACTATTTATATTAAAATTGATGTGAAAATGGTGCATACCAGAAATGGAAGCAACTATTCAGTCCAACCAGATGGATGTGGACAAGGAAGAGGAAAGACCAAATCCAGAAGTGCCAAGTCTTCCTCAAGAAAGACACATTTGGAGGATGCCAGAGCTGCCCCCCATTCCCCAAGGTCTGTACCCACAGACTTTGACGTAAATTCTGAATCTGAACTGATTCATGATAATATCTTAAGGGCTGAGCCACTTCCAAGTGGAAGCAATAGAAATTTATCAATGCCAATGCAAAAATTGGTTCAGAGCAGCCCAAGAAGAGGAATGGGAAATATGCCCAAGCCTTTGGCAGGGGGCCATGAACTCCTACTCACACATCAAGAGTTTTCTGGGTCAGGAGAAGGCCTTAGAACTCTTGGGAGGTTGGAGCCCATTTTCTTGCAAAGACAAGGTCAAGAGGATAAAGAATTGGTTGAAGAACCAAAGTCTTGTATCCATAGACCAGAAGAAGGAACTGGAGATGACTCCACCTTTGGAGACAGAGGCCCCAGTGGCGTCTACCAGCTCCAAACCAGCTCCAGAAGTGTCCACCGACAAGCCCAAAGGACCTCAGAAGAAGCAGAGAGGTCTCAAGAACCATCAGGGAAAGGGAAAAGGCAAAGCCAATTGGCACAGACCTTACCCACAAGGGTACAGGATCCCCAAATTGGAGCCATCAGCCATGGACAGGACCTTGATGGAATTCACAGCTAAGAATCAGGAGAGGATGAAAAGAACTTTTCCATGCAAATAATACAACAAATACAGTTTGTGCAAAGTAATATTGATGTAAGAATTGGTAAATTTGATGCAAAGATAAATAAAATTACATCAGATATCAGTGAATTAAAAAGAAATGACAAAAAGTATACTGAATGGTATCAATTGACAAATGTCATAATTAATTCAATTATCAATACATGTGAAGGAATTGAGAGTAGATTTCAAGGCCAAAATGATGGAATGGAAGATCTTTCCATTTTTAACATTAATGATCAGCTTAAAATTCTGAAAGCTTATATCTTAGAACTAGCTGAAAATACCAATCAGTTTGCTACACATTTAGCAAAAAGTGACAGTGAAAGGCAGAAATTGAAGAATGAAATTATTGCAAATGTGGAACAAATTCATAAGAATTATGACCCACATATGCCAAGACATTCTACACCTTTGACTGAAGAAAAACTTTCTGTTAAAGGAAGTTTTACCCCATGCTTAGGAGAAAATGTTATCTCTGTAAAAGATATTCCCAAATTAGAAGAATGGCCAACATTCTCTGGTGAAGGTGAATACAACCATATTGAGTACATCAGAAGTATTGATATGTTGCAAGAAGACTTTAACATACCTGATGAAATCATAGTGGGAAAATTAAACTGTCTGTTTACCAGAACTGCAAAGAAAGGGAATTACAAGATGAGAATAGATCATGGGAAACATGATTGGTCTTGGTGGAAATCTGAAGTGATTAACAAATAGGCCAATAATTCTTGGAGGTTTAAAATGAAAAATGCTTTTGAAAGTGCCATTTTTAACTCAAAGAAAGATAAACCACTTACTTGGTTCTTCAGGCAAAAAGACGGATTATCTGCTTTACACCCAGATATGTCTGAAGCTATGATTAATATGAAAATATTAGAAAAGTGTGGAGGAGGACTGGAACATGCTATCAAGAGCAGATGTGTGGAACCCTGTTCAACAGAGGACTACATTAATGCAATGGAAGATATCATTACCAGAACAAGAATTGGTAAAACTTGGACTAAAATCCCTATAGCATCCAAGATGATCTCAAAGATTCCCAGAGAATAGAGAAGACCAGAAAAACCTGTCTTAAAGTGTCATAAATGTGGAAGTACTTCACATTTAGCCAACACTTGCACCAAAAAGACAAAAATCAATGAAGTTCAAGTCATTGAAGAAGCTTAGTGTACCAAAGAGAAAGAAGAATCTGATCAAGATTCTGGAGTCTCTGAGGATACACCAGTGGAGGACTATCCCGTTGAAAACATTACAGCTTTCTTTGAGGTCACAGAAGTCCATACCCACTTGCCACAGTACAGTGAGGATTGCTACAACCTGATCAATATTCAAGATTCCAGAATGTGTAAGACCAAACCTGCTAGAGGTAAAGGTTATACTTCTGGAGCATCCTGTATCACATCAGTTTTAATGAATGATATTGAAGCCAAAGTAAGCTTGGATACAGGGGCATTTTGCACTTGTGTAGGCAAAGATTATCTCCAAGTTATACTTCCTGAATGGAAAAAACATCTATTACCAATAGAAGGTGTGCAATTTAGTAGTGCCAGTAACAATATGTACCCCTTGGGCATATTGGACACTAATATTGTGTTCACACACCCTGCAGGAAGCATAAGAATGAAGACAGAGATAGTAGTAATGGACAATTGCACATCTCAACATATCATCTTTGGAAATGATTACTTGAACATTTATGGTATTGACATCAATAACTATAAAGACAGATATTTTACAATTGGAGAAAACAAGAGACAAAAATTTGCTTTTTCCAATATGCCAAAACAAATATCAATAGTATCTTCTAAAAAAGATACTTATAAAGAAGAATTTGTGACTAATCAACTTGTTTAAGCACAAATTAATCCATCATTGTCACCAAAGATGAGGAATGAACTTATTGATGTGTTATACACATACAATAATGCATTTGCCTCTGATAATGAACCAATAGGTGCTATAAAAAAGGACATGAACTTGATATTACTCTTAATATCGACAGACCATATCCTCCAGTACTTAGAAGACCAGCTTATCCAGCCAGTCCCAGAGCTAGAGAAGCCTTGGAAAAACATATCCAATAGTTAATCCAACTTGGTGTACTAAGGAAAGTAGGCCATAATGAGGAAGTTGAAGTGACAAGACCTGTTATTATTGCTTGGCATAATGATAAGTCAAGAATAGTTGGAGATTTTGGAGCATTGAATACCTACACAATTCCAGATAGGTATCCAATTCCTCAAATTCAAGAAACCTTGACCCAATTGTCTAAAGCCAAGTATATAACATCAATGGATGAATTGAAAGGCTATCACCAAAATGTTTTGACTCCTAAAGCTAAGAAATTACTTAGAATTATCACTAACTGTGGTATTTATGAGTATCTTAGAATGCCATTTGGTATTAAAAATGCACCATCTCATTATCAAATAGTGATGAATACCATCTTCCCCACAGAATTATCTGAAGGATGGCTTATCATTTATATTGATGATATCATCATATGTTCTGATTCATGGTCTTTGCACCTTGAAAGACTTGCAAGAGTACTTCACAAATTTTCAGAAGTGAATATGAAAATTTCACTCAAGAAATGCAATTTTGGTTTTGAAGAGCTTAAAGCATTAGGACATATTGTTTCTGGTTTAAGCTTGGGTATTGGCAAGAATAAAGTGGAAGCAGTGTTACTTAAGCCAATACCCCAGAATAAGAAAGAAATAATGTATTTTCTAGGGTTTGCTACTTATTATAGGCAACACTTGAAAGACTTTGCAATTCTAGCCAAGTCGCTCTATAGAATCTGTGATCAACAGACAGTATTTGAGATGACACACGAGAGAATTAAAGCTTATGAGAAAATAAGGAAAGCTCTTACAGAAGCACCTTTACTCCTCATGCCTGACTGGAATATACCTTATAAATTGTACATTGATGCATGTGAAGATGGATTAGGGGCAGCCCTACATCAAGTCCAAATTATTGATGACAAACCTACAGAAGGACCAGTTTGTTACATCTCAAGAAAAATCAAACCAACAGAAGCAAGATATGGTGCAAGCCAAATGGAGTGCTTATGTTTGGTATGGGCACTTGAGAAATTACACTATTATCTTGATGGCAGTTTTTTTGAAGTGATAACTGACTGTAATGCCATGAAATAACTTCTCAACATGAAAACTCCCAACAGACATATGATGAGATGGCAAATAGCCATTCAAGAATATAGAGGAAACATGACTATAGTTCATAAAGCAGGAAAAATTCACAAGAATGATGATTGACTTAGCAGGTGGGCACTAGCCAACACTCCTGATAATCCAGCTTATGTACCTTTGGAAGCTGAACCACAAATTCCAATTGAAGGAATTAACTTAACTGATATTGGGACTGAATCCTTTGAAGAAGTCAGAGAATCTTATGAGCAAGACAAGAATTTCCATATCATGACTTCTTTATTAGATAAAGACTGCAAAGATACATATTTAGTAAATGCACTGGATGAAATTTGGAAAAATTTCTATTCTGAAGGAAGATTTCACTTGTTTGATGGGATTATTTACCACAGAACCAGACATTCTTGTGTGATGACATTGTGTAGCAGATTGCTTATCAATACCATTATTCATGAATGCCATGATAGCATATACTCTGGAAACCTGTCAGAGGACAGAACACTTGAAAAAGTGAAGAACTGTGCATGGTGGCCATCTTGGAGAAAAGAAACCATTGAATATTGCCATACCTGTGATAGATGTCAAAAGGCAAACAGGAGTACAGGTAAGAAATTTGGACTTATGATCCATATTAAAGAACCAAAATCCCCTTGGGAAGTGGTTCACATGGATTGGGTCACAGAACTTCCTCCAAGTGGTGACAAATGTTATAATGCTTGTTTAGTCATTGTAGACAGGTATAGCAAGACTCCCATATTCTTACCATGTCATAAAGATGACACAGCTATGGATACAGCTCTTCTTCTATGGAGTAGAGTTATTTCTTATACAGGATTATTTAGGAATATTATAAGTGACAGAGATCCCAAGCTCACATCTGCACTTTTGACCGATCTTCATAGATTTTTTGGGACTAAGTTATCATTCTCTACAGCATATCACCCTCAAACAGATGGGGTAGCAGAAAGAATGATTCAAACTTTAGAAGACATGATCAGGAGATTCTGTGCCTATGGATTAGAATTCAAAGACTCAGATGTCTTTACCCACAACTGGTGCACTCTTATACCTGCATTGGAATTGGCATATAAGACATCAGTCCATTTTTCCACAGGTCAAACTCCTGCTATTTTAGAAAAAGGATGGAATCCAAGACTGCCAGCAGACACACTGAGAAAAGTCTTAATTGAAATCCATTCTACAGCTTACAGATTTAAAATGATGCTTGATAAAGTGAAGCACCATGCAAAACAAATAATGGATGATGCTTTTGAATATGCAAAACAGAAGTGGGACAAGAGTCACAAAGTAGGGGACTTAGTTCTAGCTTCAACCTTGAATTTTAAAAATATCAAAGGCCCAAAGAAACTTAAATATTCTTATGTAGGACCTTTTTTTATTGTTGCCTTACATGGAACCAATGCAGTTTAAGTGGAATCGAGTGGTGAATTGGAAAAAAAACACCCCACTTTTCCACTAAGCTTGATAAAACCTTATCAACCAGCTGATAAAGGATTGTTTCCTTTGAGGAACCCAACTCCTTTAGCTGTACCACCAGTGGAACAGAATGAAGACAAAAAGATAAAGAAAGTCATTAAAGAAAGGAGACTTAGGGGTAAAAATCAAAGAGAATATCTTTTCAGATATAGAAATCCAGTACATGAAGATGAATGGCTTCCAAAATCAGAAATACCTGACTCAGATGAACTGTTTAGAAGATTTAGAAATGAAAGAAGGCCACAGGCCTGAATATGTCTATAAATTTGCTTTAAATTACTTGATCTGAGTAATGTAAAGAGGTTGGACAATGGACATTAACCCCCTTTGGGGCTTTTTTCTTCTTTATACCATTTATAAAATTGTAGTACAATTTTATTTTTTGGTGGAAGGGTGTGTGAGCCTTGAGGTATATCTTAAATACCCAAATAGGCCACAATTATCTTAAAAGTAAATTCTGAATTATGCATAACTCATAAGTCATGCATATATTCAAAATTCATCATTTTTGATCTCAGAAAAGATGAATAACCTTTTATTGAATAAGTAAATCCATGGATTTAAGGCCAGATTTGGGTTCTACACAAAATTTCACCTGGGGTAGCTCCTTAGAGTGAATAAGCTCAAATTAACTATTTGAGGTGGTAATATGGAAACTACTTCAATGCCACATAATCAATAGCACATAAAAGATCCGTGGAAATTTTTGTTTTTCTCTATTTCACGCCAAAATAATGGGAATATCAGAAATCCCATGTTACATATACACTAAGAATAGTGTTATGCATGTTTTGGGAACTTAATATTATGGTATTCTTACATGCACCTTTGGTACACCCATAGTGGATATCTCACTTGAAGCTTAAAATTCTATTTTGGCCTGAAAAACAAGCAAGGGGGACAAAAGACATCAAAGAGCGCCAGGGTACCCAGATTCTGAGGCCTCTGAGGTGTGGACATCTCCAAAGCTTGGATCCATGGCTGATCTTGGCCCAATTAGTAAGCTAAAACCCTTTGGGAACTTGGTTACCATGTTACAACTACAGTAAATCATAAGAAAATAGCAAATAACCTGCTATTTTGATGTGCCAAGGAGGTAAAGAGCAACTTAGACTCCTGTATCCATGTCAATTCTTAATGAATCGCAATAAATAAACCTCAAAAGAGTAATTAAAAACCTTTTTGGACTAGTATCCATTGATTTACCTCATAGCAACCAGTCATAGACTGCTATTTGCAATTCTGCGTAAAAATGAGGTAAAAACTTCAAAAATTCATTAAAAATACAATTCTTAATGAATCTTTCCAAAACTTTCAGGACCAATTGTGAGCTGTATTATTCATATAAGAACCAAAAAGAATTATACTTCTATATGTAAAATTAAAAGTTTGACTTACAGTCCATTTTTGAGGATTCCATGTGAAACACAGAATCTTCAAAAATTTACAGAAAATACATTCTGTGATGAAATTTCCAAAAACATTGATAACTTTGAGAAATAAATTATTTTTTTGGAATAAAAGAAGATTTCCAAGTGTTACTCCTTTTATTCTTAACCACATTAAGGTTGGTGGTCACGTAAAAGCATCAATTAAGTAATTATGATAATATTATGTGACAACAGATGAGGTAATCAATAATCCAAAAAGGTTTATTGCTTTCTCACCCACTGGTTTCTCAGTTTGCTTTATGGCACGCCTCTGTGAGCTGTTGTTGACTTAAAAGAGGCCTCCTCTTGCTGGTTTTTCCAAGAATCATCACATTATTCATTTATATCATTGTTACCAACAAGTAAGTATTAGTCAGACTATTCTCAAGTATTTTATTCTTTCATAATAAATCAGAAAGATTTGAAATAATAGAATCCAACTATATATTGTTGTAATATTGCTACACAATCATTTTGATCCTTTAAATCCCCAATTCTATGTCAAATTTCTCTACTTATACCTTTCAATAAGTTCTTTGGAGTATTAGTGAGTCATTTATCTTAATTCTTAAATTTTTGCTCTAGTATCAGTTTTCTTCAAGAATTATCTTTATAATTATTCTTGAAAAAGATAATTATATATTAAAATAATTTTATTATTTTAATAAAAGAAGTTTTTACCATTGAATTCTTATTGTAATTGATTCTTGTAGACAATTACTGCTCACTGTTATAATCACTAGTAGTGTATAACATGTGAAAGAAATAATTCTTTAATTATTTAATTGTGGTTATAATAATTTTTTATTATTATATTTCATAAGAACAGTCATACTACTGTTGATTAATAGTAATATTATCAACAGCTTCATAGACACATCTTACAATTATAAATAAAATAAGTTTATTTATATTATCAAGAGAAAAATTAAAATATAATTATAAGTTTATACTCAAAAATGAAAATTCAATCATAATTCAGAAATAAAATTACCTTGAAATTTAAAATTGTGAAAACACATCTTTACTTGAAAAGATTAAGTAAAAATGAAGTTTTAACAAAATTACTGAAATTAAAATATTTTTGGAATAAAGTTAAATAGAAATTGTTATAACTTTTTATCCAATAAATAAGCATAAGAAAATTGGTTCACCATTTGATTCCTCATAAAAAATAAGGTGGGGTCACCTCTGGGTGAAATCTCTGTAACTCAACTCTAAATAAGCTTTAATTAAGTTTTTAGTATTTTCTGTATAAAAATTGAAAATCCTCAAAACCTCAATCTAATTCACACCACATGTGGTATTAACCATCAATTTTTGTGTTAAAATTAAGGTGTGGTGTGTAGCTTAGAAGTTATGAGGAATTGAAGTATTTTCAATTGAAATGTCAAAATCTGCACATTTATTACATAAATGAGCTGTAATTTACACATGAGGTATCAAGTATTACAGTTGTGGAACTGTAAAACCAAATTTAATTTCATGTGAAAATTACAAGTATATTACATGATGAGGTTTAAAGAAAAAATAAATTGGAAAGATTAATTTTGGAGGGGCAAAAGGAATCTTGGCTCCAAGGGAGCCAGACCCCCAAATTTCTTTCTGAAAGGCGTGAGATGTCAGAATCCACACAAAATTCCATCAATTTTGGCCTGGAATTGAGTCACAGGGTCTGTGACTCAATTGATGATGAGGGTTTGATACCAACCAGGGCAGTTTTAACTGTTTCCAAGGGGGTAAAACTACCATTAAGATAAAACCATCGTAGTAAAAACAGTTTTAACTGGCTTCGACATCTCTTGAACACTTTTTTATGTGTTTTGAAGTCTTAACACCAGGTATTACTATAGAAATGGTTGATTTAAAGGTCCAAAGTAGCTGAAAATAGCAAAAAATGGCTAAAACCAGCCTTTTTTTTGGTCTAAACCAGTGTTCAATGATGTTATAATTGGCTTTTCTGTTTTCAGAGTGTTTTTAACAACTGACAAGAGTAAATTTCACTTTTGGAGTAAGAAAATTGGTGGCTATAAAAGAATGTCTTTGCCCCACTTTTCTTGTAATGGTATATTCTTTTCCTTTTAAAAATTAGTTTAGAAGCTGTTGAACCAATCAATAAAAGATTCCAACCACCCTTTTCTTATCATTTTCAACCTTTTAACCACTTGAAAAAACCATTATAATCATTTTTACACTTGAACCACCCCATAAGTGAATTAAAGCATCTTTCATCACTGTTAGCTTTGTAGCTTTGTTTCCAAATTCACTCTGGTCACTTTTGGGAGTGTTTTCTCTTTACTATTCTTTTTAAAAACTATTTTCTTATGTTAATTTCCTGCAGTCCTTTTCTCAATTAATTTCAATTTAAATTGCTCTTGAAGAAACTCCTTTTGTAGCCTTAAATACCTCTTGTAGAGTATTTTTGGATAAATATTTATTGTTGGTAAATCAATAAATCTTGACAATATTGTTTTCATACTTATAAAGTGAAAAAAAATAAATTTGGTGTGTTTTTCATCAAAAATCTAAATTCTTAACATTTTTAATCATATTTTACCTTATACAAATTTTGAGGACAGGCAAAGTACTTGATTTTCAATCAAAGTTTCATATCCACACCTCATAATGATCATCAGGGAAAAAAAAGAAAATAAAAGAATTGGTCAGTTTAAAAAATAATCATGACTGGTAATTATCATTATTATGGAAAAAAAAATTGATCATCAGTGATCATCATGAGCAAAAAAATAGAAAAAATAATTGATTGGTTAGCTATGACAATCATCATAAAAATGGTAAGAAAAAGAAATAAATAAATTGAAATTGAATATCATCATTAATTAAAAAAAATTTAGTGATGATAATCACAAAAAAGAAAAGAAAATTAGCCAGTATTGATGAGAATCAGACTAATAAAACAAAATTATTTGTCAAAAAAAAGAAAAAAAATAAGGTGGTCAGAAATATTAATAGACTGCAGTCTGTTTTGAAAAAAAATTATATAAAAATTGTAATGGCCTCTTGGGGGCCATTATTATGATTAAATAAAAAAACCCTCCAATTGACTCAAAACCCATTCAAGAGGCCTTCTGAATTGATTCTGAGTTGATTTCAGCTGGAGAGGCCCTAGAACCTCCCAGAAGGATTTCTGGGAGGTTCTAGGGCTATTGAGGAGAGGAAGGGATGTGGAGGTGGAGATGGATGGATGGATGGTGGAGGTAGATGGATGAGTCTGAGGTGATGATGTTAAGGGTGGACCTGTTCAAAAAATTAAAAAATTGAATAAAAAACCATGCCTAGATGAAAAAACAACATAAATAAAGAATTTTTTTTAAAAACTCTAAAAAGAATCATAAAAAAAACAGTTTGAGTGAAAGAGTTGGGAGTGAGGGAGAGAAAAAATAAAATTAAAATTGGATCAAAAAAATCATACCTAGATGAAAAAACAAAAACAAATGAATTTTTTAAAAAGAAAATCTAAAGAAAATTGAAAAAAAAAATGAGTTAGAGTGAAAGAGTTGGGAGTGAGGGCAAGCAAAATAAAATTAAAACTGAATAAAAAAACTTACCTAGTTGAAAAAACAAAAAAACAAAAAACAAAAATTTAAAAATCTTAAAAAAATCCAAAAAACACAGTTTCAGTCAAAGAGTTGGAAGTGAGGGAGATCAATTTTTCCCAGGGGTAGTTTTGCAACAGATTTTTTGATTTAAAAAACAAAATTCAAATTTGTTTAGGCAATTCATTAGAATTTGCAAAAAAGTAACAAAGAAGAAGAAAAAAGAAAATTCAGAGGGAGCCTTCAAATTTGATTTAAGAAACTTGGTCATTGGCCTTTGGCACATAAAATCTCAATGGAAAGCTTTCCTGAAATTTCAGATTTTTAATATATTATAAATTAAAATTCAATTTAAGAAAATAAAATCAATTTAAACTCTGTGCCCCAATTGAATATAAACATCAATTTTATTCAATAAATCACTACATTATAAAATGATTGCACAACATTTACCCAATGTTTTATTTTTTATTGATTAATGTCAGAATGTGTTCCAGCTTTGCAATTGGCCTTATTGATGAAAAAGCTGCTATAGTGGGATCCATCTGGAATTGCTTTTTCTCAAGTTCCAATTCACAAGTTCACTTTTATCTTTCAAGTTCATATGTCTTGTTTTGTTGTTTTTGTCAAAATCCATTTGCGTTTGTAACTTGGCTTCTTCAAACCATTTCTTTTCAATATTCCTCACCTTCTCTTCATGCCACCTCTCCTTGTCCCACTCCAAACAAGCATTATCACTGGCTTCACAGGCTAAGATTCATGACCACTGGCAGTAGTATTGATTAGAGTAACCATAAATTCAAGACACACCCTTTTTCTGGGATTCAACTAAATTGGTCTATTTAGGTGCAAACATATCTGTGAGCCTGTGAGGTATATATGAAATACCCATAAGGCCACAAATAGCTTTATATACAGTTGATTCAGTCTTGAACAGACTTTTCAATTGGATTTAAAATAAAAAGTAACAAAAAATAAGTATAACTTCTTTTTGGATAAAAAAGCTATAATTATTATGGTATTTTTGGATTTTACACCAAAAATAACCTAGGGTACACCCATAGGGTGTTATACCCAAAAATGATTATTTCTTATGTTATTAGAAGATTTAAGGTTCTTGCAGTACAATTGCAATTTTTTTGAAATTTATTAAAAATTATTAAATTTAGGCTTAAATAAGCTTAAAATTAAAGTTTCATGAGGTTTATGCACACAAACCAAAATTTTAGTTAAAATTAAGGTGTTGTGTATATTCACTGAATTGGCTAAGGATTTTACATACAGAATGGAAATCCTGTGTGGGCTCAATTTAAAAGGGTTTAAGGCCATAGTATGGCCTTAAATAAATAAAAGGGCAAAATCCATTCAAAAAGGTGGGACAAAGGAAAAAGACCAAACCAAGCTGGGCTACCCAGCTTTTTGAATATGCAAGGATTCAATTAAGGTTTTCTACCTGTATTGGGGGATTTTCAACCTTATTTAAACTTTAAGATTAGACTTTGATCCAACCTTAAAGGTTAAACTGGTTTTGTCCCAATTTGGACAGGAATTTCAAGCTGCCAAAGGGTAAATCCCAATATGCAAGCCTGAAAGTAAGGTTTGAAAAACTTTCAAAGCTTAATTAAGCTTAAAAACTTAAATAACCTTAAAAATTTAAATTTACAAGCATTAAAAATTTATCAAAAGTTAAGGTTTGTTGTGTATTGCTATTTTACATGAAAAAGTAGTAATAACTTCAAGATTCATTAAAAATCCAATTTTTAATGGATTTGCCTGAAATTCTCACACAGCTTACAGTTTAGTTTTATCTGTGTATATTTTGAATTTTAAGTATATTTTATAAGCAGGTTTTGTTGATAATTAGCCTGGAAATTTACTCTTTTAATCATATTTACAGAAAAGTATGATTTATTTAGAGATTAATTGAAAATTGAGTTTAAGAGATTTTTGCTTGAAACTATATTTTTAAGTTTCTCATGTGATGAACATGGATATAAATAAACTTATCTTATATTAAAACTTAAAATAATTAATCCAAGGGAGGATTAAAGCTAATTTGAGTTGAGAATAACACTGGTAACTTCAAATTGGAATTAGAAATAAGTTACCTTAAGTTAGGAACCTTATTTTTAAGCATAGTTCTTCAGTTTTGACCTGAGCACGCCCCATATATCCATTATAAATCATGAGAGCTTCTCTGAAGACATAAAAAGAGTCTAATGATCACTGTTTTTGTCCATCATTCATTATCAATCCAATTATAGTAGACACTTAAACAGTTAAGGTTTTATTACATATAAAATCTTTTTATTAAAGTAATTCTTAACTTACTTGATTCTTTATTAATCCTAAATGAAAGAATTGAAATAATAGAATTCAGATTATTGTTGTAATTACCAATAATATATTTTATTTTATAAAATTATCATCTTAAATATCTTTTAAAATCCACAAATTCCTCTTGAAAACTCTTTAAATCATATTTTTATTATAAAAAGCTGTTTTATCTTTTAAATGTTGATTTTTTGGCGTGTTTTTAACTTATAATAATTATTTAATATAATAAATGTTGTATTTAACTTGTTGTAATAAATATATATTATAAGTTTTTCTCTGAAGTTCCTAATTTGTTTATCTATTGTTAGTTTTTTTATATAGAATTTTTCTATAAGAATTATTTCTGCACAAGGTGTGTGATGATTCTTTTATTGATAATATTTATATCACTTATAAGTGGTTAAATATTCATATTTTCCATGTGTAATTGTCTCATTAAGAGCTTTACACTTAGTATTGTTATAATTTTCAGTGACTATGACTATAATAGAATAATTATAAGCTATTATAACTATTAAGATTTTTATATTATTAAATTATTTAATAATAATTAAAATTCCTTTTTTAATATAATGATTTTCAATAATTATAACAATTTGTGGCTATAATATCTTATTATATTATATTTCTCTACTGAGGACAGTCATAGTACTCTTGATATTGCTACTATTATCAAGAGTTTCATAAGCAAACCTTACAATATCCATTGAATGTTTCCTAGATCCACTCTTGTCCTTCAAGTTGGGTTCCAATGCTTGATTACGCTTTTGTTTTAAATGTGTTATGGACTTAATTTTCTGGTAAAAGGAGAAATAATCCACATTGGATTTCATAAGTATCAGGCTCAAAAGTACTTACTGATTCATTTTTAGGGTTTTCCACTTGAACCAAGTCATCTTCATTATTAATCAAAGGATCAATATTGAGAGGTGATTCAAAATGATTATTCTCCTTTAAAATTAAAATGAACTTTAATTATTGTGGGCAAAAAGAAAAGTAGACAATAACTTACATTTTAAAGCAAAAGATCATCATAATCACAATCACCATTTAAGCTGTCTATTTCTTGAAAAGAATACCTTTCAATGGGATTAAAAATGGGCTTGTGGCCAAAGAGTGAATCCATTTTGGAATAGAAAGGACACACACTTTCAAGATTTTTACTCATTGATTTTATACCTTTACTCTCATCTTTGGTTAGTCCAGCCCCAATTAGATTTTCAAATTTTTTTGCTTTCATATACTTCTTTTTATATGTTTACCATCAATATCAGATGCTTTGTGAGCTAAGGTTTAGGAAATGTTATGTTTTTTTGTTGACCTCAATGTCCATAAGCTGAAACCAATTCTGCTTTGATGAAGATGGACTTCCAATGGATTTTGAACTGCTAGTACCACAACATTACTTGAAATTGGATTTTATTGAAAGCCAATTAATTATGGTAACATAATCTGTATGGAATAAGTGATTCAATGGATGAGGAAGGCCAGAGGTGATGTTTCTATCTGACTTGATGTTTTTTGCTTTTGAACAAGGAATTACTAGATGGATGAAGAAATATAAATTGATTGTAAGCTTTCTGGTCAGATTGTTAAAAATGAAGTGTGGAAGAATATGTTGTATAGTTGTTAACTTTGAATACTAATATAGGCTAGGTTTTGAACCAAGATCTTAGATTTATTGGATTTGGTGAAAATACCAGGGGACCCAGTTAGGATGCCATGTGATTTACACATAAAAAGCCCAGGATTTAGTGTTGGTATTTGGAAGCCAAATCCCATGATATTTTAAGGCAGGATTTGGTGATTTTGTCACCCCCTAAGAAGGATAATAGAGTAATTATATTATGTTTATTCAGTTATTATATTATGTTTATTCAGTTATTATAATTTGTATTACTGAAAGTTTTAATATTATCAAAAAAATTTATCATTTATTGATGGATATTAAAGCTATCAATATTAATAATAATAATAATAATATCATATTCTCATTTGAGAATAGTCATAGTAATACTAATAATAATTCTTATTATTGAGAGCATAATAGAAAAACCTTACATAGGTAAGCCTAAAAATTTACTGAATTCCAAAAAGGATGTGGGTTTTTGTATCCTCACTGAGCAGGGTGAATCCATCAAAAAGATGATTTCTGTGACAGTTTATAGATTAAAAGAGGAAAGAAATAATTTTTATCCTAATTAATTTCTCAGAGAAAAATTGAAAATTTTCAAAAATTGGTAAAGTAGTATTTTTAAAAATGAAAAGATAATAGATTGAATTAAATTTCCCAGGAACAATTTCCAGACCAAAATGTTTTTTGGCCATACATGAAAAGTTTGATTTTAACAGTTGATGACTAAATCAAAATATCTTACTTTATGTTTTAAAAGTTACTTATAATTTTCCTTCCCCTTCATCTTCTGAACATAAATCTTGAGAAGTCAAAAAGTAAAATCTATGCCTAACTTTTGGATATCAAAATGATGGTTTCTATGGTTAACTATGTCTTCATATTGGCTTTATATTTCTTGAGATATGAAATTCTTCTTCCATCTCATCTGTGCATCTTCTGGAACATGAGTCTGTTCTTTGTTGAAATTTTCCATTTTGTTTACACCACCAACCTCAATATCTTCCTCATCATACACTACAGCTTACTGAAACCAAGAGATTTAGTTGTGATAACAGGAAATTGAAAATTAAATTTGACTTTTTACCAGAAAAGTATATTTGAATGGGAAAAAAGTATAGTTAACTTCAGCTTCAAAACTCCAATTACCTACTAAAATAACTTTGGAAACTAGGAATATCTGGAATTAAACAATTAATCATTGAAATTAGGTTTCAATTCTGTCTTTTAACTAGTTTAATCACCTTATTTTCAGAAATTATTAGATATTTATTAAGCTTAATCCAGCTTGTAAGGTGTGTCTATGAAATTGTTGATAATATTACTATTAATCAAAAATACTATGACTGCTCTTATGAAATATAATAATAAAATTATTATAGACACAATTTAAATAATTAATTAATTATTTCTTTTACTTGTTATACACTACTACTAGTGAATATAACAGTAAGCATTAATTGTTGACAAGAATCAATTACAAGAAGTATTTAAATGATAAAACTTCTTCATTCAAATAATGAAATTATTTGAATATATAATTATCTTTTTCAAGAATAATTATAATTATAATTCTTTAAAAAAACAAATACTAGAGAAAAACTTTAATAATTAATAATAAATCACTCACTAATATTCAATGAGCCTTGGAAAGAATATGGTAGAGAGATTTGGCAAATAAATTGTGTATTTATGGGATCAAAATTGATTTATAACAGTATTACAACAATATATAGTTAATTGATATGATTTCACGTCTTTCTTGATTTATTCTGGAAGAATAGAACACTTAAGAAAAGTCTTAACTAATACTTGCTTGTTGGTAACAATGATATAATTTGATAATCAGATTATTTGGAAAAAACAGCAAGAGGAGGCCTCTTTTAAGTCAAAGACAGCTCCTAGAGAAGTACCATGAAGAAAACTGAAAACCAATTGAGTGATAAAACAATAATTGTTTTTGGATTATTGATTGCACCATTTTTTGTCACATAAGATTATCATAATTACTTAATTATTGATTTTATGTGACTGCCAACCCATTTATGGTTAAGAATAAAAGGATTAACAGCTTTAAACCTTCTTTTATTTCAAAATGAACATTAATTTACCAAATTTATCAATGTTATTGGAAATTTCATCACATTTTGTATTTTCTGTGAATTTTTGAAGATTCAGTATTTCACATGGAATCATCAAAAATGGACTGTAAGCAAACCTTATAATTTTACTTATAAAACCATGATTCTTTTTGGTTTATTTATGACTAAGACTATTCCCCATTGGTCCTGAAAGCTTCAGAAAGATTAATTAAGAATTGTATTTTTAATCCATTTTTGAAGTTTTTACCTCATTTCTACATAGAATGGCAAATATCACAGTATGGCAGGTTGCTATGAGGTAACTCAATGTATACTAGTTCACAAAGGGTTTGAATTACTCTTTTAAGGTTTATCCATGGAAAATCCTTAATAATTGACATAGTTACAGGAGTCTAAGCTGCTCTTTACCTCTCTTTCACGACAAAATAGTAGCTTATTTGCAATTTTCTTATGATTTAATGACATTTTAACTTGGTAACTAGGTTCCCAAAATGTTTTAGTATACTAATTAAGCCATGATCAGCCATGGATCCAAGCTTTAGAGATATCCATGCCTCATAGGCCTCAGAAGTTGGGTACCCTGGCTCTCTTTGATGTCTTTTGTCACCCTTAGCTATTTTTACATCAAAAATAGAAATTCAGGCCTCAAGACTGACATCCACTATGGGTGTATCAGAGCTTTATTTAAGAATGCCATAATATTAAGTGCAAAAAACATGCATAACATCATTCCCAGTGTATATGTAACATGGAATTTCTCACATTCCCATTATTTTGGCATGAAATTGAGAAAAACAAAAGATTTCCCAATTCTTTTATGTGGTATTGAAATATTTTTCATATTACCAGCTCATAGAGTTGATTTAAGCTTATTCACTCTATGGAGCTACCCTAGGTCAATATTTTTTGTAGAATCCAATTCTAGCCTTGAATCTATGGATTTACTTACTCATAAAAAGGTTATTCATCTTTTTTGAAATAAAAAATGATGAATTTTGAATATATATTCATGACTTATGGGTTATGCATAGTTCAGAATTTATTTTCAAGGATAATTGTGGCCTATTTGCAATGTAAAATATATCTCAAGGCTCACATTCCCTCCTACCAAAAAATAAAATTGTACTACAATTTTATTAATTATTTTAAGAAGAAATAGGCCCCAAAGGGGGTTAGCATCCACTGTCCAACCTCTTTACATTTGTCAGATCAAGTAATTTAAAGAAAATTTATGGAAATATTCAGACTTTTGTCCTTCTTTCATGTCTCAATCTTCTCAAGATTTTATCTGATTCTGCCAGCCATTCATCTTCATGTAGTGGATTTCTATATCTGAAAAGATATTCTCTTTGATTTTTACCCCTAAGTCTCCTTTCTTTATCTTTTTGTCTTCACTCTGTTCCACTGGTGATACGGTTAAAGGAGCTGGGTTCCTTAAAAGAAACAATTCTTTGTCAGCTGGTTGATAAGGTTTTATCAAGCTGACTGGAAAGGTGGGTGTTTATTTTCTAATTCACCACTCAATTCCACTTGAACTGCATTGGTTCCATGTAAGGAGACAATAAAAAAAGGTCCTACATAAGAATCTTTAAGTTTCTTTGGGCCTTCGATATTATTAAAATTCAAGGTTGAAACTAGAACTAAGTCCCCTACTTTGAAGTCTGGTACTTTATGACTCTTGTCCCACTTCTGTTTTTCATATTCAAAAGCATCATCCATTCTTTGTTTTGCATGGTGTTTCCATTTATCAAGCATCATTTTAAAGCTGTAAGCTGTATAATAGATGTCAATTAAGACTTTTCTCAGTGTGTCTGCTGGGAGTCTTGGATTCCATCCTTTTTCTAATATAGCAGGAGTCTGACCTGTGGAAGAATGGACTGATGTTTTATATGCCAACTCTAATTCTGGTATTAGAGTGCACCAGTCATAGGTAAAGCCATCTGAGTCTTTGAGTTCTAATCCATAAGCAAAAAATCTCCTGAGCATGTAGTCTAAGGTTTGAAGCATTCTTTCTACCAGCCCATCAGTTTGAGGGTGATATGATTTATAAAATGATAACTTGGTCCCAAACAATCTTTGAATATTGGTCTTTAGGGAAGATGTTGATTTGGGATCTCTGTCACTTATGATATTCTTAAATAACCCTGTATGATACATAAATCTACTCCATAGAATAGGAGCTGAATCCATAGAAGTGTCATCTTTATTAAATGGTAAAAATAGTGGTGTTTTGCTATATCTGTATACAATTACTAAGCAAGCATTATAGCTTCTGTCACTACTTTGAGGGAGTTCTGTGACCCAATCCATGTGAACAACTTCTCAAGGCAATTTAGGTTCTTAAATATGAATCATAAGCTCAAATTCCTTGCCTATACTCCTGTTTGCCTTTTGGAATCTGTCACAGGTGTGGCAATATTGTGGTATTCCATACCTTTTTTACCAGTTTCAAGAACTTTTTTGGAAATCAACAGTTGGAAAATCAAGATCAAAATGACTAATTCAGGAAATCACCACTCAAAGGACATGATTAAAGATCACACACACTCAGGAATAACATCAATAGTAGGGAGGAATTGAAGATTTGGCATTCAGAATTGAAATAATCAAAATATTTCTACAATCAAATAAATAATAGGGGAATCCAATCTTATGGAATTATACAAGAAAACCTACATATAAGCCTTACAGAATCAACAATAGGCTTAATACATACAGAAACTCAAAATTACATGGAAAAGTAACATTGTAACATTATATCCACTCTAAATCCATCAAGAAGACTATATTACCAACAATTACAGTAACCAAATACAGTTCATGTGACACAAGGATCATATGACAGTATCCAATTCAATTCAATACAGGAAAATCCACTAAAAACCTGAAATTAAATAACAATACAGGCACTTAAAGAAGGTTTATGCAATCCACATGCATGACATCTGTACATTACACAGCCTCAAGATCATCAAATACAACTCAATTCAACTTAAACTAGCTGCATGCAAGGAGAATACACTAAACTGTAAAATACACAGCACTTACAGTAATCAAGAATTAAAACTCAAGAAGATATTCCCACATTACACAGCATGATCACCTGGAACTAAATTAATATTACAAACAAATTATACATGGGCTCATTCACATGACACAACCTTCATCCTTTACTCACCAGCATTAATTACTCAAGGCTGTGAAAGCTGACTAAATCAGTGCAAAAGAGAAGTCACCTGATATTCTTATCAAAATCCCCACCAAGAAAAACATCTCAACCTTCATTTTGACCAAACAAATGGTGAAAATATCTGAGTCATATGATACCATTCCCAATTTTACACACTAGCATTAATCTCTCAAGGCTGTGCAAGATTACTAATTCAGTATAACAGATAGGTCATCTGAATTTTTTTACAAAAATCTACACCAGCAAAATTATCTCAAGGGCAAGAATAAAACTTTACATGGAGAGCCCATGGGTACTTCTCACAACATAAAAGGAGGCCTCTCTCTCTCATTTTCTCCTCTTCTCCCCATGAATGAATCCAATTAGTTATATACCAAGAAGGAGAATAACTATTCATCCCTTACTAGTAGGTTAATCTAGAAATTATCATTATTAAATTACACTAAATAGTGGTTTATAAATAGCTGTAGTTAACAGTAGGTCTGCCTATATTATAAATTCATCTCTTAGTGAAATACTCATATTCAACAAAATATTTATATTATAATCTTCTCACTAGAAGAAAATCTATATCACTATTATTATTATCACACAGCATATTCTACATATTATCAAAATTATTTACCAACAACAACTATTTAAACTATCAAACAATATTATTATATATTATCACTATTACTAAATTTTCTCATATTGAGCTATTATTCATTAAAACAAAATACCTTCAACAAAGAAAACAACTTAAAATCACCACTCAGTACTATTATATCTATTATTTACTTTACTCAATTATTACTTTATTATCCTAAAATCACCTACAAATTTATCTTTTGAAATCATTTTATCTAAATTAGTATTATTATTTTATCATTGGGCTGATTATTTAATAGGTCTGATAGAGACTGCTAAAAAGTCTTTTCTAGCTGTAAAGCCACAATCTTAAATATTGATGTGTGAGCTCTGTAGGGAGATTGTTTAGTATATTTAGAGGGGCAGCTAAAACACCATTAGCACCCTTGGTTACAGGATTATTTCAGCAATTCAAAACTGTTTCCCTGTGATTTCCCCCTCAAGGACTGCCTTATCCAATCCCACACTAAAAGGAGTTCCACAATATTCAATGGTTTCTTTTCTCCAAGATTGCCACCATGCACAGTTTTTCACTTTTTCAGGTGTTCTATCTTCTGACAGGTGTCCATAGTAGATGCTATCTACTGCATAATTTCATTACACAGGAATGTTTGGTCCTTTGGTAGATTATGCTGTAAAACAATTGAAATCTTCCTTCAGAATAAGAATTTTTCCATATTTCATCTGATGAATTAGCCAAAGCTGTATATTTGCAGTCTTTATCTAGTAAAGATGTCAAGATATGGAAACTCTTATCCTTTTTATAAGATTTTCTGACCTCCTCAAAGAATTTAGCCCCAATATCAGCTCTGTTAATGCCTTCAATTGGAATTTGTGGTTCCACTTCCAAAGGCACATAAGCTGGGCTATCAGGAGTATTGGCTAGAGGCCACCTACTAAGTCCATCAGCATTCTTATGAATATTCCCTTCTTTATGGACTATAGGCATGTTTCCTCTATATTCTTGGATGGCTATCTGCCATCTAAACATATTTCTGTTAGGTGTCTTCATATTAAGAAGTGATTTAACTGAATCACAGTCAGTTATAGATTCAAAATCACTTCCATCAAGATGATAATGTAGCTCCTCAAGTGCCCATATCAACCATAAGCACTTCATTTGGCTTTCACCATATCTGGCTTCTGTTGGTTTAATTTGCCTTGAGATATGAAAAATTGGTCCTTCTGTAGGTTTTTCATCAATGATTTGGACTTGATGTAGGGCTGCTCCCAATTCATCTCCAAATGCATCAACTGTACAATTTGAAAGGTAAATTACAGTCTGGAATGAGGAGTAAAGGTGCTTCTGTAAGAGCTTTTCTTATCTTCTCATAAGCATTGATTCTTTCTTGTGTCATCTCAAATACTGTCTGTTGATCACAGATTCTATAGAGTGACTTGGGTAGAATTTCAAAATCTTTCAGGTGTTGTCTGTAATAGCTGGCAAATCCAAGAAAAGGCATCATTTCTTTCTTATTCTGGGGTATTAGCATAATTCATACTTCTGCTACTTCATTTTTGTCAATACCCAAGCTTAAACCAGAAACAATGTGTCCTAGAGCTTTAAGTTCTTCAAATCCAAAGTTGCACTTCTTGAGTGAAATCTTCATATTCACTCCTGCAGCTTTGTCAAGTACCCTTGCAAGTCTTTCAAGCTGCAAAGACCATGAATCTGAACATATCATAATATCATAAATATAAATAATGAGCCATCCTTAAGATAATTCTGTGGGGGAAATGGTATTCATCATTCTTTGATAATGAGATGAATCATTTTTAATACCAAATGGAATTCTAAGATACACATAAATACCACAGTGGGTGATAATTCTAAGGAATTGCTTGGCTTTGGGCATCAAAACATTTTGATGAAAGCCCTTTGTTGAATCCATTGATGTTATAAACTTAGCTTTAAACAACTGGGTTAAGGCTCCTTGGATTCTAGGAATTGGATACCTATCTGGAACTGTGTAGGTATTTAATGCTCAAAAATATCCAACCATCCTTGATTTGTCCTTATGTCAAGAAACAATAACAGGAGTTTTCACTTCAATTTCATCATTATGGCATACTTTTCTTAGTACACCAAGTTGTATCAACTCTTGGATAATTTCTTCCAAGGTTTCTCTAGCTCTGGGACTTGCTGGATAAGCTAGCACTCTAAGTACCAGAGGATGTGGTCTGTCAACATTAAGAGTAATATCAACTTCATGTCCTTTGATAGCTCCTAATGGTTCATTATTTGAGGCAAATGCATTTTTATATGTGTAAAACACATCAACAAGATCATGCCTCATTTTTGGTGATAATGATGGATTACTCTGTGCTTCAATTAGTTGATTATTCACAAATTCCTCCTTATGAGTATTTTGACCATAAGATACTATTGATATTTGTTTGGGCATATTGGAAAAAGAAAATTTTTGTCTTTTATTTTCTCCAATTGTAAAATATCTGTCCTTATGGTTATTGATGTCAACACCATAAATATTCAAATAATCAATTCTAAGAATGATATGTTGAGATGTACAGTTTTCCATTACTACTATCTCTGTCTTCATTTTTACACTTCCTGAAGGGTGTGGAAATAAAAGATTAGTGTCCAATATCCCCGAAGGGTACACATTATTACTGGCACTACTAAATTGCACACCTTCTATTGGTAATAGATGGTTCTTCAATTAAGGAAGTATGATTTGAAGATAGTTTTTGCCTATACAAGTGCAATATTCCCCTGTGTCCAAATTTACTTTGGCTTAAACATAATTCATCAAAACTGATTTGATACAAGATGTTCCAGCAGTGTATCCTTTTCCTCTAGAAGGTTTAGTCTTACACATTTTGGAATTCTGTATATGGGTCAGGTTATATAAATTTTAACTATAATGTGGCAAGTGAGTATGGACTTTGGTGACTTCAATAAAAGCTGTAATTTCCGCAATAGAATAGTCCTCTACTACCATTTCTTCAGAGACTGCAGACTCATGGTCAGATTCGTCTTTCTCTTCAGCACACTGAACAGCTTCAATTACTTGAACTTCATTGATTTTAGTCTTTTTGATGCAAGTATTTGCTAAATGTGAGGTGCTTCCACATTTATTAAGCTTCAAGACAGGTTTCTTATCTTCTCTGGAAATATTTGGGAATATTTTGGATTCTGAAGGGTTTCTAATCCAGGTTTTACCAATTCTTTTCCTAGTAATGATATCTTCCATGGAATTAATGTAGTCTTCTGTTGAGAAGGGCTCTGCACATCTACACTTGATAGAATGTTCTAGTTCTCCTTCACATTTTCTTAATATTTTCATATTGATCATTGAGTCAGACATATCCGGGTGTAAAGCAGATAATCTGTCTTTTTTTTTGAGGAACCAAGTAACTGGTTTATCTTTTTCTGAGTTAAAAATGGCACTTTCAAAAGCATTTTCCATTTCAAACCTCCAATAATTATTTGCCCACTTGGTTATTATTTCAGATTTCCACCAAGACCAACAATTTCTTCCATGTTCTTGTCTCATTTTGTAATAACATCTTTTTGCAGTTCTTGTAAACAAAGAGTGCAATTTACCCACTATAATTTCATCAGGTATATGGAAATCTTCCTGAAACATATCAATTGTTCTTATGAACTAAATATGATTATATTTACCTTCACCAGAGGATGTTGGCCATTCTTCTAATCTGGAAATATCCTTTTCAGATATTACATTTTCTCCTAGAAAAGGGGTCAAAACTTCCTTTCACAGAAAGTTTCTCTTCAGTCAAAGGTGTGGAATTCCTGGGCATATGTGAATTTGGTTCATAATTCTTATGAATTTGTTCCACATGTGCAATTATCTCATACTTCAATTTCTGCCTCTCACTGTCACTTCTTGCTAAGTGTGTGGAAAAAAGATTGGTATTATCAACTATCTCTAAGACATGATTTTTTAGAATTTTAAGCTGGTAATTAATGTTTGAAATGAAAAGATCTTCCATTTCATCAATTCGGACTTGATATCAGCTTTCACTTCTGTCCCATGCATTGGAAATTAAGTTAAGTCTGGTAGTTATCAATTTATGCTAATCAGCAGAAATTCTGTCATTCTTTTTCAGCTCATTGATATCTGATGTTACTTTTTCTAATTTTGCATCAAATTTACCAAGCTCTACATCAACACTAGTTTCAACAAATTGTGTTTCATCTGTCATTTGCATGGAAAAGTCATTTTCATCCTTTCCTTCTCTTTGGATGTGAATTCCATAAGTGTTCTGGCCATATTGAAAACACTGTCCACTGCTTAAGGTTCCAATTTGGGGATCCTGTACCCTTGTGGGTAAGGTCTATGCCAATTTTCTTGGCCTTTTCCCTTGCCCTGGTGGCTCTTTGGACCTTTGGGTTTGTCTTTGGACATTTCTGAAGCCAGTTTAGAGCTGGTATATGCCACTGGGCCTTCTTTCTCCAAAGCTGGGGTCATTTCCAGCTCCTTTTTCTGGTCTATGGATAAAAGACTTTGGTTCTTCAACCAATTCTTCATCTTTTTGACCTTGTCTTTGCAAGAAAATGGGCTCCACCCTCCTAAGAGTTCTATGGTCTTTTCCTGACCCAGAAAGCTCTTTATGTGTAAATAGGAGTTCATGGCCCCCTGCCAAAGGCTTGGGCATATTTCCCACTCCTCTTCCTTGGCTGCTCTGTACTGGGTTTTGTACTGGGACTGATATATTTCTATGTCTGCCACTTGGAAATGGTTCAGCCCTTAAAATATTACCTTGAATCAGTTCAGGCTCAGAGTTCACATCAAGTTTTGTAGGCACAGACATTGGGGAATGGGGGAAACTCTGGCATCCTCTAGACATGTCTTTCTTGTGGAAGACTTTCCAGATCTGGCCCTGGTCTTGCCTCTTCCTTGTCCAGATCCATCTTGTTAGACAGGATAGTTGCTTCCATTTCTGTAATGCACCATTTTCACATCAATTCAACAGAAAATAAATGATAAAGACAGAAAACACACACCTTTTAGTGGTTGTTTGGATTGTTCTTCTCTAAATAAAGTTCCTCTTTTGGCAGTTTTCACTTCAATTTTTTTCTTCAGATTCTGGAGTGTAAATATATCTCTTACTGCGCTTATTGCCAGCTTCACTATACTTGTTTAAAGACACTAGAGAGAGAAATTGATAAAACAAAAATTATTATTTTTTATACTTTCAAAATATTTTGAAGATTTTTATAAGCTTTCATTTTTTGAAATTAAAAAATGATTCTTTTTGAAGAAAAAAAATTGAAATTTAAGATTTTGATTCAAAATTGATTTAGAGTAACTCAAAGAATAATTTTATAGGTTTTTGGATGTGAAAAAGCCACATGTAAAAACAGTATAAAATTGAACCAAATTGCTCAATGAAAGAGATCTTAAAGACAATTTCAAAAATAAAAATAAATTTAACTTTAAATTCAAAGAAAAAATTATTAAATGAATATATTTAGCTTAAACATATATTCATTAAGGGTGCAAGGTTCAAAAAACACAGCCAGGCCCCCAAATCTAAGATATGTCTATGAAATTGTTAATAATATTACTATCAATCAACAATACTATCACTGTTCTTATGAAATATAATAATAAAATTATTATAACCACAATTTAAATAAATAATAAATCAATTATTTCCTTTACTTGTTATACACTACTAGTGAATATAACAGTAAGCAGTAATTGTTGACAAGACGCAATCACAAGAAGTATTTAAATGATAAAACTTCTTTGTTGAAATAATAAAATTATTTTAATATATAATTATATTTTTCAAGTATAATTATAATTATAATTCTTTAAGAAAACAAATACTAGAGAAAAACTTTGATAATTAATGATAAATCACTCATTAATATTCAATGAACATTGGAAGGAATATGGTAGAGAGATTTGGCAGTTAAATTGTGGATTTATGGGATCAAAATTTTTTCATAACAGTATTACAACAATATATAGTTGATTTCTATGATTTCACTTTGTTTTTGATTGATTCTGAAAGAATAGAACACTTAAGAAATGTTTCAACTAATACCTACTTGGTGGTAAAAATGATATAATTTGATAATAAAATAATTTGGAAAAACCAGCAAGAGGAGGCCTCTTATAGTCAAAGACAGCTCACATAGGCGTTCCATGGATAAAACTGAAAAAGGAGTGAGTGAGAAAACAATATATATTTTTAGATTATTGATTGCATCATTTGTTGTCACATAAGATTATCATAATTACTTAATTAATGCTTTTATGTGACTACCAACCCATTTATGCTTAAGAATAAAAGGATTAAGAACTGTAAATCCCCTTTTATTTCAAGTTAAACATCAATTTCTCAAATTGATCAATTTTATTGGAAATTTAATCACATGTTGTATTTTCTGTGAATTTTTGAAGATTCAGTATTTCACATGGAATCATCAAAAATGGACTGTCAGTAAAGCTTCTAATTTTACTTATTAAACCCTAATTATTTTTGGTTGATTTATGTTTCATACTGTTCTCCATTTTTTTCCAAAGTTTAAAAGATATTCATTAACAATTGTATTTTTAATGAATTTTTGAATTTTTTACCTCATTTCTACATAGAATTGCAAATATCACAGTATGGCAGGTTTCTATGAGGTAAATCAATTGATACTAGTCCAAAAAGGGTCTTGAGTACTCTTTAAAGGTTTATCCATGGAAAATAATTAATAATTTACATGGTTGCAGGAGTCTAAGCTGCTCTTTACCTCTCTGTCATGTCAAAATAGTAGCTTATTTGCAATTTTCTTATGATTTAATGGCATTTTAACTTGGTAACTAGGTTCCCAAAAGGCTTTGGTATACTAATTAAGCCATGATCAGCCATGGATCCAAGCTTTAGAGCTATCCACACTTCAGAGGCCTCAGAAGTTGGGCACCCTGGCTCTCTTTGATGTCTTTTGTCCCCCTTAGCTATTTTTACATCAAAAATAGAAATTTGGGCTTCAAGACTGACATCCACTATGGGTGTATCAGACCTTTATGTAAGAATACCATAATATTAAGTGCCACAAGCATTAATAACACCATTCTTAGTGTATATGTAACATGGGATTTCTCACATTCCCATTATTTTGGTATGAAATTGAGAAAAACAAAAGATTTCACAATTATTTTATGTGATATTGGAGTATTTTCCATATTACCACCTCATAGAGCTAATTTAAGCTTATTCACTCTATGGAGCTACACTAGGTAATTGTTTGTGTAGAATCCAAATCTGGCCTTGAATCTATGGATTTACTTACTCACAAAAATGTTATTCATCTTTTATGAAAACAAAAATGGTGAATTTTGAATATATGCATTACTTATGGGTTATGCATAGTTTAGAATTTCTTTTCAAAGATGATTGTGGAATATTTGGGTATGTAAAATATACCTCAAGGCTCACACAGCTCATGCCTTATCTTGTAAGTTGTAGTGGGTATCCTGATTTTGAATCAGGAACACCTTTATTAGTGTATAACTAGCATTGGATACATAAATTTAATTAGCTGAAACATTCCTTTTTTAATTTACTTTAAATTTTATGAGTTTGAAATTATGAGTTCTAACCTCCCATCCAATACACATAAGTGATATTGACATTCAAAAATTGAAATCCAGAATACCATTTTGAGAAGTGAAACATTTTTTTATCAAAATTTGATCTTTAAGGGATAAAATTAGGGTGTTGGTAAACACACGTAAGCTTTTAGTCAAAACACGTAAGCCCTTACGTGTTTTTACCAAATTATGGCCAAAACACGTAATTTTATGGTAAAAACACGTAAGTAACCTAATTTTTTTATAAAAATTCCTCAGGCTCATTTTTGAGAATTTTTAACATTTTTTTTTGCCATATTTTTTCCAACATGGGATGTGAAGGTCCCCAAATTTTTTCAATTTTTTTTTTTTGGGCAATTTGGTAAAATGGCCCATTTTTTGAAAAAATTCATTAAAAATGTTCCCACTTATGAATTTCAATTATTTTCTTTTTAAAATGAAGGTGAGAATGTTGAGAATAATAAACCAGAAGCCCAACATTTTGGTATTTTTTTTGCAAGAACATTTGTAGGCCCAAAAAGTCCATGTTTTTTTACGTTTTTTTGTTCATGTTTGTATTTAAATTGAAAATGCCATTTATGACATAAATTGAATTCAAAATTTAATTTATGATGAGTGGAAGTTAAAATTTGATTTTTGGCATTAACAGTGTCATTTATCACATAAAAAGTGCCATAAATGGCATCACTAATGACATAATAATGCCATAAATGGCATCAAGAATGACATACAGATGCCATTTATGGCCAGAAAATTGGCATAAATGGCATTACAGCAATGCCATAAATTGAATTTAATGGCCTTGACAATGCCATTTATGCATTTAAAAATGCCATAAATGGCATGAATGGCCTTAACATTGGCCTTAAAAATGGAATTAATGGCCTTAACTATAACATAAATGGCATCAAAAATTCCATTTATGGAATCAAAAATTCCATTTGTGGCATTACATAAATGGAATTAACAATGCCATTTATGGTGTTACATAAATGGCATTATTCCATTTATTTCATTCATAATGCCATTCATGGTATGAGTAATGCCATTAATGGTATTGTTAATGTGGCATTATTAATGCCATTTATGGCATCAATGGCATCAGAAATGTTGCATTTTTGATGCCACAAATGGCATTGTTGATGCCATAAATGGCATTAATGGAATCAATAATATTTCATTGATAATGCCATTAATGGCACTGTTAATGCCATTTATGGCATTGTTAATGCCATTTATGGCATTGTTAATGCCATTTATGGCATTGTTAATGCCATTTATGGAATTGTTAATGCCATTTATGGCAATGTTGATTTCATAAATGGCATTAATGGCATCAGAAATATTTCATTGATAATTCCATTAATGGCATCATAAATGCCATAAATAGCCATATTTCATTTAAAAACCATCCCTTACGCGTTTTTACCATAAAATTACGTGTTTTTGCCAATTGATGGTAAAAACACGTAAGTTTTTAGTAAAAACACGTAAGCTCTTACGTGTTTTTACCAATACCCTAAAATTATTATCAATTTCTACAATTATCCATCAAAATTCATAGAAATTTGGGTTATTATTGATTGGTTTAGGTACAATAGAACCATTTGGTGGGTTTACATATACGAGGTTCAGAATAAATAAGGGCCTAATTATTTTATTAAAGGATTCATTGATTGTTTTTTGGCCTATTTTAAATTGTCCACCTATTTGATTTATCAAATTCAAAGTAATTATTATATACAAAAATAAAATTAAATATTCCTTAATATCACAAAAATTAAAAATAAAAACAAAAAATTAACAATAAAAATCAAATTAAAAAAAATAAAAATAAAAAATAAGAAAACGGATTAAAAATAAAATAAAATAAAATTAAAATCAAAAATAAAAACAAAAGATAAAGATAAAAATCAAAAGTAAAAATAAAAACAAAAATAACAATAAATCAATAAAAATCAAGAATAAAATACCAATAAAAATAAAAATAAAAATAAAAATAAAAATAAAAATAAAAATAAAAATAAAAATGAAAATAAAAATAAAAATAAAAATAAAAATAAAAATAAGAATAAAAATAAAAATAAAAATAAAAATAAAAATAAGAATGAAAATAAAAATAAAAATAAAAATAAAAATAAAAATAAAAATAAAAATAAAAATAAAAATAAAAATAAAAATAAAAATAAAAATAAAAATAAAAATAAAAACAAAAATAAAAATAAAAATAAAAATAAAAATAAAAATAACAATAAAAATAAAAATAAAAATAAAAATAAGAATAAAAATGAAAATAAAAATAAAAATAAGAATAAAAATAAAAATAAAATTGAAAATAAAAATAAAAATAAAAATAAAAATAAAAATAAAAATAAAAATAAAAATAAAAATAAAAATAAAAATAAAAATAAAAATAAAAATAAAAATAAAAATAAAAATAAAAATAAAAATAAAAATAAAAATAAAAATAAAAATAAAAATAAAAATAAAAATAAAAATAAAAATGAAAATAAAAATAAAAATAAAAATAAAAATAAAAATAAAAATAAAAATAAAAATAAAAATAAAAATAAAAATAAAAATAAAAATAAAAATAAAAATAAAAATAAAAATAAAAATAAAAATAAAAATAAAAATAAAAATAAAAATAAAAATAAAAACTCAAAATAAAAACTAAAAATAAAAACTAAAAATAAAAACTAAAAATAAAAACTAAAAATAAAAACTAAAAATAAAAACTAAAAATAAAAACCAAAAATAAAAACTAAAAATAAAAATAAAAATAAAAATGAAAATAAAAATAAAAATAAAAATAAAAATAAAAATAAAAATAAAAATAAAAATAAAAATAAAAATAAAAATAAAAATAAAAATAAAAATTAAAATAAAAATAAAAATAAAAATAAAAATAAAAATAAAAATAAAAATAAAAATAAAAATAAAAACTAAAAATAAAAACTAAAAATAAAAACTAAAAATAAAAACTAAAAATAAAAACTAAAAATAAAAACTAAAAATAAAAACTAAAAATAAAAACTAAAAATAAAAAATAAAAACAAAAAATAAAAATAAAAACTAAAAATAAAAACTAAAAATAAAAACTAAAAATAAAAACTAAAAATAAAAATAAAAATAAAAAAATAGATCCCTCAAGGTTTGAAATAATTGAAATTGAATCCAAGAAAAGAGGGATACCTTCATCAAAATTCCATAGCATGGCAGCTTCAACATCACAGTGAATTTCCCCTCTCAAATTATGGAAGTTGATTTATCTGAAAATTCTTGATATTTTCAGGCCTTATTATCCAAATTGAGAACTTCATCATATTCATTATCATCAGAAAATTTCTTGAATTGATATTGAAAATCAGGAGCTACCCTCAGGAGGTCCACAAGATTGACCAAGAGAAGAAGAGCCTCACATAGAAAGTCCCATGCTCTTGAAGCCACATTTAAGACTTATGATTCAATCTCTGTGACCTGTGAGAATTTTTAGGAAAACTATCAGACAAGTGATGAATTCTTGAAGCTTTTGTGAGTTCTTTCTTCAATTTAAGGTTGAATATTTGGTTGTTGTAATATTGATAAATTCTTTGAACAATTCGTATTAGGTATCTTTCTCCTAAAAACTTTTAAAATTTATTTTTAAATACACCTTCAAGCCCATAAATGTCCAGGGTGCTAGAAGCTCTGCCTAAAGAAAAGTACCCCATAGCACTTACACAACACAATATCAATAGGCTGATCTCAGGTGTTACTTGGATGAAGAAATTTGAAATCATCAAGACCTTTCTGAAGCCATGAATACTTTGGTACCCTCAGACAGCTCTTATTTGTAAATAATTGAGTGTTATTAATATGTTGGACAGACTAAAAAGAGAAAGTAGATTTGCATTTGGGATATGCGGGATCGAATTTAAAATAAGTATCAAAGACCATTTTTTTTTATTCCATAGTCTGATACTTTTCCTTTCTCCCCTTATTTCTGTCCTCCAAATTACAATCCACCCATTTTAATATGTTTTTTGGATATAATTTCTCATTTTTTTTCCCTTGGATGTCATCATTTCTAAATTTCACCCTGTTCCCCCATTACTGTAAATTGGGAATTTAATTCTCAACCACAAGCCCTGGGGCAAAAAGGTAAAATTGAGAAGCACAGAATGTTATATCTGTCAAATATTTCTCCCCTCAAAAGATAAACCCCACCATTTTACAGGTTTATTATGATTTCAATAATTAATTGTTTATTTGTGTATACAGTTTATCCCAGTTTTCCCCTATCAATATTATTTATTTCTAAAAAAAACCTTCAGTCAGTTTTTAATCAAAAATTTAGCACTTTTTTACTTACAAGAATTCATATCCCAAACATGGACAAAACATTTTATAAAAATTCCTTTTGGGGCCTACACCTTTCCCACCCAAAAACAATCCCCAAAATTAAGGTATTCTGGTTTTTGATTCTCAATATTGACCCCTTCATATTACAGAGAATTCAGGGAGATTAATTCGCTGAAAGTATTTAATGAGTTTTTGAAATACTTTGCCAATTTTTCCATATTTGTGTCACAGGGGCTCTGGGGAGTAACAAGAGTTTCCTGGAGTTCAGTCATCAAGGAGCTCACTTGTAGGACTTCAAAGAGTTAAGCAAATTTGGAAATGAATATATTTCTTTAATAAGAAAAATTAGATTACACAGAGAGATGCAAATAATAAAAAAACTCCAATGTCCAAAGAGCCAACCAAGTAAGTTCTTAATCACTGTTTTGACAATCCAGAAAGTACAATGGAGTTAGTAAAGGGTATGAAAACCAATATCTACTGAAAGTCAAGGAAAAGGGAGGAAATGACTTACTTAATATTATCAGTATTCATTATCAAATATTAGAAAAAATAAATAATAAAGATAAATCCAATAGAGGAATTAACTAGGAAAAAGTCCTCAGGGGATGAAATAGTGGCCAGTATATGTGAGAAGTTTACAATTTGCTCTTTTCAGGTTAAAACTCAGCTGTATTTACCTCCTTAGGAAGTACACCTTTTACTTAGTTGTTGGAATACATATACAGTATTCCCTTGGGGGACTGCTGTATGATTGATGGTATAGCTTTACTGTGTTTAGCTGTTGACACTGGCATCTGTCCTTTTGAAATGGCTGTCTTTTAGGACATTTAAATAATTTTTACTGATAGGATGAGAGCGAAAGAATAAGATTCATCATAAAAAATGTAGCATAGTGATAGTATGCTCAACTCAATTAGATAATCTGTCCATAAATGGAACCACAGAGAAAAATAATCAGTTTTGTTAATTTTATCATTATTGGACACAATAGGGGCCAGGGTATATCTTGAAGGACCCATGGCAACTTTTATGGGTTTCTCACCTGGAGGGCTGTGTGGATTTGGAGGCCTTATGGCCATTTATGGGAACCACAGGGCTTAATAGAAAGCTTAGCCATTATTTGGCTTGGGGGTCCAAAAGGGTTTTTGAAACTCCCTAATAACTGTAGGACATAGCCCAGACAGGCTGTAGGAAGCCCTTACAGGGGTAGAGACAAAAATCTTCCTAACCAAACCTGTGACATTCCTCAAAGTGGCCAAACATACAAGTGCTGAAGAATTGGCAGGAATTCTTCCATAGATGATAAAACAAGCCTTTTCATATGCTTTGAAGAAGTTGCAAAAGAAGGAACTTGTTGATTATTTTTGTGATAATTGTACGATGGAGAGAAATTTGGAAAAGAAAATCATAAGAACATCTGGGTATCTTAGCATCCCACAAATGAAAATAAATGGCAAAAATAATTCAAAAATTCCTCAAAAAATTTCCTTAGTAAATTTGTTTGAAAAAAGAGGTCATTTAAATGTTTTTTCTGGAAGCTTATGTGTTTTCACTAGCACACTTAGTTTATTTTTTATTTTCTTTATTTTCTATATAAGACATTAAATACAAGTAATAATAAAAGAATTCCAAAGAGATATCAAAATAATTCATCTCACATTTTCTCCTTTTTGCTTGATTGAGTTGGGCTTTTGAAAAGAAAATTATCAAGTTTTTTTTGTCCTTTTCATGTAAGATTTTTTTGATTCTCAATTCATACAATATACATATTCACCTGATTTATTTTTTGATTTATCATTAAATTCATATCTTGATTAAGATTCTTTTTCTTTAAAAATCATTTATTTTCAATTAAATACACTTGTTCTAATTTCTGGTCACTTTTCATAAATTGACTCAAATTAACATGAAGTTCACAAAAACAAGGGGTCATTACAAAGTCACCTTACAATATTAAGTGACTTACTACATTTGAATATAAAAAATTTTATGTAATGGAAGTTTTTTGGATTCCTCTTTATCTAGGTATAAGAGCTTAAGCTCTATGAATATTCAATATCACTTATTATATTCATGCTAAAGATTTTGTAAGAAGGGATTTTTTAACAATAAAGCATTCAAACCAATAACTGGCTCACATTTCTATTTCATAGAGCTGGTACTAGGATTTAAATTTCATTCATGATACAGTGATATTCAAAGTTTTACTTTTGAAAGTAAAATGGAATAAATTGATTCAGGAACATACCTTTTTCACTTTAATTTTTACTTTTGAAAGAAATTAATTCAAACCTTATGGAGGGATAATTTTTAAATTTCATTATGAATTAATCCATATATAGATCTTGGCAAATATACTTCATAATCACATGAAAGAATCATTTATTTCATAATTTGCTAAGTTTTCTTCCCCAGCTCCACCATACAAAATAATTTCAATTCAAGAAACCTACTTTTTCCAATTATCTCACCATTTCCACTAATATTATTTGGTGTAGATGGTTCAAGAATCTTCTATGAGGATTTTTTTGAAGGATCAAAGAGTTTTAAGATTTATATCTGTGCCTTTTTCCTAAATATTATTTCCAAGAGAATAATATGTTTATCTATATTGATGAAACATATTGTCACTTAGCTGTTTTAATGACCATATTTATAATATGCTTCAGTACACATCTTATAATTATATGCTTTCATGCAAATGCCATAGATTCTGAAATGTAGCACTGGTAATCTTGAATGAATGTTTTTCTCTTTTCCCAAATAAACATTCATCTATGTGAGATAAAAGCCCTTCTGCAAACCTTTTAAACAAAGATTTCACACAGATTGAGTGGTACAACCAGACAAGTTTCCTATGACTTAATGAGGGTTTTAAAATCAAACATTTGGGCAATTCCTTGACATTTTGGAGATAATTTAAGTATGTGTAATTCTTCCGAGATTTTTTGTAATATTTAGGTCAAAATAAAAATATTTTTTTACTCCCTTTGAATTTTTCCCTTTTAGCTCAGCCTCCAAGTCCACATTTTCTCCCTGTTCTTTCAAATTTTTCATAGTCTTGTTGTTATGAATGCTTCCAAGTTATAGGTAAATCACAAGAGAAGAGGAATACCTTTAAAATAAAAGTTGCCCAATTGATACAATTTATTCTTATATCTCTTCTATCAATGAAACTTGAATATGAGAAATGATTACTATATGAACAGCTATATTATGATGAATTCGGTGTAGAAATATTTATTCAGAATGAGAATTATTTATCAAAATGGAGATTTATCTTTCTTGCCTTTAGGAATCAATTCGGCTCTTATTTCAAAAAAATTGACTGTTTTTTACCTTGATATGTTTTCCTTTGGCTCTTTACATATCATAGCTGTTTCAAAAATCATTGAGTTTCTGGCCAAATTAATACATAAGTGGTTTTAAATAAGTTTTGTAAATTCATTCCCACAGCACTTGGATGGTAAAGGTCCACTCAGCTTTACTTGAATGAAAAAGTAGTCATTTTTTACTTGAACATATTTTATTTGGTACTTGTGAGATTTTGGAATTTTTGCAAAGGATTTATTTGGTCCCTTTTTTGAACGCCCCATTACTGCTGGGATATATATTTTTCTACATACTATGAAAGATATTTTAATATCTAGGGAAAAATCTGTGCTGTTCAAAACACATTCTACCAATTGGTGCCTGGCACTGTGCTGCATGTCCATAAAAATAATTTTCATATGTGTTACAGGAATAGTCTTGATTTTAATTCCAGAATATTTCTTCAGGTAATCAAAATAGCTTTTTCCAAGTATTTTTATTCCAATGATATTTCCTAGGCTAGCTGATCTTTTGTTTTCATTCAATAGTAGTCAACTAGTACATGGAAATATTTCCCTTGGGTATAATGATACATTTCAAAGGTTTCACCAGGTGCAAATCTCTTATGGGTCAAACTCAATCCCCGGGACTATATCCTAGCTCATTTTTGGAGTTTTGATTAAGCTTAAATACCGCTTTCCCACTCTTTTACTCTTTACTGAAATAGTACTTTGCAGGAAAATTGTCTTGTATTATTGTTGGGGCTATTGTTTCCTTTAAAAGTTTTTACAAATATATAATTCCTTTTTCTTCCATAGTAAAACATAAAAAATATTAATGATATCTATTTCCTTAGTTTCAATACCACCAAGATGGCCTTGTCCTATAAAATTCTAATTTCATATAAATGATATCCGCTTGAAATTTTCCTTATAGTATTTGGGGCTAGTAATATTTTTCAAAGGTGTTTTGAAGAGAAAATTCATCATTTATCTTAAAAAGATATTGTTCCTTAATTCTGGCCCATTATTTAGCAGACCCACACTACTTTTACCTTGAGTCCCTCTTGTTTTTCTTGCATGAAATAGTGATCTACTTGAACCTTCCATAAAGTCCTTGGAGCTGGTGATACCTTTCAAATATCTCAAAAATATTAAATGATATTTTATTTACAGATTTACTCTCAGTCCTTCAGCCGGAATGCTTTCATATTTCTTTACTGAACTGTGAGGCCACTTACATATAATTTATTCAGTCATTTTTTGTGAAAGAATAGTCCACTTGCATCTGGCCCAGGTTACCTTGAGTCTAGTAGTACCACTAAGAGGTGTAACATAAATAAATTTTATTTTTATTCTGCAATATACTTTCAAAGTAATTACCATCATCTTTTGAATCATTTTTATACCACCAAAATGTCCTAGGGAAGTTCAGTTACTTTCATTTGCAACAGCCATCCACCTTCACCTTGCCCAATAGCTTTTGAGGCTAGCTTAACTTTGTAGAGGCTTCACATAAAGAAAATTATTGTTAATTAAATACCAAAAATAAATATCTTTAGCTCAGCTCCATTTACCTAATTTTTCAATCTGGTTAGATGGCCTGTACCAATTACTCAACATATGGCTTTTGAGTTGATGAATAAATTTCAGTTTCCTAAGAGTGATTTTTATGTCAGAGTACCAAGCTTGGGGTAGGATTAGTTTTAATCTGAAATACCTTTACTCTAATGAGATTCTTTGAGTGAATTCAGAAATTCAAGTGTATTTTTGTTTCAAGAAGTTCAACTTTATTTTTTGAATGGTATCATACTTTATATAATTTCCCATGTATTCCTAGCTAAATAAATGTCTCCCCTATTCTCATATCTATATTATTGTAGTCATTTATACTTCAGTTGAATTATATGAATAAATTTGTATAGTAGGAATATTAAATGATAGTTCATTATTAGTCTTTGTTACCAGGGATCTTGGGGAGAACAAGAGCTTTGTGGAGCTCAGTAATCAGGGAACTCACTTGGAGGCTCCAAAGAATTAAATAAAATAAGGAAATGAATATATTATTAACAAAAAAATGCAAGTACAAGATAAGATGAAAATAAGAAGGCCAATGGCTAAAGAGCCAACAAAGTCCCTAATCACTGTTTCAACCTTCCAGAAATTAAAATGAAATTATTAAAGGATATGAACACCAATATCCACTGAAAGGAAAGTAAAAGGGTACAAATGACTGACCTAATAATATAAGTATTCACTATCAAGATAGAAGAAAATAAAGGTAGAATAAAACCCTAGTATATTTGTAGGCTGTGTATATTAACTTTTGATTAAAAATTGAATACTCTCCCTATCCTCAAAATTTGTATAAGGTAAAATCTTATTAAAAGTAGTAGATTTTACAAGTTTTAAGGAAAAACACACCAAATTTATTTTTTAAACTTTGTTAGAATAAAACAATAGTATTATAAATACTCATTGTTTTACCAACAATAAATATTTATTCAAAAATAGTCTACAGTAGATATTTGAGGCTACAAAAGAAATTTCTTCAAGAGAAATTTCAATTGTAGTTAATTGAGAAAAGGACCACTGGAAATTAATATTAGAACAAAGTCTTCAAAAAAATATTAAAGAGAAAACACTCCCAGCAGTGACCAGAGTGAGTTTGGACCCAAAGTGACAAAATTAACAGTGATGAAAGATGTGTTAATTCACTTTTGGGGTGGTTCAAGGGTAAAAAGTGATTTTAGTAATTTCTTCGCATGATTAAAAGGTTCAAAATGATTGAAAAAGGGTTTTTTAAATCCTTTCTTGATTTGTTTGACAGTCTTTAAACTACTTATGAAAGGAAAATATTCCAACATGAAGAGAAAAGTGGGGCAAAGAGGAAATTCTTTTATAACCACCAATTTTTTTACTCCAAAAATGAAATTGACTCTTTTCAGTAGTGGAAAACACACTGACAACAGAAAAGCCAATTATGTCATCATTGAACCCTGTTTTAGACCAAGAAAGGTCTTGTATCAGCTATTTTAGTCCCTTAAATCAACCATTGCTATAGTAATACTTGATTTAAATCCTTCAAAACACACCATAATGTGTTTAAAAGAATTTAAAACTGTTTTAAATAATATTTTCCTTCTTGGCAATAGTTAAAGTTTTCCTGGTTGGTATCAAAACCTCATCATCAATTGGTTCACAGACCCTGTGACTCTATTTCAGGCCAAATGTGATGAACTCTTGCATGAATTTTGACATCTCATGCCTTTCAGCAAGGAATTTTGGGGATTCTGGAACCCTTTGAGCCAAGGTTTCTTTTCCCCTAAAAAGTTAATCTTTCCAATTTGTTTTTTCTTTAATTCCTCATAATGTGGCATACTACAAATTTACACATGTAATTTAAGTGAAAATTTACATAACACCACTGTAATTATTGATTTCACATATGTAAATGCAAGTTCACTTATGTAATACACACATACATTTTGACATTTAAATTGAAATACTTCAATTCCTCATAACTTCTCCACACCTCAATTTTAAAAAAAAAATGGATGATTGACACCATATTTGTGTGAACTAAATGAAAGCTTTGAATATTTCAAGATTTTCATACAGAAAATATTAAAAACTTAATTCAAGCTTATTTAGAATTGAGCTACAGAATTCTCACTCAGAGGTGACCCCAACTTATTTTTTATGAGGAATCCAATGGTGAAAGAATTCAAATAATTTTATTTATTGGAAAAAATGCTATAAAAGTTTTTATTAAAAAAATTTCTAAAAGTATTTTAAGTTAAATATTTTTGATGAAAATTTATTTTTACTTCAATTTTTCCTGTGAAAATATATTTGCACATTTTCGAATTTTAATATAATTTTGATGTGAAATTATCATCATGAATTAAATTTTTATATTTATGTTTTTATAATAGATATATATTTATTATTTGTAATTTAGCTTATTCTTATCATTTGTGCTCTTTTGGTTATATGAAAATACCTGTAAGTCTCACAAGATTAATTAGCTGGAGGGAAACTCCCAGGTCTGCAAAGAAAGCTTGTATATGTGAAATTTTAAGAGCTTGAATCCTTTAGGCAGAAAAATAATCTGTATTGACTTCCTGAGGAAGCATGCACCTTTCCAAATTGGGAAATGAACTGGGTTTAATAATATTCTCAAATTCAGTGGTTGAATTACAGGGTTCCATGGAATAATACTGCATTTTATGGGTGTGGTTCCCAAGGTGGATTGATTAATATTTTACACTTGACAACTGATTTTGAGCTTCCCCTTGAATATCCCTTGAAATAAAACTTTCAAGTATTTCCTTGGGGGAATACTCAATCTTTAAAATCAGCCAATAATTGATTAAGGATATTATTGGTCTTGATTGAAACACCGGTGATTGAACCCTGAGTATTCCCATTTAAATATTGTGCCTTGAGCAATGAAAATTTATTCCAATTTGAAGAATTGTTCCTCAAAATTGTCACCATTCTATTCCTGGTGAAAAAAGGTGTCCAATGGTGGATAACACCATTTATGAGACTTCTTGTTATGTGAAGAGAATTTTGATAAAAAATTATTATGGGAGACTGCCTTTACCAATGGAAAAAGTCTTATTTAATTTTCTTCTGGGGTTTTCTGAGTTTTTTGGAAAATTTTGGTGTTTTTGGCCAAAACAAGCCTAATAAGGATAAAAACTGTATTTGGGCTAAAATGGGCATAATGCAAAAATATTCCTATACAGACCAAAATGGCCTGATACAGATGTTTTGACTTAATTTCTCTTTTTTCATGGGAAATTCTCAGGGGTATAAATTGTTCAAAGATGGTCCTTGGTTAATTGAGGGGCCATGTTGGCCCCAGATGATGGAATTACCAATTTGGTCAAATGGTCTAAGTATTATGTATATGGTAAATAGCTGCTATAATTTGATCCAATGGGCATTATTTTCAGTTTTTTTGACAGTATTTTTTTAATTCAGGATTATGTCCTTTTGCTCTTGGCTGCTGCTCAATTGACACAATTGTTCCTCAAAGCTACTCCATGCGTAATTCCAAGTGACAATCATGTTTTTTCAGGGTGGCTTTATAGTTATACAGATTCATTTTTTGAAACTTGGAAAATTTTTGGCCTTGGTGATATAATAATAATCAAATTTGAAGAAATTAATACCAACCATGAATTTTTTTGAGTTTCATTTTCATTTTCTCTAATTTTGAATTAAGTAGATGATTTCATTGAGGAAATAATAATAAAATTTGAATTTGATAAAATAGAAAAAATGGAATAGATTGACATCAACTCAATGAGAATAAACAGGATATATAATTACTATCAAATTTTGGGTATCCAAATGGTCTGTCCTTCCTGGTAAGGGTATATTCTGGGCTAAGATGAATAATTACAAAGTTTTTGGTGGGCTCATTGGGTGGGGAAGTGCATGGAAGGAAGGGACCCATTGGAATTCCTATAGTACCACCACATGTGTGCTCCCTTAACCAAATTTTTGTGTTGGAATAATTGGAGGTTGAATTATCTAACCCGAGTCAAGTTTTTTCTTCTATACTATAATTTTTTTAAAAAAATCTCTACTTGGTGCATTATTTTTTCATTCTTTTTGGATTTTTCATTCTACTTGTTTATTCTTTCATCAATTCCTTTTATTAAAAAAATAATTATTATTACTTTCATAAAAATGATTGAAAAACGTTTAGCTTATTTATTGACTCAGTTAAATCTTAGTCATGTTTTATTTGAATCTAAAAGATGGAAATTGGTAACTTCTATCCAAAGAGAACGGCCTACTATGGAATGGTCTCTTAATATCTCATCTAAATCCTGAAACACTTCAATATGATTGAAAGGTCGATTTATCTTATTTTCATTCTGTTTTTTAATTGAGGCTTTTCCTCACTGGCCTGTTATTCATATCAAATACCTGTGTGTAGAAATACCCCTCCTCCAAAGACAAAATATTGAAAACTTCCAAGAAAACTAACAATCTAGAAAATACTGAGAAAATTCTAGCCCTTTAAATTTTGAAAATTACATCAATAAAAATAATTCTCAAAAATTTCTTACACTACTATAGTTAAAAATCAGAACTTTTCTTTTGATGATTTAATTATGCTTTAACCTAATAAATTTATCAAATACTTCTCAAATCAATCATTCTATGAAATATACCTTTTTTGATATATATTGAAATCCACTAACCTAAAGAATATCATAAAGAGTTTTTTTGTTCATCATATAAATTTTCAACTTATTATTCTATTTGAAATAATTTCCTCCAACTAATAAATGCAAGGGTTCAAGAATCAATCATGTTCCAAGTCTCAAACTATGAATTAATGACTTCATTGATTGATATTTCGAGTGATTTCTCAGGATTCTATTGTTCTAAGTGCAATATATAAAAAACTTTATTGATGTATTGTACCTAAATCGTAAATATAACACTACTTAAATCATCTTCATTTCTATCAAGACTATTTTATGAAGGAAATTTATACCCCCTAAAAAATATATGTACTTGATTAATTTAATTTTATTTTTGATTTATTACTAGTAATTTTTTGTTTAATTATAATTCAAATCTATTTTATTTTGAATATTTTTTTTTTCAAATTTTAGATATTAATTAATGAAAAAATCTAGAATATTCTTTCAAAATCTTAATTTTTTATTTTATATGTTGAATATTTTTTAAAGAAAAAAACAATTAATTTCTGATTTTAATTATGATGATAATCTCTAATTTAAATAATAAAAACTAAATATTTAATTATTTTTCCTAAAATTATTATAATTTTGAGAATACTCTTTAATTATTAGAAGAGAATAAAATATCACATTTAATGTCAACATTATTTTCAAGTCCAACTGATATTCCCAATTTTTAATTTCTTACTTAATTTTCCATTTTATGAGGAAGTATTGAAGATTTTTTTAGTTATATATTATAATAGCTTTATCAACATACCAGATATCCCTTCCTTAATAGTTCTAATTATTAAAAACTAATATCAATTCACTTCTAATGATTCACTTTTCATTATTATAAATCCATCCATCAACATTATTGACCATTTGGAATAAGCTCATACTGATATTTTTGATATTTTGTAATAACCTTTTGTAAATTTACAATTGAATGATAAAATTTAAGGTTTATAATCAATTTTTCTTTTTTGTTTTCAAAGAACATTTTCTAAAATAATTTCATCAAAAATTTAAAATATTTTCAATGTAGATCTCAATATATCATTAGGAAAATTCATTTTCGACATCATTCTTACTTTATCAAAAGATGTTTTCATTTAATCAAATTTGTTAATAAAAAACTTTTAAATCCATATATTTAAAAAAAAAATTAAAAAGAAAAATTAATTTAGGGCTTTGGTAAGAAACATTTAAGGGTTTCCCTTGGCCCATTTTCAATCAAAATTAAATAAAAGAACTCTTTTGAAAAAAATCTCCCAAAACCCCCTCACCCATTTGTTTCACACATTTTTTTCATATCCCCCCCAAAAAAGGGATCAAGCATCCAAATAATGTACATTATCCCACCCCAAAGAAGTTTTTTTCAAAAACAGAATCACAAACCCAATTTTCCAAATCTTTCCAAACTCATTTTCTTTTTTCCCCCCAAAACTGCATTTTCCTCCAAAAACCTGTCTCCAAACATCTACAACTCCATATTTTTACCTTCCCTCATCTATGAATATTACATTTAAGCCACTTTTTCTTACTTTTCACACCTTTTATCCCCTCTTTTTTATATTTTAAAAGGGTTTTCCTCATTCCACATCCTCAAATCCCCCCTTTTTTAATTTATACAATTTTTGAATTAAATGAAGCTTCAGCCCCCCCCCCACTGAAGGTGAATTTCAAACCCTTGAGATTCCTTGGCATTGTTTTAATAAGTTTCCAGGGAAAGGGGTATTCTGTGTCTACCTTGAGGTCCAATGTGACCCACAACCAAATTGAAATATGTAATGACAGGTCTGGGACCCCAAAATTGCACAAAAAATTCTCCAAAACAGTCAATTTAAGAAAGCTTTACTGTCAATTTAGACTTTATGCAAGACAATGTGCAAAGAGGACCACTTGAACTCTTAAAGTCAAAAGTCCTGAACAAATCCATGATGCCACCAAAAATATCATGGCACATCCTGATTTCAGAAAATTCAATGAGCAAGAAACATCCCAAAATTCTCAGGTGTCTGAATCACTGCCCACTCCAAGACAAATAAAGGCCCAATTATGCAGCCAGAGGGAGCTTTACAGACCTGTAATCCTTCAAGGCATTTACAACCAAGTCAAGAAAATAAAGAGAGACAAACTGCAAGACAGAAGGCCCATTCACTATGGAAAGAAGGTAGAAGCTTATGGCAGGTTCCATAGGTTGAACCTTGGTGAAACCCAGATTCAACCTGCTTGAAACCAAATTCTAACCTTTCCTCACTGGAAAATGTTTTTGGTTGTACTCCAAGCCACAATTCCATACAGTTAGAAAAACTGAGTCAAAATTTGATACATAAGAATGCAATGAAAATCTTTAGCCTCCAATATTCTTCAGCTTTCCAAACCTTTTTAATAAGATTACTTGTGATTAACTTTCATTAATGATCTCTAAAACCCATTTTATTAATTATTTTTCTGGAAATTTCTTTTTAACACAAGCCTGATTAAATTATGCCAAAATTGCAGTTAATCCTTTGTATCTCATCTGCACAGGTCTTGAAGAAGTTGAATACTTATGGATGACTCACAAAAACTTTTAATACTTAATGAAACTGGTTTCAAAATGGCTTTCAAATATTTTCCTTAATTTATCTAAAAACATTTTCAAGGTGCTGGTGCTTTGATTTTTATTAAAACAAAAAAAAATAGTAAAAATAAAATATTACTTTTAAAATTGCTTTTGGGGATCTTATTATTATAACTGGTAAAAGAGTAATAAAAAAAAATCAATAAACAAGTAAAAAATTCAAATTTTTAACTTTCTTAAAAAAAATCAATAATAATTATTGTTATTATTTCTCTTTTAAGGCCTATTTATGATCAAAATAGGCCAAAACCTACAGAAAAACAAAAACAAAATAAGGAAAAAAGAGAAGAAAAATATTTCAAGCTTAAATTGAAAATAAAAGTTTGTTTTTTGACCCAAAATGTGTTCCGGAGGATTGGAAACTACTTAAGACCCCCAGTGGGTCCCCTAGGGGATCTCTGATCACCCAAAAGTGTTTATTTGTTATCAGAGATTTTTGGGATCCCCCCAGGGGGTCGATGGGCTCTAATCCCCCTGGAAAAACTTTAAAATTAAAAAATAACAAAATAAAAAATTAGGATTTATTTAGATTACTCAGTTTTTTTTTTTTTTTTTTTTTTTTTGTATATTTTTTCAGAATTCTATTTTAATCATCAATGTGTCAAAAAAATAATTATTAAAAAAATTATTATTATTATTTTAGTAAAAACCAAAAAAAAAAAATCATAATAGTTAATTTTATTTAATCATTTTTGTAAATTTTTTTTTCCACTTTTGATCCTAAATGTTTCAAAAATAATTAAACTAACAATTTCCATAATGATAATGGTAAAAATAATAAAAATAATGAAAATGATAATAACATCAATAATAATAATAATATTATTATTATTATTATTATTATCATATTTTTATTATTATTATTGCTATTTTGAGTATTAATTTATCTTAATAATTAAATTGATGATGAAAAATTCACATTTATCAGGTCAGTGGATTCTAAAATTCAGTGGTAAATTCAAATAAAATATAGTGATACCACCAACCGGACAGTGTCTATTCAAAAATTTCTTGATAATATTTATATCCCCAGGATACTTTACTTTATTGAAGATCTAGAAGATGTTCAAATTTAGAAACAGAAAGGACTCATCCTCCTGGAAGATAGGGCACCAATTAACTCAGCTCAGATCATCACGGAATGGTGAGAAAACCGTAACATACACAAACTCACTGGACCTCAGCCCCATTGAGAACCTTTGGTTCAAGATGAAATATATGGTTACCAATCTTTGAAATCCACAAAACATTGATGAACTCAATATTGAAATTAATGCTGGGTGGTATTCATTCCTTGTGATACATCTTGATGCTCTACTTGCATCCATGCCAAACAGGATACAAGCTGTTATCAATAAGGATGGTGCCCTAGTCAGATTCTGGGAGAAATTTAAAAACTCAATATTTCTCATTATTTTTAACAAAAAATTTGATATAAACTTTAATAATTACTATTATATTTTTAGTTTTACCCCGCAAAAAAAAAACTAATTGTATTATTAGCAAAAAATTAAAATGCTTATTACTCAAATTTATTGTTAAAATAGTTTTACAACATGATATAACTTACAAAATGAATGAAGTATTGATTCAAAAAATTCAAATTCTGAACTCCTAAAAAACCAATTTATGAGAAACAAAAAATAAAATAAAAACAAAAGCATAAAAATAGTTCCCCAAGAAAGTGTTTAGATGTTTCTTGTAGGGCATTGTAAAATCATTTAAGTTGTGTGGCTTACTTTTTTGAAACAAGCCAAACTAAAGTTGACAAATGGTCAGCAACTTTTGGAAACTGGCCCAAAACTCATTTAAAATAAGACAAGATTTCTTTATAATGAGATAACAACACTTGACCACTTCCCAATTTCATTTTATACCTTTCCCAAGCTAACCTTACAGACCATATTATTATTATTTCAAAGATGATAAAAATAAGTTTGTGATTGTAAGTTAATAGATAAATCAATTTCAAAATTTTGTTATCAATATAAATCTTCTTTTTTTTTTATCCCTTAAAGAATTTAAATTTCAATTAAAGTTTGGTGATGATTGATGATGATCAAATTTGAGTTTTTTTTTTAATATTTTTTTTTTATAAGAATAAGAAAAGATAAGGTTAGAAGTTAGATAGATCTACGTAACCGATTGATTGAATAGATTTAGTTTCAAATTTTAATTGATAAACTGTAAGTTTACTTAAGTCATCTATCAATAGTGTAAAATTCATTTTTAATCATCCAATTTGAAATTTCTTTAAACTTTGAATTTTGATTTTTGATTTTTTTTTAAAAATTTACCGCAATTTTTTTTTATGATGATTGATTAATTAAAATCTTATGATAATCGAATTTGAATCCCTGGAGCTAAGGCAGAGATGATTTAGTAGATTATTAGATTTTAAATTTTTTCTACTTAACAAAATACAGCAATACAGTAACAGTTACACAGTAGTACCAACCAATTACAGTTACAGTTACAGCTACAGTACTGTTAGTAGCGTAGTGTTGTGCGTAGCCGTAGTTAAACTCTATTTTGAGGTCTTGATCCCTTATCCCTTTTCTCAAAAAATTTAAAAATTATTAATTTTAATTTTAAATTTTCATTTGATCATTTAAAAAATAAATAAATTTAAAATTTAAAATTTTCTTTATTGTAGCGATTAGTGATTAATAAAAAAATTAAAAAAAATCAAAACTTTGTATTCTAATTTACTCTATCAAATTTTCTTTTTTGAAAAAGACTCATTGAAAATCGATAGCGTAAATCATCTCTTTTGAAAAAATTTCATATCACAATTTTAATTTAAATTTAAATTTTTAAATCCAAACAACAATATAAAGCAAAGAAAGAAAATCATTTTATAATTTAATATTTTTATAATAAAAAAATTTATTCTTATCACATCACATCAAAACCAATATTAGTAAATAGTAAATAGTAAATTGTGATCAACTAATTAAATCTTTAAGTATGACCGTTCTAGCTGATACCGTCAAAGAAGTCGTAAGTCAAACTTCACCCAATTCATCCTTTTCAAATTACCCATTCACTTGAAATTAGTTTCATCTTGATCAAATTCTAGTTATTTTAATTAGAAACCATTCTTCTTAAACACTTAATTCAGGCTGTTTGACTAAAAAGTCTCATTGATCGTCATACTACGCTATACTTCAGTTTAATAATCTATACTACATATTAATACCCTTCATAATAAATTTTCATGATCACTCTCATCCATCAATTCACTATTATGGATTATTCAAAATATTAATCTAATCATCCTCATTCTCTCACAATCATATCGATCTTAGTCTGAGCATCCAAGCGCTAGAGCTGTCACTCAGCCAACCGATAAAGATTTCAAATTAAAGGATGAAGAACGAAAGATGCGCTTGTAAGTAAAACATTTATTATCAGTCAATTCTGCTTTTATTTTTAATAAGATTATTATAATATTAATCTTAATCATTATTCTTTCAAAACTACTGTAGTTATGGTATCATTCAAGCTTTTCGACTTGGAAAGTATCCTTCCAACAAACAAATAGATGACTCTCTAAATTATACTCTCAATCATTCTCCAATCGATACTAGTAAATTGAGCTCAGATGGAAAACAATTAATTCAAGACTTTAAACAAATCATCAAGACATTACAAGTCATCGTCAAAAAGAATAACGTCGATGAATTAATGCAAAACTTTTTGGTGAGTCAAAATTTCCTGCAAACCTTATTCTCAAATCAACACATTCATACAGTCTACCTTACACATACTGTACACATCATATGACATAAATTGTACTGTACTGTACTGTACTATACAATTTTAACACTATTGTAATCTATAATACAATTGCCAATGCTATCGATTCAATCAAGTAATTAGTCCTAGCTCAAATCATTCTTATCACAGAATCTTACTCGTGCTCTTTGCAACTTTCTCTGCTGCACAATATTCTTAACCTCCTCCACGCACATTACCTCACTAAAGTACAGTACAGTGCTCATTATATCTATAAACATTCACATCTTAATTAATCATTTAGACAATCTTACTGGCATCTCTTCAAATTAACTCATATTCAAGCTTACTGATCGTTCTACATCTTTCAGTTTCACACTAGGCATGTCGATAGTGAGGCACACGTTCAAAAAATTAAAGAAGCTTCTGGCGCAGCGCCTTCTAAGGATGAAACAAAGAATGATGGTCAAGCCGCTGCACAACATCTTAGAACTTTGGCTAAATTAATTTATACTTCCTCCGAGACTAGAAGTTAGTCCATAATCTCTTTAAAATTCACCTCAATCAATAAACTAATCTTCATCACTTATCATCATAATCCTATATAAATTGAAATTTAAAGAGTTATTAAAAGATATTAGCATCTTAGCTCGTGATGTAGTTGCTGACGCCGCCGTAAAAGTCGCCGATACGGCTAGACCAACTGAAGAGGCCCTCAAACAAGTTGATGAAGCTGCCCCAGCTAATCAGTGGGTTGGCCCTGATGGTCAAACAGGTTCAACTCAAGATAAAGTCAGGCTAAAAAAAATCACTTGTTTGATCAAAAATTCAATTTGGCATCTTTCATAACATTTTCTTTCTTGCTTTCAATAGGTTCCATCAACCGGTTTAGAAAACCTTCAATCTATCCCTGAAAAGCTCAACGATCAAATCCCTAACCTTCAATCAGATCTTGCTAAATCTACTCAAAACGCTCAAGCAAAATCTCAGGATACTCAAAATCAAAAATCTCCCACCAGCCCTTCTTCAGGTGACCTTAGTTCACTGGTTAAACCAATAACTGAAACCTCACCTCTAGCAAATAAAGCTGAGGTGGCATCTACTGTGACCTCTGAAAAAAAGAATCGAATCAAAGAGGCTTACGGAAACGTGATAGGAAAAGCAAGCAATCTTTATAATATCCTTCATCAGCTCAATCTGAAACTCTAACCCATTCTTGAATTTAGATTCCTGAAGAACATAAAGAAAAATTTCGAAAAGCTCGTGGAGATACCAAAGAGTACGTACACGAAAAATTTCCTAAAGAACGTCGGGAAAGGTTTATCTATCGGTTGAAGAAAGTGATTGTGGAACAACAACGTCACAACGACTATCAAGAAGCCATGTAATTATAAACTTATCAATTTTAAAAGCCTGTTTTCTTAAATCACGGGTCTGATTTAATTCACTCTTACTATCAGCGATTTCTTTTTAGGATTAGCCGAATCCTATAAAGGTCATGCTCAAGAGGTGACTTCCACAGCCGTCAATAAAAGCGGAGACGTTCTCAAGGATCCTACCTTCAATCAAGCTCAAAAAGAGCTGCGAACCCTTCTTGAGAGATTTGCTGGTGGTGCTTCCATGAAGCCAATCTTTGACGCTATCAATGATATCTATCTTGCTGCTCAAAATGACCCTGAACTCAAGGAATGGTTCGTTTGTTTAAATAAATATGTTCGAAGGGTCTTGCAAGAACCCGGTTATGTGATAAAAGATTCTTGCGATCAAGCTGGCCGAGAAATCAATGAGTCTGGAAAAAAATGTCAACTTTTATTTATTTATGTAGCCTATTTCGATTAAGCTGATTGGCTGACGGAAATTTTTGGCAACACAGTTTGGAGTAATAAGTATGCTGCTCAGCGCGAGAAACTATTTGACGAAATCGAAAAGTTCTTTCATTGTTATGCAGAGGTCAGGATGATTCTATTATCATCTTTTTCCTTCCAACAATTTTACTCAACTCAATCAGCTATATATTATATTTACTTTTCAAATGATTTCTAGGACCCGCTTAATATTCGCTTTGGCCAGAATTGGAAAACCTTGACAAAGGATTTATTTTTGAATTCAGAGGGAAATTTGACTCTCAAAAGTGATTTATGGGAGGACATTACGTCTGTTATCTTGCCCGATTTACTCAAACATATTGGTTATATTCCCATTCCAAGAATTGGTATATTTTTTTTTTACTTCATTCCCAAAATATGGTTGGTCTTTCTGACCTCAGTAAAATTTGATATGTTTTTAAAGAATATACCGATGCTCAGTTAGACTTGGTGATTGAAAACCTTACACTTGAAGGTCAGAACCTTTTGCCCAATTTAGTAGAGCTTGAAATGCGCAACTATTTCAAGGTTTGTCATTCCCTTGGATAAAATTGTCAGAATTACCAAAGTGATATTAAACATCAATACCTTACAACAATTAATCTACCAGCTTTCACCATATGCCAAGATTCCCAATGGCAACAGACATTCGTTTTGGATCAGCTTTAGTCAGATTCAAGCTGACTTGCGAGATGTTGCTTTTTATGTTCACAAAAAGGTCTGTTTTTCATTGGATATGCTTTTGAGGTCGACGATTATACTCATCAAGAATAATTTCATTGATATCACTAAAGACTGGGTTCCCAAAACTCAAAGATTCTGGGCTAGCTGATGTAGTAATTTCTGGAAACGGGGTGTCTGGAAAGGTTCATGTAGAAAGTTCTGACGCCAAAGATCGGGTGTTTGTAGTGAAGGATGTCAAGGTCAAAGTCGACAAACTGAGCTTTGGAATTAGAGATAGTAAACATAATTTTCTTTACTCAACCCTTAGACCATTGTAAGTTTCTCCTTCATTTCATCCGAGCTTAAGCTAAAGAAATCAGTGAATTAAAGAATATATATAATAGGGCTCAATCCTTGGTAAAGAAGCAAATCGCTAAAGCAATCGAGGATGGTATCAGAACTGGACTTGGACAACTCGATGCTCAGTTCGTTGATATTAAGGAACGACTAGACGCGGCTGAAGGTGACGAGAATATCTCAAAGATGGATGTGATCAAGGAAACGTTTACCAGTAAAAAGGAGGAAGCATCAATCATAACTGACGAAAAATCTAAAAAGGGAACTTTTAAGATTGTGGCTCAGCGCGACCGTAAAATGTAAGTGTATTGGGCTGAGTTTCTACAAAGAACATGAATTAACTTGATGTTCTTTTTATTTAGAATTGACTGGTCTTCTAAAAACTCTATGGTGGAAAAACAAGCTGCGCAACAAAGTTTAGCGAATGGAAACGAAGGATCAGGATGGGAAAGTGAAGCATTTAGCATGTAAGCTTTAAAGCTCTTATAAGATGTGTGAAGTATCTTTGCTGATTGAGCTTGGATCCAATCGACTTAATTTGGTCAAAAAGTCAAACCTAGGGTAGAACATGAATGGTTTTCGTCAGAAAATTGAAATTCAACACTTCAATCTCTAGTCAACCGAAAAATCAAAGGTTACATATAAAGACACTCAATTTTCATTCAAATAGCAATCAAGGGGCTGAGCTGTTTTAATAAAAACAAATACGCTAATGGGTTAAAACAGATTAATTTATTATTATAGCACTTAGTCTTATTTTCAATATAATCATAACGATTTACAATTCTCAAGGATCGATTTTGAAAGGTTTCTGTAGATAAAAACTAATAGCGCTTTTCCAAAGAAGTCTGGAATAGTTTTATGCTTGTTTTATTAATAATAAAGTAATAATTTGCGGCTGAGAATAATTGCCATAAAAGCCTTCTCTGTGAATTGGCATGCTTTATAACTTTGTTCTTATTTCAATTCTTTGCCTTAGTCGTAAGAATTGTTTTTTTGATAATAAAGAAAAGAATTCATATGATAAAAACTTTTCTGGTTTTCTTTTACTTTGAAACATTACGACCAAATCAAGCCATGACAAAAACGATGTCAATTGAAACAAAAAAATATCAAATTTTTGACTAATCTTGCTTGCAATTCAAGCACAGGTTTTGTTGGCCAAAGGTATCTTGAGCGATTACTAACCAGAAGTTGATGACAAGGGGAATTTCACCAAATGTAGACAGTAGAGGAAACTGCCTTAACCCTCTGCTAACCCATCCGAGATTTTTTTTTAAAGTGTACTATATTTCAAATCCCGCACTACTTGTGTAAATTAAACGTATGTACAAAAAAAAGGGTAGTAAGCCCCAAAAAATTACCCGGTGGGTAGTTTTGCCAAACAATTATGATATATAAATTTTTGATATAGACAATAGAATAAAATGGACAAAAGTGAACCAGTTATCATGCATTCCATCTGGTTCTTTTGCTAGATAGTAATGCACATTGTAAAGTAGGTCAGTCATGTTCAGCTGAGGGTAACTGTGCAAATCGTTCATCTAATGTATTTACAACCCGTTTGGAGGTTGACTTTGCCTTAGTTACACATACAATGCAGGGTAGTTTTTTGAATGGTTTGTTAATGACAGTACAAATTTTGGTATCATGTGAGGCTCCACATTTAGTACAGAGCGGATTATTTTTGCACCAAGGGGCTGTGTGGCCTGTTTTCCAGCATTTGTAACATTGAGGTATTCTCTTTAGATAGTGTGATCCGCAGTAAAATTCATTGTCAATCAATAATCCTGATTTTTCAATTTTCAATGTGAGTTCCTTAGGGTCTTTAAGCCATCTTGCTGATTGAATCATGTTGGGGTAAATTTTATTTTGGGTTCCAAGTTGAAGTAAATGAGAGGAGTCTTCTGGATTCCATTTATTAAAACTGTATAATGAGTGAGGAGTGTTTTCAAGTTTCTGTTCAATTGGCTTGTCCAGTTATGTTTGTTGAGTAACAGCCATAAAGCTTCAGATTGAGTAAAGGTTTAAATTTTTAAATCTCTTGATGGTAGACATTTAATTCCCTGTATTTCCAAAGGCTTCCATGTTTTTTAAAATCCCATTGATAGTGCCTGTTACAGTTTTGGCAGAGAGGTTGTCAAGATCTTTAAGTCCTGGTGGGGTTCAGATGAGTAAAGTTGCTGGCTTGAATTCATTCAGCATTTGAGAGATTGGTGATCAGGTCTTCAATTTTGTTTCTTTCTCTTGTGTGATTGAATTTTTTACTCTTTTCAGTATTTTTTTGAAGCCATTGTTGTTCAGGTATTTGCAACCAAGACTGGCATTAACTATGATGGTGTTGTCAATTTAAATTGTTCTAATTGATCTAGTCATCTTAATATAATTTCAAAGCTTTTTTTTTTTTTTTGATTGAATTTCTTATCCATTATTTTGTTTTAAAAGGTGATAAAAATATTAAACCTGCTTTAAGAAAAATCTTATCTAATGTTCATTTAAGCTTTGTAAAGGTTTTTTTTTTTTTTTTTTTTTTTTTTTTTGGATATAATGCTTCATTAAGGAAGTGAATTAGTTTTTTTCTTTAAACCTTGAGAGAAATTTGATTTTTTTAATAATGAAATTCAGTTCCAGTAGAAGAAGAAGGAGGAGGAGGAGGGGGGGTGTTGAAATGAATTTAATTATTTTTATGAATTTGAACTTTAGGAAAGAGTTACATAAAAATTCATTTGGTTCATTGTTTATTTTATTTTTTTTAATGGTAGAAGTTCCATCCAAGATTTTTCATAACCTTAGTTCCTGCATTTAAAGGGTGAAAATTAGGGCTGTCTCTCAGGTAGTATTTCTGTCACAGGGGCTCTTTGGAAAAACAAGAGTGACTTGGCACTCAGTAATCAGGGAACTCAATTAGAAGACTCCAAATAATAAAGAAATGAATTTCTCTAAGAAATATGCAGGTACAAAAGATGAGATGAAATTAGAGAAATGAGAAGCCAAATGGCTAAAGAGCCAACCAAGTAAGTCCTTAATCACTGTTTCAACCTATCAGAAGGAACAATGGAATTAGTAAAGGACATTACCACCAATATTCACTGACAGGCAAAAGAAAGAAAAAGAGAAAGGTGCTAAATGACTGATTTGATAATATCAGTATTCACTTAACAAAAAGATAAGATAAATAAAGATAAAATAAAATAAAATTATATTAATTAGATTTTATATGTGAAAAGTTGAGAGCTTGACTCCTTCAGGCCAGAAGATGGTCTGTATTGAATACTGGAAGCTGTATTGATGGTCTGAGGGAATGTATAACTTGCCAAATTGGGAAATGAACTGGGTTGAATGATCCTCCCATGATGTATTATTGAAAATACAAGTCTTGATGAATCTAGACTGTATTGAATGAATGTGGTTTCCAATGTGGATTGATGGAGAATTGACACTTGACATATTGGTTTTGGAACTACCTCTTGAATACCCCTTGAGAATGAATTTCCAGTATTCCCTTGGAGGAATTCTGTGAGTGAGAATATACAATGATGGCTTGATGGTGTCATTGATATTTTAGAGTAACACTTGCACTTGAGCCTTGATGAATCCTCTGGATGACATGATGCCTTGATGAACTGATGAAAAGTTGAAATAAAAATTTGATATTGGAGCCATTGGATTTCTGGTTAAAAAAGGTCCATAATGGTGTATAACACCATTCATGGCACTTTTGGTTATTGGAGGGTGGAAGTGGCCAAAGGTCTTTTGAAATGTTGCCAGGAAGATATAAGTGAAAAATAGGTTTTGAGTGGCTTCAAAGGTGAAAAAGTGTTTTTTTGGTGATTTGGCCAAATACAGCTCATACATATTTAAAACTGTATTTGTGAAAAATGTGCAAAAATGGCAATTAAGCCCCATTTGGGCGTATTTCCCATATGACATGAGAAAATGGCATGAAATGGCTGAATACAGCAAAATGCCTAAAATGCGCAAAAATTCACAAAATGTGCAAATCTGTATTTAAAGCTCAAAACCCCAGATACAGGCTTTTGGGCTGTATTTTCCCTGTTGACAGGAAAATACCCAAAGGTTCCCAAAAGCAGAGAAAGGCCAGGAAAGGCCTGATGATGGTTAAGGGGCCAAGCTGGGCCCAGATAGTAAAATGACCATAAAAGGTCAAAAAGAATGAAATGGCCAATTTGGACAATGATTATGGATATGGCAAAATTTCAATAAATTGGATATGGCATGGGTATACCATATTGAGGTCCAAGAGGGTGGATTGCCATGGTTGTGACAGTACCCCCCACCTTGAAATGGTCAGCTCCTGAGAAACAATACAAGGTGAAGCCTGTTGAGGCAATTTGGAAAGGATTTGAGAAAGGAATTCAAGAGGAATGATTAAGATAAAAATTTGAAAACTGATATTAAGAATTTGACATATGATGTGGGACTTTATTGATCTTCTTTTGACATTGGCTTCATTATTGATGTAATTTTGAAAATGAATGATGGTTTTTCATGATTTTTTTTTGAAAGTAAAGAAAAAAGGATTTTAAAATAAAGAATTAAAATTAAAGAAATAAAAATAAATAAAGAGAAATGAATTTTGAGGAGGTTCCAATCTTTATCACTGATGTTGACAATTTATTTGAATTGGCCAAGGACCTGGAAAAGAAGATTTGATGCCAGGTGCTCAAAGAGTGGCAAAGGTGATTTTCTGAAAGATTGTAGACCCCTCAGTGAAGTGCACACCAGGAGAGGAACTCACTGTTGGTAATTATCACTCCTGCCAATTCCATAAAAAGAAAATGAATTTTATGAAAGAATGAATTGGAATTGGAAAGACTTGGAAATAAATTAAGAAAAGGAATGGTCCATTTGCCCAAGTGAAAATGGCCATAATTTTGGAAATGATGTTGAAAGCCTTGCCAAAGATCTGTGTTAAAAAATTGCAGAGTTCTTAAAGAGTGGCTTTGAGCCTTTGAGATATGACCACATATCCAAAAAGGTCACAGAAAAATTTCTGTAATAATTATACTTATAATAATTATCTCAAACACTAGTAAAAATACCATGAATAAGTACAAAATCTGAGTTAACTCAGAATATAATGCGTAAACATGTGAAATAAATTACACCATTAGATTCCTCATGGTAAAATACACATATGTCATTTTTATGGCATATCTGAAAAGGCAATAATTACTGAAGTATAAGTAGTAATACCTTAAAAAAGGTATAAAACCTTATTTAACTCAGAAAAAAATGAAATAACATGTGAAATAACTTTTAAAATTGGATTCTCCATAAATTTCCACATATAAAACAATTATAAAGCTATTCTCTAAAGTCAATACTTAAGGAATTAAGCTGAATATATGCACTTTTTTGGTCAATGCATATATTCATGGGTTTTAGCTAATATCTCTTGAAATATACAAGATATAGAGATAAACCAAAAATAAAGTTACCATGTGATTACTGTAAGAACACATATATGAATATTATTTCACAAGCTATAAACAAGGTTAAAACTTGTAATGGATTATTGAATAAAATCAATGGAGCTGTTGACCACTTTGTTGTGAAAGCCATCCAAACTTAAAAAGAAGTAGACAGTCAGATTTTAATAGTTCATACGTTAAGAATGATGTAATTTTAGTTATAATATTCAAGGTATAACCCCTTGAAATCATGGTTTGAAGTTTAAAATATTAAATTTTGACAGAAAAGATGAGTTACAAGAAAAATCATCAAAAATAGAGTTTTGATGAAGTAATGAAATTCTCTTGGAAGTTTAATAAGAACATTCCTAGCTATCAGAATACACTCTCAGAATAGATTTAGCATGTATAACTTGAAATTTATTAGTGATCAAAGCTTAAGCTTAAATTTGATCATTTATGATAACTCACTGTAATCTTATTTTAAGTTTAACAGTCATATAAGTGATAAAACTGGTGAATACTATTATATTATGATTAATATTAATAAAATTCACAAAGCTTAGTCTTTTCCCAATCCTATGATGTCATCAAACTTAGAGTTATAGTGATAACTCTAAATAATGGCATAATAATGAGATAAGATGGTTTGATCATGACATAATCATCACTAAACCTTAAAATACTGATCATTTCCAGTGGATACCATCAGTAAATGTCTACTAGAAGCCTACTTGACTCTAGATGGGAGGGATCTACTATAAATAGAGCTCTTTCTACTCTATTTCCTCCTCAAACGGATCAAAACATTAAAACAATTAAAACCAAAGGTAAAATCTTTATTCTATATAGATAAATCTTTTATATTAGTATAGAACAAAGATAATCTTTATTATAATCATCATTTTTGACGTGATTAATTCAATTGTTCTGCTGTTTTGTTATATTTCTCTCTAAAATCTCAAATCCACATAAAATCAAGAAAATTTGTAATTTCTCTTAATTTTTATTGTAAATACAATTTAAATAAGTTGTATTTATATTATTTGGCATAAAAGTATTAAGAATTATTATACTAAGTGTTAAAAGTAGGTTATTTTCTCTTTATTATTACTCTTCATTATTCTTCAATTAATATAAATAGTATTTATATTAATTCATAACTTTAATATTAGTAATATTATTGTTATTAATTGTTTTCATTAATAAAAACCAGTTTTTTATGTCTTCATTATTTGTTGGTAATAATAGCAAGCAGCTTTTAAATATATTAATATTAATATATTCATTATATTATTTTATTTATTTAATAATATAATTATTTTTTATGCCTTAATTATAATAATCATTTTTATCTTATTTATTTTATTTATAAGGACATCCAGAGTACAATAAGTAAAATATTAGTAATTTTTATTTATTGTTTCATGGTCAAACCTTACATTTGGGGGCCTGGCCATGATATTTACTTTAAAGACCTTTAAAAAAAGATTCTAATTGGGTTTATCCAATAACAAATTATAATTATAATCATAAAATTATATAATCATTTTATATTTATTAATTTTAAAAGCTATTGAGGCATTTGGAAAGCAATTGTACTGTCTTACATGTGGTTTTTCACATCCTTAGACTTGCAAGAACTTTCTTTCAGTGACTATAGTGATTAAAAGATATATTTTCTAAATTCAAAATAATCTTATACTATAAATTAATTTCACAGAGTCATATTCATTTTTATCTTATTCTTTAAAAATAAAAACATAAAAGATAATAAAAAATATTAAAAACCAACAAAAAAAGTTATTTTTATTCATTTTTTCCTTTCTTTATTCATTTCATTTATTCAAAGATATAAAAGCAATTTTTTATGTGGAAAATTGCCATATCTCACCAAAAACAAATGCTTCTTACAAAAGACTTATATTTATTTGTCTTTTTTAATTTTTGAAGATAATCCAACAGAGAACAATCAAGCCACTGTTGAAAGATTGGTGGAAGAAACTTTCCCAAGTTCTCCAACACAAATTGTAACCAAGAAAAAGAAAGCTAAGAAATTAGACTTTCCAGGACCCACTATTAAGGAATCTGAAGGTGAGTACCTCCTTTATAAATTTCCATAAGAAGAATTCTTGTCCTGAAATCTTCTTATTTCTTATTTATTGAATTATGACTACCAGAAGAGGCTCCCAATACTCCATCCAATCAGATGGAGCTGGACTCAGAGGTAGAATTGATCCCTCAAATGGGAAAAGAAAGGGCAAAATCTCCAGTGGAACAGAATCCACACAAGGAAGTGCCTTATTCCAAATGCAAGTCCCAGAAATTCCCATGATATCTGAACCAGAGTTAGAGCTAAGTATGAGTAACTCAAAAAAGTACAAATCACATTCAGAGGGCTCAGATAGACATTTACATCAGCCAGTACAAGCAGTACTACACAGTGTACAAAGACAAGAACTGGGAAATGTTTCCTCAAATACACCAAGGAGTGATGAGCTCCTGGCACATCCGCAAAAGGTTCCTCACAGAGGAGGAGATAGTGGTATACTCCAATGTATGAAATCCACTGTCATCCAAGCCTCAAATCAAAAATATAATTTCTCTTATTATAATAATTTCTCTTTATTTCTACTCTTAATTATTCTTTAATTAATATAAATAGTATTTATATTGATTCAGAACTTTAATATTAGTAATATTATTGTTATTAATTGTTTTTAATCAATAAAAACCATTCTCACGCCTTTACTATTTGTTGGTAACAATAATAAAGAGCTTTTAAATATATTAATTATTATATATTAATATATTTATTTATTATATTATTTTTTTATAATATAAATTATATTATTTCATTTATTTAATAATATAATTATTTTATACACCTTAATTATAATAATTCTTTATTATTATAATTATTTTTATCTTATTTATTCTATTTATAAGGACATTCAGAGTACAATAAGTAAAATATTAGTAATTTTTACTTATTGTTTCATAGTCAAACCTTACAGTGGCCAAGGTGATGCTTACAACAAAGAGAGTAGAATACCTCTAAAGGTTCATACCAGGAGTAAGAATTACTTTTGGTAATTCCTCTTCCCACCAAGCACCATAAAATAATCAAGCTTTTGAAGAATTGGGTCCTGGCCTATCAAGATATAAAGATTGAAAATCCTTGATAAGTTCAGGACAATTCTTGAGGTTTTCAGTTGGTTCCCAAGTGGATCTTTCTGGGTCTTGACTGAAGCCTTTCCATTCCACCAAATACCAGAAATTTTCCTCTCTTGAGCTTTGAATATAGTATTTGAGAGACTTCCCATTCCTCTTCTTATTCAATGATAATTGGAGGAGGCTCTTGATGCCTATTTAGGATTCCTGATGTCATGACTGGTTCTAAGAGGGAAATATGGAAGACTTGGTGGATGGACTTCCATTGAGATGGGATCTTGAGATAGTAGGATTGAGTGCTCACTTTCTTCAAGATTGGAAAAGGACCCAACCATCTTTCAGATAGTTTTTTTGTAGGTATAGTTAATTTGATTTTCTTGGAAGAAATCCATACCATGTCATCAGGATTGAAAACAGGTGGACTTGATCTACTTTTATATGCATACCTCTTAAACCTGTTTATGGCAACTTCAACTTCTCTCTTGACATCTTGCTGTACTGATTGTACTTTTGTTGATATCTTTCCAGCAGGAGTATCTTGAGTAATGTGAACTGGTTCAAAAATGGGGATCTCTTCCATAAAAAGTGAAAAACAGTGATTGTTTTTTGAAGGGCTGTCAGAGTTAGTGTAAAAAAATTCAACCAGAGGGAGCCAGGTGTTCCAATCATCCTGATGATAACTGACATACATCCAAAGGTACTGTTCTAGTATCTGATTTACCCTCTCTGTCTGTCCATCAGTTTCTGGATGGTAAGCAGTTGAAAGATCTTTTGAAATAATGAGCTTCTGACAAAGATTGGTCAAAAAAGAAGAAACAAAAAAAGAACCTCTATCACTAACAATTATTGAAGGAAGGCCATGCTTTGAGAAAATATTCTTGATGAATAAATGGGGCAAATACAGTGAAGTTATTAATGAAATTGTCAGAATACAAATTGCCATTTTTAGGAATCTGGCCACTATGACAAAGATATAATCAAAATAATTGGACAGCGACAAATGAGTGATGAAATCCATTGAAAGACAAATCCAAGGGCCATTTGGAATTGAAAGAGGTTTGAGGCATCCAAACTTTCTGTGATGAATGTTTTTGTTTCTTGAACACTGTTGACATGATGAGAAATAATCCTTGATAGATTGAGTCATTCCAGACCAGTGAAAATCCCCCTTGACAAGTTTGAGAGTCTTCTCTTGGCCAGGGTGTCCAGCTAGAGGAGAGTCATACTGTGGAACTCCTTTTAGTGTGGGATTGGATAAGGCAGTCCTTGAGGGGGAAATCACAGGTAAACAGTTTTGAATTTCTGAAATAATCCTGTAACCAAGGGTGCTAATGGTGTTTTAGCTGCCCCTCTGAATATACTAAAAAATTTCCCTAAAGAGCTCACAAATCAATATTTAAGATTGTGGCTTTACAACTAGAGTGGACTTTCTAGCAGTCTCTATCAGACCAATTCAATAATCAGACTAATGATAAAATAATAATACTAATTTAGATAAAATAATTTCAAAAGATAAATTTTTAGGTGATTTTGTAGGATAATAAAGTAATAATTGAGTAAAATAAATAATAGATATAATAGTACTGAGTGGTGATTTAAGTGGTTTTCTTGGTTAAAGGTATTTTGTTTAATGGATGATAGTTTAATATGAGAATATTTTATATAAGTGAGAATATATAATAATAGTGTTTAATATTTTAAATAAGTTTAATTGGTAAATAATTTTGATAATATGTTAAATATATATGTGGTAATAATAATTGTATAGCTAATAGGTATTATAGATAATAACACCACTATATGTTTTCTTAAAAGAATACTGGTGAAGGCTTATAGATTGAGTACTACGTATAATAGTAATAATTGATGATAAGAGGGATGATTATAGATAATAAGAGCTATTAATAGTAAGCTTAATGAAACTACTAATGTGTAACTTTGTTTGTTATTTTTTAATTTGATAAATAATAATAATAATGACTTGTCTTCTAGTGAGAAGAGTAGAATAATATTTCTTTTAATTTGTTTGAATATGAGGATTTGACTAAGAGATGAATTTATAATATAGGCAGACCTACTGTTAACTACAGCTATTTATAAACCACTATTTAGTGTAATATAATAATAATAATTTCTATATTAACCTACTAGTAAGGGATGAATAATTATTCTCCTTCTTGGTATATAATTATTTGCATGAGGAGAGAGGAGAAAATGAGAGAGAGAGGCCTCCTTTTATGTTGTGAGAAGTACCCATGGGCTCTCCATGTAAAGTTTCATTCTTGCCCTTGAGATAATTTTGCTGGTGTAGATTTTTGTAACAAAAGTCAGATGACCTATCTGTTACACTGTATTAGTAATCTTGCACAGCCTTGAGAGATTAATGCTAGTGTGTAAAATTAAGAATGGTATCATATTACTGAGATATTTTCATCATTTGTTTGGCCAAACTTAAGATTGAGATGTTTTTCTTGGTGGGGATTTTGATAAAAATACCAGGTGACTTCTCTTTTGCACTTCTTTAGTCAGCTTGCATAGCCTTGAGGAATTAATGCTGGTGATTCAAAGGATGAAGGTAGTGTTATGTAAATAAGCCCTTGTATAATTTTGTTTTTAAGATTTATTTAGTTTCAGGAAATAATGCTGTGCAATGTGGGGATATCTTATTGAGTTTTAATTCTTGATTACTGTAATTGCTGTGTGGTTTACAGTTTAGTGTATTCCCCTTTCATGCAGCTAGTTGAAGCTGAATTGAGTTGTATTTGATGATCTTGACGCTGTGTAATGTACAGATGTCATGCATGTGGATTGCATAAGCCTTCTTTAAGTGCCTGTATTGATATTTAACTTCAGGTTTTTAGTGGATTTCCCATGTATTGAGTTGAATTGGATACTGTCATATGATCCTTGTGTCACATGAACTGTATTTTTGTTACTGTAATTCTTGGAAATATTATCTTCTTGATGGCTTTAGGGTGGATATAATTTTACAATGTTACTTTGTCCATGTAATTTTGAGTTTTTATGTATGCATTAAGCCTATTGTTGATCCTGTAAGGCTTATATGTAGGTTTTCTTGTATAATTCCATAAGATTAGATTTCCCTATTATTTATTCAATTGTAGAAATATGTTGGTTATTTCTATTCTGAATGCTAAATTCTTCCATTCCTCCCTACTATTGATGTTGTTCCAGGGTGTGTGTGATTTTCAATCATGTCCTTTGAGTGGTGATTTCCTGAGTTAGTCATTTTGATCTCGATTTTCCAACTGTTAATCTTCAAAAAAATTCTTGAAACTGGTAAAAAAGGTATGGAATACCACAATACCGCTTTTGAAGTATATGGAGTTGAATTGTGGGGTCATTTGGAGCCACCACCCAATCTTTTAACAGGAGAAGTTGGGAAGAGGAATCAAGAGAATAATATTGGACATATTTACCTTTACCTGAATATTGAAGAATACTTCTATATTTTGGATCTTTCCATATTGCCTTCTGAATTGAGTCAATCAAATTTGAAAATGAATCCACCTTGACTGCAAAGAATTTTGAGGCTTGAATTTCATCTTGCTTGATTATTTTTTAATAATTTATTGGATTCTTGCTGATGAAATCCTCCCCCCTTTGTGGGTAAATATTGTCCTGATGTGACAATGAATCTGGAAGGGTTTCCAAGTAGCCAGGGCAGTAAATGATTGAGAAATGAAATTCAGATAAGAACTCAGCCCAGCAGGCTTGACGGAAAGTGAGAACCTTTGATGACATGAAGTATTGGAGTGAACAGTGATCAGTGAGAACATAAAAAGGGGAGGAAAGAGAGTGTCAGCCTGTGACTCAAAACCAGAGCACATGCATGACAGCCAGATACCATAAATCAATGGTATAGCCAAGATACCACCAAAAAATGGAACTGAGCCAAATCAGCAAAACATTTATCAAAGGAAAGAGAAAACCCACCAATTTCCAAATATACAAGTACCACCACCATAGAGCAAAAAATAACAAGTTATTCCTGCTCAAAGCTGTTGCTGAGAATAAACCTTAATTTTCACTTCTCATCTAGAATCCAGAGTAAGAGGGTTAAGCCCATCAAATGGGTATTTAAGATGAAGCTCTAAGTCAGGGCTATTCAATGATGCTAGCCAAATTGAGCTAACTCCAGAATTGCAGAAGTTATGACCAAAATAAGGTCAAATAAGGGTGAATAAAATATTTACCTCTCATCTAACCTCTACAGTTTTAGTGTGAGATACCTAAAGTGGGGTATTTTTGAAAAATGCAAGATCAGGGCTATCTGATGGTGCCATCCATTTCCCCATATTTCAGCTAGAGCAAATGTTATGGGGAAAACAAGTTCCATACAGATTTTTAGCAAATTATACATATGTACAAAAAATCTTGTACATGGCATACCCTTTTCCTACTTAATGATAAGCATATCAAATGAGGTACCATTGTGTAGAACACATACAGGGCTACGCAATGAACCAGCTTTGAGCCTTATATCTCAAAAACTGACAAAGTCATGGCAGCTTTAAGGTCAAAATCTCACAGTTAGACCAATACAGCCTTACTGTGGGATATTCCCCCATAGCTATTCTTATGAGGTATCAAAAAGAAAAAGAAGCTTCTTTATACTTAAATAACTCATAGTTTGGTCAATACTGGGGTCCTGTACAGCATTCTATGCGTTATACACATCAGAAGAGGGCTATGTGGTCCCAGATGAAACCTTTCACCCTGTATTGGTGAAAACTTCCCAGATGTGGTTTAAAAGCCACATCTGAGCCCAATAAAGAGCATACAGGGACTATGAAAACCACAAGCAAGTATCTGGAAGTGAAAAATCTTCACTTCCTCTATGTGGAAAGGTCTCGAGGACTTTTTCACCCAAGTTAAGGATAAAAAGGAGCCTTTTCCCCACCAGAAAAGGTTTCCTCATCCTGCTCTTGAATTCCTACAGCTGTCAAAAACAGTTATACTCCTGGAAAATAACCAGGTATAATTTTAATTTTAATTCTTGTAGTCTTTATTATTGTAATCCAACAGGTAAAGCTGCACCCATGGCTTTCAACAGTGTACACCACCACTATTACTCAATAGTAAAGCCCTTAATACTCTCTATTTAACCTTTATAATCATAAATAACCCTTTTATTACCATTTTTCACTGTTTCATAGTCACAGTTATAGCTTGTAAATAGCTATTTGTAAGCTTCATAATAGACTCATCCTGACAGAGAGAGAAGAAAAGCTCTCCAGCGCTTGAGAGCCCAGACTATGCCAAGGAATTCCTTTTCATGAATCTCATAGTTGAGCACTTCTGGGAGAAACATTCAGCTATCAAATGAAATGGGATGTTTTCCTGAGTCAGAGAACTGACTCAGTAAAGCACCCAAGGCATAATCAGAAGAATTGGTCTCTACAACAATGGGTAGAGAAGAATTAAAGTGGGAAAGGATTGGAGAAGGGGTGAAAGCCTCTTTGGGTTGATAAAAATGTCTGAGAGATGCCTTATTGAGGGGAAAACAGGAATCTTTCTTGAGGAAACTTGTGAGTGAACTGATTTTCTTTGAATAATTCTTGATGAAATGGCAGTAAAAATTGGCAAAAACAAGGAAAGATTGAAGAGCCTTGGGGTTTTTTAGAGGTGGCAAATTGAGAATTTGCCAGAATTTTTCTAGGTCCATCTTGAGTCCTTCAGAAGAAACATTATAACCTAAATACTCTACACTAGGAACATGAAATAGGCACTTGGAGGCCTTAGCAAAGAGGTTATTGGCTCTGAGTCTGGAAAGAACAGTGGACACATGAGTGACATGTTCTTCCTAAGATTTGGAAAAGACCATAATGTCATCCAAATAAACCCCAACATAAGCATCAAGAAGTCAATAAAAATTATCATTGACAAGGTTTTGAAAAGAGGCAGGAGCATTGGTAAGCCCAAATGGCATAACCAAATACTAATAACTGCCATATTTAGTCCTAAAACAAGTCAAATGTTCATCAAATTCCTTTATTCTGAGCAGATTATATGCACCATGAAAATAAATCTTGGAGAGGATAGAAGAGCCATTGAAAACAGTAAGAAGCTGATTAATAGGAGGAACAGGATACTTGTTCTTCCTAGTAACAGAATTGAGTTTGCAGTAATCAACACACAAATGGAGGCCACCATACTTCTTTTTGAAAAAGAGGACAGGTGCTCCTGCTGAAGAGGAGCTTAGAGGGATGAAACCTTTCTCTACATTCTCTGAAATGTAGGCCCTGAGCGTATCTGACTCTTGGTTTGATAAAGAGTAGATCACCCCTAACTGGAGATAGAGACCCCTCCAGCTCAATATGATGATCAAAGGTGTGGTGAGGAGGATGTTTCTCTGCTTTCACCTTGGAGCATACATCTAAGTACTGGTGATAAGCAGAGGGAGCAACCTTCATCACAGTTTCTATTTCTTCTGGCTCTTCCTCTTCATCCCACAACTCCTCCAGGGAGTCATGATAAGCTGAAGGAGGAAGGTCCATATTCCCAAAGAAGAGATGAAGTGAAGATACAGAATTATTCTCTACAAAATTGTGAATCTCTTTGAAGACTTCATCTCTAGAGAATAGTAATGACTGATGGGAATTAAAGGAAGGAATATAGACAGAAGATAGAAATGATGGTGTTCTAGAATCGCCAACCAGAGCTGCACATGATTTGGAAGAAGAGAAGTCATTACTGAAAGATTTAGAAGGATAATAATAGTCTCTATGATCATGATTAAAGGTGATAAGCCCTTCCCTCCAATCACTAGATGGATTAAAATGATTAAGAAAGTCAAAGCCCAATATGAGGTCTTCTCCCTTGGGAGTATGAATAACTAAAAAGTCCCATTCAAAGCTTGGGAAGGAAGGGAGCTCAACCATATATTTAGTATGGTGAGTCACAAATAAGGAAGGGGACTCAGAGGAGTCCAAGATGATAAGAGGAATCTTCTCTGGGAGTTCTGAAATGGTCAAAGAATACTTGTGAACAAACTGCTTTGCAATAAATGAGAGTACTGTAAAAAACGAATTTAAGAGAATTATTGACACTAGTATTCAGAATGCAAAATTGTTCTCTGGATGGAAAACAGTGAAGACCATTGAACACAGCATGATCTTCACTCAAGCTTTTCCCTGGCTGGGAAACTTGACCTATGGTTGGGAAAGCTGACTTTGAGGTCTTTTGAAACAAGAATAAAGACTATTCTTCCCACCACAATAGGTACATAGGCCCTCCTTGATTCTTCTTGACTTTTAAGAATTCATCAGCTTGAAATCTTCATTCAACAAGGAAGAATGGGGCTTGTCCCTCTTCTGAAAATTATTCTTCTTCTTTTGATTTGAGCTTGAGAAGAATTTGACTTTGAGGCTTCAGGCCTCTTCTATTGATGATTAATCTTCTCCTTTTGCCTCTCATGGTACCTGGTATAAAGCTCCATAGTAATATCTATCAAGTCTTGAAGAGAGTCAATTCTTGAAGGATGGAAGGCCAATTGGTCCAAAATCCTTGATGGAAATCCCTTCCTGAAATGATGGGTGAGAGTCCTTTAAGCCCAATCTCCAATTCTTGAAACCAAACTTCTGAAATCAGAAATTCATAAGGAAACATGTGGACCTTCTTTCATTCTTAAGGAATCCAACTCTGCTTCAGCCTTTCTGACTTCATTTGGGTCCTCAAACAAAGTAGAGAGTTGATATTAAAATAAATTCCAGGAATTGGGAAGGTAATTTGGATCTTGATGGGTGATATTGGAAAGATAAGGCTCAATTCATTTTGTACCACTGCCATTGAGAAATGAAGTGGCATGAAGAACTTTCTTTCTGTCTTGAGGAAAATTTGCCAGATCATTATGAAAAATAAATTGAAAAGACTGAATAAAGCTTCTTACTTTGAAGGGTTGAGTCCCATCAAAGAATTCTGGTGCCTTCATAGATGGAGTCTTGAAGGCTGGTGGTCTTGATGTTTCAGAATATGAAGCCGCTTGAAGATTGGCCATACTCCGAGTCATTTGCTGCATGATGGACAATGAAGATGGTTAAGACTGATTGGACTGGGCTAGAGTTGGCCCTCCAGTACCTTGGGTTGCCCCCACAGGAGCAGGAACACCTTGAGTACCTTCAGACTCTTCCTCTTCCACAGAATTCTCCTCCTCCTCTTCACCATATTCACCAGGACCTTTAGAAGTGGTCCTTGAAAGTCCTGGAAAACTGCCAACAACTACTGAAAAAGAACTTGATCTACTTGGCCCTCTTCCTTCCTTCCTGGATGGTGCTTCTCTTTCCAAATTGGGTCCTCTGTCTAATTGGGCCCTCAGCTGAGGAACATCTGGGGTGCCATCAAGAGGAGCTCTTGGAGTTGGAGTGAGAACAGCTTGGGCTCTGGCCTGAGATCTTGTCTGTCTTTCAGGATGTGAATGTGAAACAAGAATGATTTCAGGAATAAAATTAAGTGAAATTAATAAATCAAAGATTTGAAGAGGAGAAACTTGAGGCAAATCAACAAAAAGCTTGAAGTAAAAATAAATGTATTTAAGAAAAATCAGTGAATCAAGACAAAATCTTGAGCTAAATCAATCAAAAAAATGTCAAAATGAAATCTTCAAGTAAATAAATCAATATTTCAAATCAATCAAAATAAAAAATCTTGCAGAAAATCAGTCAATCGAATGAATTATTGAGGCAGAATCAATTTATGTCAAAATTATTGAGGTGAAAAATCAGCAAAATCAATGAAATCTTCAGGTCAATCAAGCTTCTTGAATTCAATATCAATTTATGTCAAATCAATCAATAAAATCAAAATTAAGTGAGTTCTTCTTTAAAAATCAGAATTCTTGAAGAATGAATAAATATGAATCTTGATGTGAAGAATGTGTCTGAGTAATTTAAAAATCAAATGAAAATAAGCCTGAATTATTAATGAAAGAAATTTGATGATTTGAAATAAGATTTGAAAAGAGAAACAAAAATAAAATTGGGTCAGATTTAAATTTTCAAAAATGAAGAAGGAATGAGAGAAAATTGAGAGATGAAAATGAATCATAAAGTTCATAAAAATTACAAAGTCATAGTTTCAATGAATGAGTGAATGAAATTATAAAGAAAGAATGAACAGAATGAAAAGAAATTATGAGTTAATTAATATAATGTCACAGGGGCTCTTGGGAAAAACAGTGACCTCCTGCCTTATTGAAGAGGAATTTTGTAACAACCACTCACCAGAGGTAAGGGTATTCATTCATACACCCACTCAAACACCTCAAACCAGCAGATCTCCTATTTGCATCAGCATTCAGTCTCAGCAATCTTCCTTTCTGAAACATGCATACTGCTTGGTACTTCAATACAGCCTGTCAACATCTGTACAGGTTGGATTCACCCAATACAGTTTGGATACACCATCATGAAACTGGATGATCACTCAACTCCACCACATCTCTTGTACAGGAACTGTATTGGCCAGACTCAATTCAATCATTCAATCCTCTCATGAGAATTCTCTCTCTGGATCAGGGCTGGTGATTCTCACATATACCAGCCCTTCTTTCCCCCAGTTAATTAATTTAGTTTATTTATTATTTTATTAATATTCTTATCCTTATTTTTGGGTATTATATTAATTTAATATTAAGTTAGTCTTTGCATTTTCTTTCTTCACCTGTACAGTATGAGTTGAGTTGTCATATCCTTATTAACCCTTCTCTTTTCATTATGACAGGTTGAAACAGTGGACTTGGACTTGTTTGTGGTTGGCTCTTCTATTTCTTACTCTTATTCTTTTGTTGCTGCTTTTGTTATATTTCTTTGATTAGTAATTCATCTCTTAACACCTTTAAGTGTATTCTTTCTTACCCTATCCTGAGCCCTCCATAAGTGAGTCCCGGTTTACTGAGTGCCAGGCCCTCTTCACTTAGAAGAGCCCCTGTGACATTGAATTAATTAACTCATATTTGATTCTTTCTTTTAATTCATTTATATTAATTCATCCCATTAATCAATTATGCCTCTTTAATGATCTTATGATTTTTTTCATGATCATGATTCTTCTCTCATCAATTTTCATCTCATTCATTTCATTTATATGAAAATTGATTCTTGTTCTTTCTCAATCATTTCTGACCATCTCATTTCACTTCATTTTATTTCAATCAAATTTGTCTTTGTTTGTCTATTCAGGTCTTATCAGGAGTTATTGATTGGAATTCATTTGGGTTATTGATTCAGCAATTCAGGATTTATTTGGATTTATTTGATTAACTTTTAAATTCCTTAAGATAACTGATTTATCCTCAAGAATTGATTTTTGATTTTTGATTGATTTTGATTCCTGAAGACATTGATTGACTGATTGATTCCTCAAGACCTTGAATTGACCTTCAAGACATTGATTGATTGATTGACTGATTGTTTATTTAATTCTTCAATATTATTGATATTGAATTGAATTAATTGTTGATTATTGATTGAATTTGACTTCACCTCAAGATTTGAATTGATTCCTCAATACTCATCAAGAACTTTATTGTGATTGATTTGGCCAAGCTTTGATCTCTGTTTTTCATACCATCAATTTATTATTCTAATTCTTAATAATGCCAGTTCAGCATAGCCCACCAGCCAAGAACACTAGATCTCAAAGAAATCCAGCTGTTCTCACTCCTACAGCAAGGGTTCCCCTTGACCGAACACCATTGGTTCATCAACTGAGTGCAAATTTGGACAGAGGACCACCAATGGAAGGAGCAGCACCCTCAAGAAGAGGGGGAATGAAATCAAGAAGATCAAGATCTTTCTACGGACTTTTGGGTGGCTACCCTGGCATGTCTGAAGGTGCAAGAGCAAGACTAGGGGAAGTTGAAGATGAAGAGGGGGAAGAGTCTGTGGAAGAAGAAGATTCTGGGGAGACTGATGCGGAAGATGCTCCAGAGGTGCCTCAGGGCTCTAATATATCCCTTTCTAGTCAACCTCTTGTCTCTCAAACTGAACAAAGTATCCTCAAGATGATGGAGCAAATGACTCAATTAATGGGGCAACTAACTAAAGAAGTTACCCCCAGGGACAGCTCACTCAAGCAGTTACCCCCAGGGACAACTCCAAAGCCCCTGCTTTCAAGACTCCATCCATGAAGGCACCTGATTCTTTTGATGGCACTAAGGCTCTTAAATTGAAAGGATTTATCCAATCCTGTCAAGTGATTTTCCATAATGATCCAGCGAATTTCTTCTCTGACAGGAAGAAAGTTCTTTACTCAACTTCTTTTCTCACTGGTAGAGCTGGAAAATGGATTGAGCCCTATCTCTCAAATATTTCTAATGAAGATCCTTCCTACCTCCTCAATAATTGGCAGCTGTTTGAAACTCAATTATTAACTCTTTTGGGTGACCCGAATGAAGTCAGAAAGTCTGAACAGGAGCTGGATAATTTGAGAATGAAGGAAAGTGGTCATGTAACCTTGTACATTTCTGATTTCAGAAGCTTAATGTCAAGAATTGGAGATTGGGGGGAAAGAGCTTATATCCATGTTTACAGGAGAGGATTGGCATCAAGATTATTGGATCAGTTGGCTTCTCACCCTGGAACGTTTGACACTTTTCAAGAACTTATGGATGTCACTTTAGAACTAGACACAAGATATCATGAGAGGCAAAAAGAAAAGGGTGGCAATCAAGAGAAGAAGCCTCCTGCTACTGGGCCCAATCAATCTAGGCCTCCTCAGAACTCATCTTCAAAGAGGCCTCACCAAAAGAGGAATAAGAAGGGCAAGCAATTTCAATCTTCAAAGGACAAGCCCCATGCTTCTCTCCTCAATAAGGACAATAAATTAGTTGGTTCTGAAAAGGAGAGGAGGATTAAAGAGGGGTTGTGTACTTAATGTGGTGGAAAGCACCCAATTAAAAAATGCTTCAAGAGACCTCAGAAAAAGCCTGGGTCATCAAGAGGCTTCCCTAAGAAGCAGGGAAAAGCTTGAGTGGGGATCATGATGTGTTCAATGGTTCTCACTTATTTCCTTCAAGAGAACAATTGTGCACTCTGAATACTAGTGTCAAGAAATCTTTAAAGTTTCTTATTTTTCCTTCTGTCTCTGATATTATTTATAGTATTCTCATTGATTCTGGTGCTACAAACTCTTTTATTGCAAAGAATTTGGTTCTCAAGTACTCATTGACTCTGTCAGAGCTCCCTGAAAAGATTCATATTTTCATTCTGTATTCAAATGAATCCCCTGCCTTGTCCATCACCCATTATCCCAAGTGGGTAGTTGACTTGCCTTCCTTCCCAAGCTTTGAATGGGATTTTTTTATCATAGATTCACCCAAAGGAGAAGACCTGATATTGGGCTATTATTTCCTTTACCATTTCAATCCCATTACCAATTGGAAAAATGGATTGATCACCTATGATTCTAGTCATAAAGGTTCTAGTGGTATTCTTCCTTCTGCTGATAATGACTTTGCCACTTCTGTCAACAGTTTTGCTCTGGTTGGTGAACTTAAGACACCTTCCCTTCCTTCTTCTGTCCATATCCCTTCCATCATTCCCTCTCAGTCATTACTTCCATTAAGAGATGAAGTCTTCAAAGAGATAAAAGATGTTGGAGAAGATGTTGCCATATCTTCACTTCATCTCTTTCAAGGGGATATAGACCTTCCTCCTTTATCTTTTCATGCCTCCCTGGAGGAGCAGTGGGATGAGGAGGAAGAGGCAGAAGAGATTGAAACTGTGTTGAAGGTAGTCCCTCCTGCTTATCACCAATATTTGGATATATCCTCCAAGGTGAAAGCAGAGAAACCTCCTCCACACCACACCTGTGATAATCATATCAAATTCAAGGGTCTTCTACCTCCAATTGGTGTTATCTACTCATTATCAAACAAAGAGTCAGAAAAACTGTGGGCCTACATTTCAGAGAATGTAGAGAAAGGTTTCATAAGACCTAGCTCCTCTTCAACAGGAGCACCTGTCATTTTTGTCAAAAAAAAGGATGGAGGTCTCCGTTTGTGTGTTGACTACCGCAAACTCAATGCCGTCACTAGGAAGAACTGGTACCCTGTTCCTCCTATGAACCAGCCCCTTACCATATTTGACAGTTCCACTATCTTCTCCAAGATAGATCTTTGTGGTGCATATAATCTCATGAGAATCAAAGGGGGGGATGGGCACTTAACTGTCTTTAGAACCAAATATGGTAGTTATGAGTATTTGGTTATGCCATTTGGCCTTACCAATGCTCCAGCTTCTTTTCAGAATCTTGTGAATGATATATTTGCATATTCTTTGGAAGTGTTTGTTGTGGTTCATCTAGATGATATCATGGTTTTCTCCAGTTCTGAGGAAGAACATGTCAAACATGTGACCTCTGTCCTCCAAAGGCTGAGAGAGAATAATTTGATTGCTAAAGCCTCCAAGTGTGTATTCCATGCTTCAAGTGTGGAATACTTGGGGTATGTTGTTTCAAGTGAATGCCTCAAGATGGATTCTTCAAAGGTTCAGCAAATCCTCAATTGGCCTCAGCCCAGAAACATAAAGGCTCTTCAGTCTTTTCTTGGCTTTGCCAATTTTTATTGTTGCTTCATTAAAACTTACTCCAAAAAAATCACTTCTCTCACTTCCCTTCTCAAAAAAGACTCTCCTTTTATCTTCAATGAGGAAGCTCTTAGCCAGCTTCAAATACTCAAAGAAGCATTCACCACTGCACCTATCCTTGCTCATTTCAATCCTTCTCTACCAAGTATAGTGGGGACTGATGCTTCTGATTATGCTTTGGGTGCTGTACTGAGTCAGGTGAATGACTCAGGAAAGCATCCCATTGCATTTGATAGTCGCAAGCTGCTCCCAGCTGAGCTGAACTATGAAATTCATGACAAGGAACTCCTTGGAATAGTTTGGGCTCTCAAGCACCGAAGAGCTTTCCTTCTTTCTCTTTCCAATCCTTTTTAAGTCTTAAAAGACCACACTTCTCTTCAGTATTTCATGTCTTCTAAAGTTCTTACTTGTTGTCAGGCCTGTTGGGCTGAATTTCTTTCTGAGTTTCATTTCACTATAGCTTACTGCCCAGGCAGGCTGGCCACTTTACCAGATGCCTTGTCACATTGGGAAAGAGTGTACCCAGAGAGGGGGGTGGACTTCACCAGCAAGAATCCTTATAATTTTCATCAAGTAATCAAGCAATATGGAATTCAAGAGTCAAGATTCTTCTCAATCAGGGTTGAAATATTCTCGGATTTAGTTGACAAGATTCAAAAAGAAGTATGGCAGGACAATGATTATAAAGAAATACTCAAGCAAATAGCAAGAGGTGAATCAGTTCCAGATTATTCTCTTGAACCTCAAGCCAAGTTACTATTATTCAAAGATAGAGTGGTAATCCCAAGCAATGAAGAAATCCAACTCAATATTCTTCAAAAGCATCATGACTCACCATTGGCTGGCCATCCTGGCCAAGAGAAGACCATCAAGCTCATCAAGAGGGACTTTTATTGGGCTGGTATGAATCAACTCAGCAAGGATTATGTGTCCTCATGTCAGAAATGTGCAAGAAACGAGAACATTCATCACAAGAAGTTTGGATTACTCAAGCGTCTTCAAAATCCATCTGGTCCTTGGAATTCCTTATCAATAGACTTTATCACTCAATTTCCCTTGTCAAACAGCTTTGACTCAATTCTAGTAGTGGTGGACAGGTTCTCAAAAATGGAAATCTTCATTCCAGCTTATGGAACAATCACTGCTCTGGAATTAGCTCAAATCTCTATCAGCCATGTCTTTTCCAAACATGGACTCCCAGTCAGTATTGTAAGTGATAGAGGATCTGTATTTGTTTCATCATTCTGGACCAATTTATGTCAGCAGCTCAAGATATCAAGAGATCTTTCAGCCACTTTTCATCCTGAAACAGATGGACAGACAGAGAGGGAAAATCAGACTCTAGAACAGTATCTTCGGATGTATGTCAGCTACCATCAAGATGACTGGAACACCTGGCTCCCTCTGGCTGAACTTGCCTATAATAATGCAGAACATTCATCAACAAAGCAATCACCTTTTTTCACCATTTATGGAAGAAATCACAGCTTTGACTAAATCCATGTTTCTCAAGACTCACCTGCTGGAAAGCTATCAACAAAACTCCAATCAGTACAGCAAGTTGTCAAATAAGAATTAGAGTCAGCAATAAGGAGATTCAAGAAGTATGCAGATAGAAATAGAGAAATTCCACCTGATTTCCAACCTGGGGACAAAGCATAGATGGCTTCCAAGAACATCAAGACAACAAGACCACCAAGAAATTATCAGAAAGATGGTTGGGACCTTTTGAAGTTCTGAAGAAGATTTGCAGCCATGCATATCACATCAAGTTGCCTCAGCAATGGAAGTCAGTTCACCCTTTATTCTATGTGTCCTTATTAGAACCAGTCAAGCATTCAACTATCCCAAATCGACATCAATTGCCACCACCAGTCTTAGTGGAGGAGTAAGAGGAATGGGAAGTGGCTCAGGTTCTGGACCCAAAACTCAAGAGAGGTAAATTATGGTATCTTGTAGAGTGGAAAGGATTTAGTGAAGACCCAGAAAGAACAACTTGGGAACCAGCTTCCAAGCTTACCAACTCACAAGACCTTGTCAAGGATTTCCATTCCTTGTATCCAGACAAGCCTGGTCCAAATACCTCAAGTGTTTGATTTATGGTGCTTGGTGGGGAGAAGAAGTTATGAAAGTAAGTTCCTCTCCTGGCATACACCTTCAAAGGGGGTATTCTACACAAATGTTGTTGTAAGCATCACCTTGGCCACTTTGTGAGCACTTATCAATTCTTTGGACAGGTTCAGGAAGCATGCAACATCAATACTCTCCATTTGGACCTTATCAAGATATGGCCAAATGTTTCTTTATTTCTTTTTCTTTTCTTTTTCTTTTTTATTTATCATTATTGCAAGTTATGCCGATCATTATAATTCAAGACATTCATTAATTCAACTCAATTATGGCAATTTATTTCAGTTTTATGGTGCTTGGTGGGGAGTAGGAGTTATGAAAGTAAGTTCCATATCCTGGTATGCATCCCTGAGGGGTCTACTTCTTGTAAAACATTACCTTGGCCACTCTGTGAGAATCAAATGCTTGGTTTTCATTTTTTCAGACACTTCTTGGCCAGAATCAAGCAACTCACTACAAGAAGGACCAGCCATCAGGATTTTTGTTCTTTCTTTTTCTTTACTCTCTTTTCTCTCAATATTTTTCTTTTTCTTTACTTGTATATTTTTTTTTATTTTATTTCTTTAAAGCAGCAGCATCAACTCCAAAATCATGTATTTGGAGGTTCCATTTTATTTTTGAATTTTCATTTTGAGTAGTTATAAGAGTGGGGATAGAAGTAAAACCAAACAAAAAAAAGGATAAGGAAACTAGTTATCTCTACCTAAATCATCAAAGGTTCTCTGGAAGTCATTTATTAATTCATCTTCATACCAGGAAAATTTTGCAGCCATCTCTTCAGAAGCAGTGCACAGAATCATTGTATCATTAGCATACATAATCACATCCCTGCTATTTCTATCAGCCCTCCTGAATAATCTGGCCACAGCTTGTTGGTTTTCACTTGCTGCATTGGGATATTCTCTGGTAATTTGGATAGGCCAACAATCTCTTCTTTGAAGAACTTGAGTGGCAGGAAACGGCAAAGGAGACAAACCATCCCTTCTTCTGCTGGAACTGGCCACAGGTTGGAGTTGACAAGAGGTGGTTATGCCTGAGTTCCTGGGTTTCTGGCTTGGTGATGGTCCTACTGCTGAATTCAAGGCAGGCCTGGCATGGGAAGTACTTGGTGAAGAAGGAGGAATGGAAGGTTCTGGGAGCACTGGGAATCACTTGGCTTTGGAATCTGTTGGCAAGAGGCTGAGAAGAGGAATAGCTGGATGGATGGCCAACCAAATGAGAAACAACTTCAACTTCTTCACCATCCAACTCATCACTACCTTCAGAATCTGTATCAGTTGGGGAATCAGAAATCCGTCTTATTCTTTTCACTACACCTTCAGTATTGATCCTGGAGATTGGGACTTCTGAGCTGGAATATATTGGCCTACTACAAACTGGAATTGGCCCTCCAACATTAGTCCACCTGGCCATATCCCTCTGCCTAGAACCAGTCAATACATCAAAATATCAGTACCAATTTCAATTAATATATGAAAATCAATCAAATTGAAAAAATCCTGAAGGTCCATTAGGAGTAGGTGCCTCAGAGACTGGAAACTCTTTCCCAAAAGGCCCATCTTTTCTACTCCATAAATACCTCCTGACATTAGAAGACGGCTCCCGGTACAACAACATGGTTTCTTTCCAATGGAGCAATAGTGGCACTTTGAAGATTGAGGATTGTAGTGTTGAAAACAATCCTTAACCTTGGCCAAACACTCAGAACAAGAAGGATCAAGAACTTCAACCGCTCTGTATCCGTCATAGGTTTGGGAGGGATCAAAGTGACCAGAAGAAGCCATGGAGGGTGAAGAAAATTGACTGAAGACGCCAGAACCACAAAGAATAGATGGTGGCGGTGCAGAAGGAGAATATTCAGTGAGCTCAGTCAGTTTTGAAATAATAACTGAAGAATATGCAAGCAGAAGATTCAAGACGTCAGAATCAGTCCACTCCAAATCAAAAAATGTTGACCTCAAGGAAATGGAGCCATAGCTCATTTATGCCCCCCCTCAAAGCCTCTAAGGTGAGCATTCAAGACCCCTTTGGGGCTGAATTAATCACCCAGGGCCTCCCCTGCAACTTTGGGGAGGCCAGGATCTTGATGGTCCTGGACCCCCTCAATGGGTCCAGGCCATGGGCCATTTTTTTAGTCCCCACGGACCGCGGACTGTGGCATATGGTCCACGGCCCACGGTGTCAGCCTGTGACTCAAAACCAGAGCACAAGCATGACAGCCAAAATACCATAAAACCAATGGTATAGCCAAGATACCACCAAAACATGGAGCTGGGCCAAATCAGCTCAAAAGGAATCAAAAGAAAGAGGAAAATCACACCTTTCTGAATATATAAGTCCCATCACCATAGGACAAGAAATAACAAAGTTATTCAGGCTCAAAGCTGTTGCTGAGCATTAACCTTAATTTTCACCTCTCATCTAAAATCCAGAAGGAGAGGCTTAACCCCATCAAATGGGCACTCAAAATGAATCTCTAAGCCAGGGCTATCCAATGGTACTAGCCAAACTGAGCTAGCACCAGTATTACTTGAGTTATGGCCAAATTCAGGCCAAATAAGGGTGAACAAAACATTCACCTCTGATCTAACTTTTGCAGTTTTAGTGTGAGATACCTAAAGTGGGGTCTTTTTGAAAAGAGCACAACCAGGGATATCTGATGGTGTCATCCATTTCCTCATATCTCAACTAGAGCAGAAGTTATGGGGCAAACAAGCCCAATACAGCTTTTTGCCTAAACCATGCATATGTACAAAAATCTTGTACATGGCATAACTTTGCCATATTTAATGATAACCATATCAAATAAGGTACTATTGTGTAGAACACATACAGGGCTACACAAGGATTCAGTTTTGAGGTTGATATCTCAAGAACTGACAAAGCTACGGCTTTTTTAAGGTCAAAATACCACATTCTGACCAATACAGATTTACCATGGGATAATGTCCCATAATCATGAATATTAGGTGTCAAATAGACAAAGAAGCTTGTTTTTACTTCAATACCTCATATGTCAGTCAATACTGGGGTCCCATACAGCTTCTGTACGGCATTCTACGCATCATACACATCAGAATCAGGCTGTGAGGTCCCCAGAGGAATGTTTTCACACTGTATTGGTGAAAACTTCCCAGATGTGGTTTCAAAACCACATCTGAGCTCCATAAAGGCTGATACAGGTCTTTTCAAACCACAAGCTTGTCTCAGAGAGTGAAAAATCTTCACTTCCTCTATGCGGAAAGGTCTAGCACCCTTTCCACCCCATTTCAGGATAAAAAGGAGGCTTTTCACAGCCAGAATTGCTTTCCTCATCCTGCTCTTGAATCCCCTACATAGTAAACTGTCAAAAACAGTTTTAATATTGGGAAATATCCAGGTATAATTACAATTTTAATTATTGTAGTCTTGATTATTGTAACCCAACAGGTAAAGCTGCACCCAGGGCTTTCAACAGTGCTCACCACCACTATATTTAATATAGTAAAGCCCTTTTATTATTAACTTAAAACATCTTTAAAACTCTTATAATATTTGTTAATCCTTTTTACCATGTCACAGTCATAGCTAAAAGTTGTAAATACATTTATAATACTTTTATCATAGACTCAGCATGACACACAGAGTTTAGGACACCAAAGCATCAAAAGGGCCAAAATGGGCATATATCAAAAAATTCAATAAAATAACCAAAGACCCAAAGAGGGCCCAAAAGGCCATCAAATCAAGAAATATCCAAAATCATCATAGGAAGGGCCAAAGCCCAAAAAACACTATGGCAAGGGACTTTGGGGCATTTCCAAGGCCAATGGGGGCAAGACCCCTTGAAGACTTATTTCAAGACATTTTCAATTGGGCCTTGACAAATGAGATACATTCATATACTCATTTGGAAGCATTTCTTGAGTTAGAGAGCTCACTGGTCATTATTTTGGAATATAACCCAAGGCCATACCCCAAGGACAAAAAGATTTATTGAATCAGAAGAAAAGAAGCATAATTTGAAGTGGAATACTTACTCAAATTGAAAGAAGGGGGGAATCAAGTTAATTTGACAGGGAAGACTTGAAAAAGGACTTTCAGCATAATGGGAAAGAGGAAATAAAAATTTAAAAAGAATTTTTTTTGAAAAAAACATGGGGACAATGAGATGCCACTCAAAAGTAGCAGGGTATTATGGTGTTCAGGAGCCCACCAGTTACAAGAGGGGGATACTGTAACAACCACTCACCAGGGGTAAGGGTATTCATTAATACATCCACTCAAGCACCTCAAACCAGCAGATCCACTATTTGCATCAGCATTCAGCTTCAGCAATCTTCCTTGCTGAAACATGCATACAGCTTGGTACTTCAATACAGCCTGTCAACATATGTACAGGTTGGATTCACCCAATACAGTTTGGATAAACCATCATCAAACTGTATGATCACTCTGCTCCACCACATCTATTGTACAGGTTCTGTACAACTGTACAGGATCTGTATTGGCCAGAATCAATTCAATCATTCAATCCTCTCATGAAAGTTCTCTCTCTGGATCAGGGCTGGTGATCCTCACATATACCAGCCCCTCTTTTCCCAAGTTAATTAATTTAGTTTATTTATTATTTTATGAATATTATTATCCTTATTTTTGGGTATTCTATTTATTTCATATTAAGTTATTCTTTGAATTTTCTTTCTTTGCCTTTAAATTATGCGTTGGGTGGCCATATCCTTATTAACCCTTCTCTTTTCATTATGACAGGTTGAAACAGTGGACTTGGACTTGTTTGTGGTTGGCTCTTCTATTTCTTACTCTTATTCTTTTGTTTCTGCTTTTCTTATATTTATTTTATTAGTAATTCATCTCTTAACACCCTTAGGTGTATTCTTTCTTACCATATCCTGAGCCCTCCATAAGTAAGTCCAAGTTTACTGAGTGCCAGGCCCTCTTCACTTAGAAGAACCCCTGTGACAAATTTTCATTTATTTAAATTACTTCTTTTTTTAGAGAAACCTTTCATCTAAAATATTCTCAACTTTCAGGAGCAGTAGCCTCCTTCCTTATAAAAGAGGATTTTCAACTTATTCCAAAGTTCTTTTTAAAGACACTTATCACTCAAGGGCAGTGACCTACTGCCTTATCAAAGAGGAATTTCAATTTATTCCAGCTTTCTGTCAATACTCTTATCACTAAAGGAAAGTGACCTAATTAATTATCAAAGAGGAATTTTTAATCTATTTGAACTAATTAATTAAAAACCATTCATACAAAATATTCTCAGCTATTAGTGGCAGTGACTTCCCACCTTATCAAAGAGGGATAATCATTTTATCTCAAAACTCAATATTATCACCAAAGCTCAAGAAGAGCCTAGCAAGCCAAGGCTTCAAAGATTAAAACTCAAAATGAATTAGAATGAAGAATGATTGACAGATTTAAACTACAAAATTGAAGAAATTGAAGACATCAATTACTGGGTAAACCCAATTGTTGAAGGAGGAGAAGATTCATTTCAACTATGGATTCCATAGCTTGAATTTGAAGAGTTGTTAAGTTGTCCGGAAAGAAATTAGTGTTTCAAACAATCTCTAAGCTAGAAAGAGCTTCCAGGATTTCCACTATGAAGATACAAATTTTTAGAATTATTTACATATGAAGGTATCAAAGGAAATTTAGGAAACATCTATTTGGAAGAAGATACATTGACAGATGAAGAATGGGGAAGAAAAAAATATTTTGGGGATTTAGAAGCCTTGAAAGGACTTTTGTTGGACCTATTGCAAGTACCAGAAGGAAAATATTTTGGGAAGTGTGGAAATTATTCAACAGAAAAGGCCAATTTGAATGTTTTATGGGAAGATGTTTTTGTACCCTGACTTATCAGTCTCAAGTTTCAAGATTATACTGTCAATATGGAAGATTGTGATTTGATTTGGAAAGACTTATTTATTAAAAAGGCTAAAGAAGAAAAAGGAATATTCAAATCAAGAATCAAGAAACAGCTCATAAAAATAATTCAGAAAAATATTACTAAAAATTAAAAGAATCACCTCATGTTATGAATTTTCAATTTCACACCAAAATAATTATGAAAATACATTGAAAAATTAGGCTGCAAATCAGTATCCAAGACAAGAATTCAAATTAAACATTACCAATATTTTTTAAAAACACCCAAGTATCATGATTTGATTTTAATAGAAAAAAAGGTGTGTTATACTTTATTATTCCCCCTAAAATTAAAACAAATTGGCACAATTTTGGGGAAGTGTGAGCCTAATAGCCTTGACCAATATTTTCTGAAAAAAAACATATTGGAATTTAATCAGAAGATTTTATATTAACTTTAATTCACACTTATTACTAAATGAATCTGAATATCCTTGATCAAATTACAAAATAAAATGGCTTTTGATTACCAGTGCTAAACCAAATAGGGACTTCACTCATCATTATTACCATCCAAATTATGATCAATTCTCAATTTTCTTGAAAAAATACCAACCTATAACTCTTTTCATTATCAAAAGTCAAAACATAATGTCATCAACAGTCCAATATAAAGCCCTTGGAAAAAATAACACCAAATTATTCTGCTAATATGGACCTAACACAAACAAAGAGAGAAGTCAAATTCATCCATAAAATAAGATTATCAATAAATTATTTGGAATTACTATAAAAAAGAAATAAACTATACATATATAATTGGATTTACTCATAAAAAATTCTTCTTTGAGGCCATAAAGAACATTCTATGCTGATGTAATTTGGATTCCTCTTCTGCCCAGGTCTGGGATACATTTTCTGAGAAGAAGTAGGTGTCTCCGGGGAGCTTTGGTTGGCAGAGGAGGAAGGATCTAATCCTTTAACTTCATCAATATTCAGTTCATGGGAAGGAGCTGGGGAAGAATCCAGTTAATCAAGGCCTCTAGAATTATCTTCCAATCCAATGTACCCAGCAAATTTAAATTCACTATCCAAAGAAAATTTTGGAGATGAAGGTTGGAATAATGAGCTTAATATGGGGTTAAGATGGATCAAGAATGGAATGAAAGACAGGTGATAAAGCAGAAGATTCAAAAACTATAGGACTATTAGGAGCTTGAGTCAAAGAAGATGAGCTATCAAAAATAATCAATAAAAACAGAATCTTAAATAAATAATTTGGGTGAAGAATAATTTTCAAAATTTTCTAATGAATTGTCATCATATAGCTCAAGGTCAGTAGAAGAGGTTTGTGAAATATGTTCTGAGGAAAATTCATGACCATTAATTTTGTTTAATGCAGGGGGAGATGGAAAATATGATGGAAAATTCCAATATGTAGGATTATCAAGAGGAATTGTAGATTTTAAAGCAGGGGGAGATGTAAAATAAGCTGGACTATGCCAATGTGGTGGAGTATCAAGAGGTGTTGTGGATTATAAAGCAGGAGGAGAATCAGGAAATTTAGTAACAGGAAATTTCTACTCAATAAAATCATCAATTAAAGAAGCAGAGGCATCATTAAAGAAGGCTGAAGATGAATAGCTCATTCCTTTAGTAACCAACACTTAAAAATTGAAAGTAAAATCAGAAATGCAGAAATGTTTGAAAATAAAAGGACAATAATGATGAAGGGAACAGAGCTCTTATATATCAAAATAATCTTTAAGAATAAGACACCAAGCTTAAGAAAATGCAGATAATTTAAGTCAATTGAGAAAATCTTACTTTAAATTTTAATTTATGCAAGATCTACAAGCCCAAAATGCTGAAAATGATGATATTAATTCAAGCCACCAATTCCAATATTAAAAGCCACAAAAAAATATGATACTTTTACCAAAACAAAGAGAAATCCATAATTAGTAGCGCAGCATTAAAATAAATCAAAATAAATATATATCCTTGTCACAAGATCTAATGCTGCAAAAGAATAAAAAACCAGACAAAATCAATAAAATATTCTCATCAAATGGAAACACATAGGAGAAACTCAATAGTAAAATTTAACAAAGAAAATTAGCAGCAAAATAAAATAAAAACAAACATCCTCTGGATAATTACTTACAGCCCCAATGAGTTGGGTTTAGAAAGTCTTTAACAGACAAGAATCCATCCAGAACTTGGGTTTGTACTTCTCCAATCATGATCAAGGTTGAGCAGCTTCAATCACAAAAAGGTCTTCCAGAATCAAGGAAAACAATGACACCAAGTTTCATAACCAAGCTTTCTCAAGGCTCAGAATATTCTACCCAGCATGGATGCCCTATTTTCAAAAATAACAGGTCCAGCAGAGGAATTACTGACAGAGGGGGGAATTGCACCCATTTCAAAGCTGGAACTGAAAAGCAAAATTTATTCACTACAATAGGTAAAAAAAGGTGAAGTTTTGGGTGAAACATCACCCACTCATTTCAATTGAAGGAGGTCTTTCACATGAGACCTGTGTTATGTTCATGACTGTGGCAGTAGCCGCAGTGACTGTGTACCAGGTTAAGTTTCATTTTAAACAGTCAATTGTGCCTGATACTAACCACTCACAGCAGGGAGAAAGCTGACACCACAGCTGAAGCGTCACACCAGCCCTGCAGCCAGTCCTATTTCTGTGGGAGGCGTCAACTGATGCTGCAGGTGGAGCAGAAGAGCCCCTTGTAGTTAAAAACAGTACAAAAAAATCAAATGAAAAATTAAAATTGAGATAAATTTAAAAAAAAATTAAAATCAAAATAAAATAAGTTAAAAAAATAAGAACAAAATTCAAATGAAGATAAGATAAAATATAAATAAAAAGAACTTGGAATTGATTTTTTTACTTTTTTTATTTATTTTTTACTTATTTTTTATGCATTTTTTATTTTTTCTCAATGATTTTTTTAAAAAAAAAATTAATGAAGTTTAGTCTTTTCAATAGGAAAAGCTAAACAAAAATCAATCCATAGTAGCTCAGATTTTTCTGATTCATGAATGTGGTGACCCCACAGCAGATTCTGCACCCAATGCAGGGGTGGCATTACCCCATGGCTGCAGTTTCAGAATATTTTGCTGCAGTTTATTTATTATTGAAACCCCATTTTGAAATTGATTCTGTATTTGAAGAAACTTATTGAATTCATTTTTTCTGAAATATTCATTTCCCTTGCATTCATTTTGTATCAAAAGAGTTTTGGATTCATTTTCAACAGTATCTTGTAACTCAAAAATGTATTTTTTTAAGAAAAAATGCATGTAGATTTTTACTTTCAATATGAAATACTTAAAATAGATCACTGTTTTATGTTTAATAAATTATTTTATTAAAATATTTTAATGACTATGAATATGAAATTTTGGGAAAAAGCTGGAATCAATTGAATCAATGAGGAAATTTTGTTCTATGAAAAATGAGGGAAAGGAGCTTCTTTCATCTTGGAATGTTTAATATCACTGACTGAGAAATGGATATAAATTTAAGTTTCAATATGAACTTCATTTATGAAAATGTATCTTGATTATAATATAATATTAATACCTTAAGATATGTCATTTAGGGGAAAGCTACAAGTAGTGCAGTTCAATAAATAATGCCTAACATAAAAATTAGGGAAAAATATGTCTTTTTTGATTTAGGAAAGGTACCATTCTCTCTTTATGAAAAGAAATGATGCAGTAGTACACCAAAGACTTCCCTCACAAACAATATAATATTATAAAAGGAGTTTTATTAAATTTTTTATAAGCTATTAGTAAAATTTCCAATCAAAGTTACTACAATTGTACCAGAGCAGTAATCATCGTGGTTGGTAATTGTGATAAGATTTAAAATTCACAGATTTTAAAGTCAAAACCAAAAGCATCCTCTTCAAAATGGCACAATAACTCTGTTTTTTTCGCTTCAGATGTCTTCAAATAGACATGGTGCTCAATTGAGCACCAATATTATGAAATAAAACAACATTTAATGAATTTATAGTGTAATTTGAATGCACAATTCATTAAAAAGGTTTTTTTGAATGTGAAAATAATGTTGAAGGGCTTTCTCATATGAAATTCATTTCAAAGTGTTTTTTCAATGAAAAATTCCTATTTTTACTGTATAACCCATTTAATAATGTATTTTGAATGAAATATATAGTTTAATGTATTTATTAATTAAAACTACCTCTTCCAATTCAAAAATGCATTGAAAAAGACACTTAAAAACTCATTTTTAACAAAAAAATATAAATAAATAATTCATTTGTTGAAAATAAATTATGACATGTATATGAATTTAAAAGACACATTAAAAAATATTGCATTTATCAAAAATACATAGTATGTCATACAATTTGTTGTAAATCCATTAATAAATGGATTTCCTCTTTAAGATTCATTCAACTATGAGCTAAAGAAATGAATTACTTATTAAAAATACATTAAATGGCTTTCGTATTAACATTGTACATAAAACAGATGAATGTAACTTATTTGGAAATATATTCATTTTGTATAAACAATTGTACCTTTAAAACAAAATAAATTCAAAAATACTCATTAATTCTTAATTTATCTTATCAAATTTTGATGAACTTATTTACCTACTTTTTACTATTAAAAATTTGTTTTTTCAATCAGGTGAGAATCTGCAAATGGAAATTATTATAGACTTTTGTATCATCAAATAAAAATAAAAAATATGATGAATATTAATCATTCATAGCAAATTGTGATTTAGTAGGCATATTTAATTGAACTCAAGAGAAGATTTTCTCTCATTCTTAAATATTATATTCTTTTCATTTTTTAGAATTTTCTATATTTACCAGCTTTGAAACTTTCAATCTCATTAAATTAGGTACTTTTCTTTTTGAATGGGTAGTACAAAAATATAATTAGAAATAAATCAAATAGAAATTTTAATCTAGTAATTTGAAATCTAAAGTTGGTATACCAAACTTCATAGTAAAAAATTATGATTTTTTATATTAAAGAAACAACAAATCTGGCACTGAAGCACCCATTAGGCTGGCATTACTTGTACAAAACCTGTAAGGTTCATCTATGAAGCTCTTGATAATAGTAACAAATATCAAGAGTACTATGACTGTCCTCAGTAGAAAATATAATATAATTAAATATCATAGCCACAAATTTATATAATCTTTAAAATAATTATATATATAAAAAATAAGTTTAATTCTTATTAAATAATTCAATAATAAAAAAATTACTAATAATTATAATAAATTATAATTATTATAGTATTTTTATAGTCACTGACAGTTATAACAATAAGAAGTGTAAAGCTCTTGATAAGACAATTAAACATGAAAAATATTAATATTTATCCACTTATAAATGATATGACAATATTATTTATGAAAGAAATTATCACAAATACTGTTTAAAGATAGTTCTTATAGAAAAAATTCTACAAAAAAACTAATACTAGATGAAAAAATATAAAACTTTGAAGAAAATTTACTTATAATATTTATTTAATACAACAAGTCAAACAACAACAATCATTATATCAAATGATGATTATAATTTAGAAACACCCCAAAAATCAATATTTTGAAAGATAAAACAACTTTGTATGATAAAAAATATTCTTAAAGAGTTTTGAAGAGGAATTTGTGGATTTTAAAAGATATTTAAGAGAATAATTTTATATAATAAAATATATTATAGATGATTAAAGCCATAATCTGAATTCTTTGATTTAAATCCTTCAAATTCAAATTTAATGAAGAATAAAATAACTTAAGAATTACTTTAATAAACCTTTACCTGTTTAAATGTCTAATATGATTGGAATGATGATGAGTGATGGGCAAAAACAGTGATGAATGGAGTATTTTCATTCCTACAGAGCAGATCTCATTATTAATAATGGATAAAGAGGGCGTTCTCAGGGAAAAACTGAAAAAACATACCTAAAAATAAGGTTTTTAACTCAAGGTAGCTTATTTTTAATTCCAATTTAAAGCTAACAGTGTTATTCTTAACTCCAAGTAACTTTAATCCTCTTTTGGATTAATCATTTTATATTTAAATATAAATTAAATTTATATTATAGTTCATCACATGAAAAACATAAAAACAGAGCTTCAAGCAAAAATCTCTTAAACTCAATTTTTAATTAATTTTTAAAGAAATCTTAATTTTCTTTAAGTATAATTAAAAGAGTCGATTTCCAGGCTAATTACCAATAAAACCCATTTATAAAATATACTCAAAATTTAACTCATACACAGATAATATTAAATTGTAAGTTGTGTGAAAATTTCAAGCAAATCCATTGTCACAGGGGCTCTTCAAAGTGAAGAGGGCCTGGCACTCAGTAAACTGGGACTCACTTATGGAGGGCTCAAAGATATGATAAGAAAGAGTACACTTAAGAGTGCAAGAGATGAATTAATAGAATAAAGAATATAAGAAAGCAGCAACAAAAGAAATAAGAGTAAAGAATAGAAGAGCCAACCACAAACAATTCCAAGTCCACTGTTTCAACCTGTCAGAATGAAAAGAGAAGGGTTAATAAGGATATGGCCACCCAACTAATACTGTACAGGCGAAGAGAGAAATGCAAAGACTAACTTAATATTAAATAAATATAATACCCAAAATAAGGATAATAACATTCATAAAATAATAAATAAACTAAATTAATTAACTGGGGAAAAGTCCCCAGGGGGGAGAAAGAGGGGCTGGTATATGTGAGAATCACCAGCCCTGATCCATAGGAAGAATTTTCATGAGAGGATTGAATGATTGAATGGAGTCTGGCCAATACAGGTCCTGTACCGCTATACAGAACCTGTACAAGAGGTGTGGTATATTTGAGTGATCATACAGTTTAATGCTGGTGTATTGAAACTGTATTGGGTGAATCCAACCTGTACAGAAGTTGACAGGCTGTATTGAAGTACCAAGCTGTATGCATGTTTTGGCAAGGAAGATTGCTGAAACTGAATGCTGATGCAGATAGTGGATCTTCTGATTTGAGGTGTTTGAGTGGGTGTATTGATGAATACCCTTACCCCTGGTGAGTGGTTTTTACATCCATCAAGAATTGGAGTTTTAATGAATTTATGAAGTTATTGCTATTTTTCCACATAAAATAGCAATAAAAAAACCTTAACTTTTGATATGGTTTTAATACTGGTGGATTTAAAGCTTTAAGCTTAAATAATCTTTGACAGTTCTTAAAACCTTTATTTCAAGCTTGAATATTGGGATTTACCCTTTGGAAGCTTGAAATTCCTGCCCAAATTGGGATAAAACCAGTTTAAACTTTAATGTTGGATCAAAGTCTAATCTCTAAGTTTGAATAAGGTTGGAAATCCTCCAATACAGGTGGGCAACCTTAATTGAATGCTTGCAGATCCAAAAAGTTGGGTACCCCAGCTATGTTTTGTCTTTTTCTTTCGTCCCACCTTTTTGCATGGATTTTGCCCTTTTATTTATTTAAAGCCATACTATGGCCTTAAACACCTTCAAATTGAGCTCATGCAGGATTTAAATTCTGTATGGAAAATCCTTAGCCAGTTCTGTAAATATACACAACACCTTAATTTCAATTAAAATTTTGTTATGTTTTCATAAGCCTCATGCAACTTCAAATTTAAGCTTATTTAAGCTTAAATTTAAATTCTTTAAAAAAATGTTAAAAATTTTGCAATTGTACTGTGAGATTCTTAAATCTTCTAATAAGTTAAGAAATATTCATTTTTGGGTATGACACCCTATGGGTCTACCCTACATTATTTTTGGAGTAGAATCCAAAAATGACATAATAATTATAACTTTGTTTATCCAAAAAAGGTTATAGTTATTTTTTGTCACTTTTTATTTTAAATTCATTTGATAATTCTGTTTAAGATTAAAAAAACTGTGTATAATGTTCTTTGTTGCCTTGTATGTCACACATACCTCACAGGCTCACATTCCCTACCCCCCAAAAAAATTGTACTACAATTTTCATTTAGTAGTTTGCCCCCAATTTATTTGGGGGGGGGGTATAATACACTGTAAAACCTCTCTACTTTTGCTTTTTTAAGTATGTAAAGCACACAATTCAAGCTTATTATTGAGGAATTGGTCTTTTCTCATGTCTGAACCTTCTGAGAAACGTTTGGGAATGAGGTATTTTACTTTCTGAAAGCCACTCATCTTCATGTTGTGGGTTTCTGTACCTGACTGAGTTTTCTCTTTCATTTTTCCGCCAAGTCTCCTTTCTTTTAAGACTTTTAGGACATTTTTCTCTTCACTTTGATGAAGTGGTGGTACTTTTAAGGGTGTTTCATTTCTCAAAGGAAATCATTCCTTATCACTTGAAGTGTAATTCTTTACAAGACTGACAGGGAAAGCTGGATGTTTTTTTCCAATTATCCTGAAAGCTCTACTTGTACTGCATTTTTCGAATGAAGGGCTTTGATAATAAATGGTCCTGCAAAAGGATATTTCAATTTTTTTGGGACCTTAATATTATCAAAGCTCAAGGCTGAAACTAGTATTAAGTACCCTACATTGAGTTCTGGGGCTTTATGACTTTTATCCCACTTTATTTTAGCATATTCAAGGGCTTCCTTGATGCTTTGATTTGAATGATGCCTCACTTTATCAAGCAAAATCTTGAAGCTTAAAGAAGCTGGATGAATATTAACTAAGTCTTTTTTCAAAGTATCAGCTGGAATTTGAGGGTTCCATCCTTTTTCCAACATTGCAGGAGTCTTGCCTGTTCAAGCATTGATAGAAATCTTGTAGGATAACTCCAATTCTGGTATAAGTGTACACCGGTCATGAGTGAAGCCATCAGAATATTTAAACTCCATGCCATAAGCACAAAATCTCCTGATCATTTCCTCAAGAGTCTGAATCATTCTTTATGCTGATCTATCAGTCTGTGGATGGTAAGTGGTGGAGAAAGATAGTTTTTTACCAAAAAGCTTGTGTAAATTTTGGGTGTCTATTGCTATCAGGCTGAGTCTATGAAGAGGTGATAATGATAGTATTTACAACCTAGAATATGACTGAGACAGGGATAATAAGGATAAAAAAGGTTTCAATTTAAGTGAAAGGGATTTACTAAAAGAGGTTTAGTGGTGGTGAGCACTGTTGAAAGCCCAGGGTGCAGCTTTATCAATTGGATTATTATAATAAAAGACTACAACAATTATATTTATAAGTATACCTGGTTATCTTCAATAGTATAACTGTTTTGGACAGTTGTAATACATATGAATTCAGGAGCGGGATGAGGAAACCCTTTCTGGTGGATAAAAGGCCTCATTTTCTCCTAAAATGAGGTGGAATGGCCCTCTAGACCATCCACCTAGAGGAAGTGAAGAGTTTTTCACTTCTGGGTTCTGGCTTGTGGTTTCAAAAATAACTGTATACACTGTATTGGGCTCAGATGTTCTTTTGAAACCACAACTGGGCAGTTTTCACCAATACAGGGTGAAAACTTTCATCTGGGGACCACACAGCCCTCTTCTGACATGTATGACGCATAGAATACTGTACAGAACCTCTATGGGATGCCAGTATTGAATGAAATATGAGTTATTGAATTATAAAAATGTGTCTTTGTCTGTTTGACACCTCATAATCATGGTTGTGGGATATTATCCCACAGCAAAGGTGTATTGGCCCAATTGTGGGATTTTAGCCTTAAAACTGCTATACCTTTGTCAGTTTTTATGATATTGAGCTCAACCTTGGCTAATTGTGTAGCACCGGATGGGATCTACACAATGGTACCCTATTTAATAAGAGAAAATTAAATATGGCAAAGTTATGCCATGTACAAGTTTTTTTACCCAGACATATGATTTTCTCAATATGTGTATGGAGCTTCTTTGCTCCATACCTTTTGTTCTAGATTTGATATGAATAAATGAAAGGCACCATACAATATCCCTGATTGTGCTCTTCCCAAAAAAATCCCACCTTAAGTATCTCAAACCAAAATTGTAGAAGTTAGATGAGGGGTGAATATTTTGTTCACCCTTATTTGACCTCATTTTAACAATAACTTCCGTAATTTTGGTTTTAGCTCAATTTGGCTAGTACCATTGGATATCCCTGACTGGAAGCTTCAATTTTAATACCCATTTTCTGGGGTTAAGCGTTTTTCTCTGGATTTCAGATGAGAGGTGAAAATTAAGGTTTATGATCCGCAGCAACTTTAAGCAGGAATAACTTTGTTATTCTTTGTCCTATGATAAGGGGACTTTTATATTTGGAAAGAGGTGAGTTTTCTCTTCCTTTTTATACCTTTTTTGAGCTAATTTGGCTCAGATACATGTCTTGGTGGTATCTTGGATTTACCTTTGGTTTATGGTATTTTGCTGTCATGCTTGTGCTCTGGCTTTGAGTCACAGGCCGACATACCCTCCCTCCAAAAAAGGCTCATAATTGATGAGACTGTTCAGTCCTCATAGAGGCTCTGAATCTCCTTAGATGAAGGTTCCCATCTGGTATGGCATCCTCTTCCAACCATTTTTCTTTGTCTGCTGTCTGGTTTTTAGATCTGACCAAATACTGTCTTTTGTCTTTCCATTCAGTCTAATCTTCCTGGACTTGATGATCTTCTTCGCAGGTCCAGGGGATTCTTCCACTTCCACTATCTCTGGTGGGGTGGTAGTCTTCTTTCTGGAGGGTAACTGGTCCTATCCTGTCTGGAAGTATGGTTTGACCAGACTCACTGGGAATACTGGGTGTTTCCTTAAGAATTCCTTTGTGAGTATAACCTCCACTGCATTCTTCCCTATCAGTTTAATCATAGTGAAGGGTTCCACAAATGAATCTCTCATTTTGTTTGGTACCTTGGAATATTGAATTTGAGTGTAGAAATTAACACTTGGTCCCCTTCTTTGAAGTCTGGTTCCATATGTGTCTTGTCATACCTCTGCTTGTTGTATTTCTTAGCTTCAGCTATGCACTTAGCAGCTGAGTCACAAGCTCTCTTCCACATGTCATGGAAGTCCTTGGCTGTGGGGTGGATAGTTAGAAGAGCTTTCTTTGGGTGATCCACAGGCAATAAGGGGTTGGACCCTTTTTCTACCAGTGAGGGTGCTTTCCCTGTGGTAGAGTGCTGGCTTGTGTTGTAAGCTAGCTGGAATTCTGGGAGAAGGTTAACCCAGTCATGGGTATACCCTTCATTGTCCTTATATTCTGTGCAATATGCACAGAACCTTCCAATTATTTCCTCCATTGTTTGGATCATCCTTTCAGCTAAACCATCTCTTTGTGGGTGGTAAGCTGTAGAAAATGCAAGTTTTGTGCCTAGCATGTCATAGAGGTTGGTCCAAAATTCTGATGTGAATTTTGTGTCCCTATCACTAATGATGTTTTTTGGGACTCCACTTGTGGCTATGATGTTATTCCAAAATAACAAAGCTGTATCCATTTCTGTGTCCTCCTTATGGAATTTCAAGAACCTCACACTTTTGCTATACCTATGAACTATGACTAGGCAGCCATTGAAATTTTCTTTGCCTCCTGGGACAAGTCATGTAACCCAGTCCATATAAATGGCTTCCCATGGGTGTTTAGGTTCTTCTATGTGTTGAAGTAGCTTATATTTCTTCCCATGTTTTCTGTTTTACTTTTTGAATCTTCACAAGTGTTGATATATTCACTAAACTCTTGCTCCCATTTGGGACACCAAGCTGTTCTTGCTACCCTTTCTTTGGTCCCGTCTTCACTCATGTGGCCCATATAGGGGCAGTAATGACTTTCATGCAGGATCAGGGATATGTGGTCCCTGTCCACCACTGTGAGGGAACTTGTGTGCTTCTCTCTGTGATAGAGTAGTCCAATTATAAGGAAAAATTTGTTATCCTTATAGTTCTTCAACCAGGGCTCCTCTAACTGGGATTCCAGCTCTGGCTCCTGTATTTCTGTTGAAGGAGTTGAAACAATATGCCACACTGTTTGTGTTTGGCATAAATTTCATTACTTAACTGAAGGACTCATTGTGTAGTTCTGAGGAGCTTATCCCCAAAATGGAAGTTTCTGTTTCTTCTGATTCAGTGTCTTCACTGTCTAGGGTACCACTTCCTGGTTCCCATTCAGAAAATCTCAAGTTTTTCCTCCTGTCTATTTCCATTAAATGGATGGGGATATTGGCTGCTATTTCACGGTCATAAGCTGGGTTGCTTTTGACATTATCCAGTGGACATCTGATGAGGCCATCTGCATTGGTGTGGATTTTTCCTTCTTTGTATATGATGTTCATGTTACATCTATACTCTTGGATGGCTCTTTCCCACCTCAACATGTGTCTATAAGTAGTCTTCATATTAAGTAAGAAATTCAGTTCTGTGGAATCTTTATAGACTTCAAAGACTGCACCCTCCAGATAATAATGGAGTTTCTCCAGTCCCAAGACCAGGCATCAGCATTCAGTCTGGGTTTCTCCATATGCAGCTTTGGAATCTTTCAGTTTCCTGAAAATGTAGCATATCACCCCTTCCCTTGGTTCACCATCCACAATTTGTCTCTGGTTTAGGGCTGCTCCTAATCCTTGACTACAGTCTGAATCTATGTAAAGCTTGAATGGTAATTCAAAGCTGGGGAATATCAGGACAGGTGCATTAGTGAGTTAATGTTTGATCCTCTCATATGCACCTCTACTTTCCTTGGTAATTTCAAAGACTACATCCTTTGAGCATAACTTGTATAAACTACTAGTTATGTGAGCAAAATGTTTAAATGTTGTTTCTGTATTAGCTAGCAAACCAAAGGAAAGATTGCATCTCTTTGATGTTCCTTGGTACTGGTTTTTGCAGTACTGCTGCTTATCTATTTTGGTCTATGGCCAGACTAAGGCCTGAGACTTTATGTCCTAGTGCCTGTAATTCTTGTTGGCCAAAATTGCACTTCTTAAGTGAAATTTTCAGATTGATGGGTGTGAATTTATTTAGTACTATGTCTATGTACTGCATATGGTCTTCCCATGTCTCCAAGTATATAATGATTTCATCAATATATACTAACATCCAGCCTTCTAATATATATTCTTGAAATTTGGTGTCCATCATCCTCTGCAAGTGGGATGGTACATTTTTGGTGCCAAATGGAATCCTTTTATAGTCATAAATACCTATATGGCATATAATTCTGAGTAATTTCATGGAGTTTGGTTTAACTCCATTCTGGTGGGAGACTTTCATACAATTAATCTTGGTTATATATTTGGCTTTTTCCAGTGTATCTAGGGCATGAGGTATTCTTGGTATGGGGTACCTATCAGCTTTTGGGTAGTTATTTGGGGCTCTGCAATCCCCACACAACCTATATTTTCCATCATGCCAAGTGATAAGAACAGGAGTGGTGATTTCCACCATTTCATTGTGTCCTATCTTCATGATGACATCCATGTCTAGTAGTTCATTGATGTTTTTCTACATTTCTTTCCTAGCTTCCCGGCTTGCTGGATATGCAGGTCTTCTCAGCAAGGATGGATAAGGTCTTTCCACATCTAGATATAATTCTATATCATTGCCTCTGATTTTTCCCAAGGGCTTTTCACCAATGGAAAATGCTGTTCTATTTTCCCTCAGCATTTTCAGTAGACTAAGTTTTTGGTTACTGGTGAGGCTGGTGCTGAATTGGCCCTCTCTGAATTCATTCAGTAATTATTCTAGAGGGTGATGGGTGGAAATCTGGTACATGTCAAGTAAAATTTTTTTTTTGTTGTTGTACCTATGGTAATGTGCCTGTTCTTGCTGTTGCAAATATCAATGCCATACATCCTTTTTCAGTCTTTTTCCAGTAGGAATTCTTGTATATGGGCATCATCAAGCACAAAAAATTCTGTGTTGATTCCAATATTAACTTTCCTATGGGGTATAATTATTTCTTTGATAATTGCCCCAATGGATGTCATATTCCCTGATGCACTTTAATTTTTTTTGCCTTGGTTGGTGAGAGCTGCTTCTCCCAATTTGAGATGTGGCTATTCAGATAATCTTTGGCCACTATTGAGAAGTGTGTACCACTGTCAATGATCAATGGGTGTTGAGAATTGTCAATACAAACAGTCATATTTGTGCATGTCCCATGTATATATGCCATTCCTTTAGTTGGTGTGAGTAGGAATGTTTCTGCATCTTGTATGTGTTTACACAAGTTTTTGCTTTGCAGTATCTTGTGGCACGCCTGCCTCTAACTGTATGTCCTGAATTTCTATTTGTCTTTCCTCTTGGTATTCCACTAGAAATTTTTCTCTTGGGTCTTGATTATCTTCAGATTGTTCTCTGATAGCATCACCTATAGAGTCTAACTCAGAATCCTATGTTGGGGATTCCTCCTCTGAGACTTTCTCAATGGAAGAGACCTTCTTATTTGCCTTTGGACAGTTATTGGCATAGTGGTCTGTTGAGCCACCATTGTGACAAGTATGTTTCTTCTTGGTCAATTCTGCCTTTTTTTATTTGGGTTTGTCTTTGAAGTCCACTCTGAAAGGTTGTTTCTCTTTGAAACTACTGCTTACAAATTGGCAATATTTCCCTATATTTTTTTATTTCCTTACATCTTGCAAGGTGTTTGCAATTTCATACAAAGTGAAACTTTGGTTTCCTCTGCATTTAACTGTATGCTATAATTCCCCTGGAATCTGTGTCAGGAGTTTTTGATTCCTCATCTGAATATTCATTTGAGGATCAATGGATTTGGGTATTTGAGACTGTCTAAGACACCACTCATATGGATATTTGTCCACAGAGTACTTGTCATTTTCAAATGACATGGTATTCTGCCGTATCCAAGTACCATTTCTGTACTTTTGAATTATTTGACTCTTCCACCATGGCCAGCTTCTTCTTCCATGGATCTCTTCATTTCTGTGTACCAAATACTAGCATGACCTCAAAATGCTGTATTTAATCTAGCAGTAATCCAGTAATCTGGTATAATTGGTACATCTATGAAGAGTCCATCAATATAATCAATGATTTCCATGTGATCACATGCCCCTGTGCCAGAAAACGTGAGCCAGCTTGAGGCCTCTGGAAGATGTTTTAAGGCTTCCTTCCAAAAATAAGACATATTATCTCCATCTTGGTATTGAGATGGAGACCTTGCCTTATTCACCAATAAAGACTCTGGTTTGATGTCTTCTTGATGGTATGGATTATCAAAAAATATGGCCTTGTGGTTGGGGCTTCATGTTTTTTTAGATATTAAACAATGTGCTTAACTCTTGATACAGACAATCCCTCTCCCCTTTTCAGTGGTGCTGCTCCTCTTTGACTTGGGTAAGTATTCTTTTGGTTTCTTCTGAGGCTTTGATTAGTTGAGCATGGCCTTCCTGAAGGGATTGGACAATTTTGTCCATGGAGGCTGTTAATCTTTCCATCCTCACATGTCTTTCTTAGCGCTCTGCAAGCTGTTTTTGAGTTTTCTCTACAAATTGGGACATTTGTAACCACAGTGCATCACCTTTTAAGTTACTCTAAGATGTAACAGCACTGTGTTCATTCTGAGTGGCGGTAATATTTCTATTATGAGGAATACTGATTCTGGAAGTATTTACAGCTATTTCTGGCTCTTGTGTACTTATTTCACAAAGTTCAACAGCTTCTGGATCATTGGGTTCTACTCTTTCTGCCTTTGGATGAAATATGTCTTGTTTTTGCCCTTGTATCCTTGTCTTCTCCCGGAAAATACCTGGGATTGCAAAGAATTGTGACTCTTGGCCACTGATCTGCTGGTGCCTGAATGGTGTGAAGCCAACGGAGAGTTGGGTTGATCTACTCCTTGTGAACCTGAAGGAATCAGAGTAGGCCCCATCTGGTTCAGGTGTTCTTCTATAGCTTGAATAGTGGCTTGATTCTCCCTTATCATGGTTGTCGTCTCCTTCAAGAGTCTGAACTGCCTGGTGGGATCCCATCCTTTGGTGATTACCATAAGGTCTTTGAAGGATATTTCTTTGAGATATATCTTCTGGCAGCTTGATCCAAGTTCTTCCCAGTGGGGTTCTAGGTTGAACATCTTGTTGTCAATGATCCATTGGAAATGATCTTTGAGGAGTCGGTGGAGCTGAAGAACTTGATCCATATCCTTCCAGTCTTATGGTTTGAGGTTTTTTTTGAATTGGAAGTTGAATGGAAGAGTGGGTATGAATTCCCTCAGTGTCTTTCCATCCACCACTTTGTCCAAGGTGTCCTCTTCTAGGTCTTCTGGTTCTGGACAAGCCTTCTCTGTCCTCTGGCTGGTTCCTTGGGATTCTGAGCTTCCTGAGGTGTACAGGTGACATATCAGTGTTTGCAAGCAGCCAACAACTTGATGTTCTTAGGTTATTTACCTTTGAATGTGCCTTGTAAAAATGTATTGTCTACTGCTGTTGGCAATTTTCCTTTAGAGGTTAAAGCTGGATTATTAAGGCTAATGTTCCCTGTACAAGTTATCAAGGTTGGTTTACCTTGTATTGATTCAGAGTTTTGTTGTTTTCTACTCCTATGGGTGGCAATTGGTGTCCACTTCTTTGCTGTAATGAGGCTTTCACTGTGCCTCTTTCCTTTTCCCTTGCTTCTTTCTAGTTCTTCAGGTATCACAGGTGTACTGCCTTGTGACTGGGCTTCCAGTGGTATGAAGTTTTCTTTCACTGAATCAAAGAGGAAAAAGGGGGCTTATGTCATTTAAGACTTCTTAAAACACTGTTTCCACTTCTACACATGGCCTCTGGGCAATATATTCCTATATTATACCCTTGTATTGTGATGGTGTAATTGAAATTATTAATTACATGTCAAAAATACAGCTTTGTGGATTTTTGGTATACTGTTTGTATACCAGTATCTCACAGATTGACTTGTAATTAACAAGTGTAAACTCAGAAGTGGCTATGTAATGGGCAATTAAAATGATCAATATGCCCAACCATGCCTCTAATACTGCATTTTACAAAAAGAGAGGTGTCCTTTTTAACTGAAGAAAGATATACTTATGGCTTTTAAGTGTTTCAATATGCAAAAAACACCAAAAATGAATAATATGGTGATTAAATTATAATCAACCACGTGAAAAAGAAGTAAAAAAACATGGTGGTATATAATTACATACCACTCGAAAAGATTATAAGAAGATATGTATTATATTATTCTTTTTAAGAATTTCATTCCTAAAAAAAAGAAACAACACTTTCAGAAATTAACAATATAAGAGAAAAAACCCACTTTTAGCATGAAAAGAGGACAAAAAACACATCCAGGCCCCCAAAATGTCAGGCTGAGTCTATGAAGAGGTGATAATGATAGTATTTACAACCTAGGCTATGACGTTGACACCAATAATAAGGAGAAAAAAGGTTTTAATTAAAATGAAAGGGCTTTACTCAAAGAGTTTTAGTGGTGGTGAGCACTGTTGAAAGCCCTGGGTGCAACTTTATCAATTGGGTTATTACAATAAACGACTACAATAATTCTATATAGAATTATACCTGGTTATTTCCAATAGTATAGCTGTTTTGGAAAGTTTTACTACTTAGGAATTCAAAAGTAGGATGAGGAAACCTTTTCTGGTGGAGAAAAGGCCTCCTTTTATCCTAAAATGGGGTGGAAGGGTCCTCTAGACCATCCATGTAGAGGAAGTGAAGAGTTTTTCACTTCTTGGTACTGGCTTTTGGTTTCCACAAAGCCTGTATACACTTTATTGGGCTCAGATGTTGCTTTGAAACCACATCTGGGCAATTTTTCACCAATACAGGGTGAAACGTTTCATCTGGGGACCACACAGCCCTCTTCTGACATATATGACACATAGAATACTGTACAGAAACGGTATGGAATCACAGTATTGGATGAAATATGAAAATGCTTCTTCATCTGTTTGACACCTCATAATCATGGTTGTGGGATATTATCCCACAGTAAAGGTGTATTAACCCGATTGTGGGATTTTAACCTTGAAAATGCTATACCTTTGTCAGTTGCTGGAATATTGAGCTCAAGGTTAGTTAATTGTGTAGCCCTGGATGAGATCTACACAATGGTACCTCATTTAATATGGGTAACCATAAATATGGCAAAGGTATGCCATTTACAAGTTTTGTTATTCAGACATATGATTTTCTCAATATCTGTATTGAGCCTATTTTCTCCATAACCTTTGTTCTAAATGCAATATGGAGAAATGAAAGGCACCATCAGATAGCCCTGATTGTGCTCTTTCCAAAAAAACTCCACTTCAAGTATCTCACACTAAAACTGTAGAAGTTTGATGAGAGGTGAATATTTTGTTCACCTTTATTTGACCTTATTTTTGCCATAACTTCTGTAAGTTTGGTTGTAGCGCAATTTGGCTAGTAACATTGGATAGACCTGTGCTGGAGCTTAAATTTGAATAACCATTTGCTGGGGTTAAGCCTCTTTCTATGGATTATAGATTCAAGGTGAAAACTAAGGTTTATGATCAGCAACAAATTTGAGCAGGAATAACTTTGTTATTCTTTGTCCTATGATAATGGAACTTGTATCTTTGGAAAGAGGTGATTTTCCTCTTTCGTTTGATACCCTTTGAGCTGATTTGGCTCAGCTCCAAGTTTTGGTGGTATCTTGGCTTTACCATTGGTTTATGGTATTTGGCTGTCATGCTTGTGCTCTGCTTTTGAGTCACCGGCTGACAATCACTAATGATATTCTTAAAGAGACCAGTATGAGATATTATCTCATTCCAAATTAAAAGAGAAGCATTAATAGCTGTTTCATCTTTACAACATACTAAAAAGATTGGAGTCTTGCTGTACCTGTCTACAATAACAAGGCATGCATTTTAACATTTTTCACCACAACGTGGTAAGGAAGTACCAAATCAATATGAACCACTTCCCACGGGGTACTTGGTCCTTGAATATGAATAATTAAGCCAAATCTCTTACCAGTGGCTTTATTTGCCTTCTGCCACCTGTCACGACTGTGACAGTACTCAATGACATCTTTTCTCCAAGATGGCCACCAAACACCCATCTTAATTCTTTCCAATGTTCTGTCTTCAGACAGATTTCCAGAATATATTTTGTCATGGAGCTCTAGTAATATTGTGTTAATTAAGATTCTACTACATAAGACCATTACACATGTGTATTTAGACCTATGATATAAAATACCATCAAACAAATGAAATCTTCCATATATCATCCAAAGAATTAGCTAAAGATTTATGTTTGCAATATTTTTCAAGTAGAGAAGTAAGAATATGGCAATTTCTATATTTCTTATACCTTCCTTAACTTCTTCAAAGAATTCTGTTCCCACATCTGTGAGGTTGATTCCTTCAATTGGAATTTGAGGTTCTGCAGTTGCAAAAAGATATGCAGGATTATCAGGTGTATTGGGTAATGCTCATCTACTAAAGCCATAAGAATTCTTGTTAATATTTCCAGCTTTATGCACTATGGTCATATTGCCTCTATACTCCTGTATAGCAATCTGCCATCTTAACATGTGTCTGTTAGGTGTTTTCATGTTAAGAAGTCATTTCACTGCATTGCAATAAGTAATGACTTCAAACACACTATCATCAATATAATAATGTAGTTTTTCCAAAGCCCAAACAAGGCAAAGGAACTCCATTTGGTTTCCTCCATAACTGGCCTCTGTAGGTTTAATTTGTCTTTAAATAAAACAAACTGGACATTCATAAGGCTTGTCATTGAAAATTTGAACTTGATGAAGAGCTGAACCTAAACCTTCACCACATGCATCAATATACAGCTTGAAAGGAAGCTTCCAGTCTGGAATCAATAACAATGGTGCATTTGTTAAGGCATACTTGATTTTATCATATTCTTGAATTCTTTCTTGTGTCATTTCAAAGAAATTTTGTTGGCCACAAATTCTGTACAATGATCTGGCATGGATTGCAAAATCTTTGAGGTGTTGCCTATAATAACTGGAAAACCCTAAAAAGACATAACTTCTTTCTTTCTCTGAGGTATTGGTTTCAGTAAGACTTCAGCCACTTTGTTTTTATCAACACCAATCCTTAGTCCTGAAACTACATGTCCTGGAGCTTTTAATTCATGAAATCCAAAGTTGCAGTTTTTGAGTGATATTTTTATGTTCACTTGAATGATCTTCTTAAGTACTAATAAAAGTCTCTTTAAATGCAATTTCCAGGTTTTTGAACAAATAATACTGTCATCAATATAAATGATTAACCACACCTGTGATAATTGATGTGGGAAAATGGTATTCATCATTCTTTGATAATGAGGGGATGAATTTTTAATTCCAAAAGGCATCCAAAAGATTTCATAAACTCCACAATGGGAAATAATTATCAATAATTTCCTAGTATGAGGTGTGGAAATATTCTGGTGGAAACCTTTAAGGGCATCCATGGAAGTGATGAATCTTGCTTGAGCTAATTGAGTTAAAGTCTCATGGATTCTAGGAGTTGGGTACCTATCTGGAGTATTATAGGTATTCAATGCTCTAAAATCACCAACCATCCTTGATTTATCATTTTGCCAAGTAATGATTACAGGGGTTATGAATTCTACTTCCTCATTGTGTCAAACATATCTGAGAACTCCCAGTTTCATGAGCTCATTGATATGAGATTCTAATTCTTCTCTAGCCCTGGGGCTAGCTGGGTAAGCTGGTCTTCTTAATAGTGGAGGGTAAGGTCTTCCCAAATTAAGCATAATTTCTACTTCATGGCCTTTGATAGCTTCAAGTGGCTCATTATCATAAGCAAAGGCTTCCCTGTATTGAAATAAAATTTCCCTAAGTTCTTCCTTCATCTTCAATGTGAATTCAGGGGTAATTTGTGCTTCAATCAATTGATCTGACACAAATTTTTCCTTATTAACATTTTTTACTGTTCTGATGACAGTTATTTATATTTTTTCTAGAGGGAAAGTAAATTTTTTGCCTTTTATTTTCCCCTATAGTGAAATATCTGTCTTTATAGTTATTAATATCAATACCATAATAATGAAGTTAATCATTTCCAATTATAAAATGTTGTGAAGTGCAGTTATTCATAACAATGAATTCAACTTTCAGTCTGATACTTTCTGCAGGGTAAGGAAATATCATTTCTGCCTCAAGAATTCCCAAAGGGTGCATATTTTGGCTTGCACTTCTGAGCTTTACACCTTCAATTGGCATTAATTGGTCTTGTCAATTTGTATAAATTTTGTCAAGATAATTCTTCCCAGAACAAGTGCAGAAAGCTCCTGAGTCAAGATGTATCTTGGCTTCTTTGTTTTTTATCACAATATTAGTGATGCAAGATGATCCAGATGTATAACCTTTACCTATGGAAGGTTTGGGTCTTTGCATATTAGCCTCTTGCACATGTATGAGATCCATACATTCATCACTGTACTGTGGTAAGTGAGTATGAACTTCTGTGACCTCAAAGGAAACATTAATGTTTTCTACACTAAGTTTATCTGTTAGTTCTTCTTCTCCAGAAGGCTCAGAGTCACTTTCATGTAAAGATACATCATTGGCTTCTTTTGTGTCATCCTTTTTTTAAGTTTCTATCTCATTGATTCTCGTCTCTTTTGGACAAGTATTGGAAAAATGAGATGTACTTCCACATTTATGACATTTAAAAATATCTCTGTCTTGTGGCTTATTTGGTTTTGAAATTGGTTTATTGCTAGTTTTATTTTTTATTGGGGGTTTATACCAATTTCTAAAGATTTTTGTTCTGGTAGTGATGTCTCCCATGGCATTGATATAATCTTCTGTAGAGAAAGGCTCAATACATCTGCTTCTTATAGCATGCTCAAGGTCACCACCACACTTCCACAATATCCTATTATGTACCATTGTTTCAGACATATCAGGATGAAGGGCAATTAATCTGTACTTTTGTTTAAGAAGCCAGGACATGGGCCTGTCCCTCTCAATATTAAAAATTGCTTCTTCAAAAGAATTTTCCATTCTAAATTTCCAGGAATAATTTTTCAATTTGGAAATAATTTGTTCTTTGCACCAAGGCCAAGAGTTTTTACCATGGTCTTGTCTCCTTTTATAATACAATTTTGTTGCTGATTTGGTAAGTAATGAGTATAATTTGGCACTTATGTATTCATCTGGTATGTTAAAGTCTTCTTTAAAAATATCAATTGTTTTCATAAATTCCATGTGATTTTATTCTCCTTCACCACTGAAGGTTGGCCATTCCTCTAATGTGGGGATGTCCTTATAATTGCAGTTAGCCTCCACCTCTGCATTGCATGAAATTGTATTATGTAAATCATTATTCAAGTTCAACACATTTCTATCAAGAATTGTTGTGGATTTTCTGGGAATTTATTTTTGAGTTATTTATTATTAAGACTTGATTGAATATCTTCTTTCAATTCAAGTCTTGCTTTAGAATGTTTTTCCAATTGTTCTTTGAAAAGGGCTGCATTGTGACCAGCTGGATTTTCCAAGTTTTGCACTTTTATTCTTAAGTCTTTTAATTGTTCAGTAATGAAAGATATAGAATTATCATCTGGTTTCTTGAGCAAGGTGACTTTGGCCTCAATTCTCTCACAAATATGCATCAAAGACAAAATGTTGTCTTTATTTACATTTTCTAGACCAATAATGGTCTTTTGTGACTCTTTTACTTGTAAATTCTCTCTACCCAACTTCTGTTGGATATAGTAAAAATTGTTTAACTTTGCTAAAATTTCCCTATTTCAAGTTTCAAAATTGGGTAAAAGCTTTTCAAGGTATGTTTCTTTGGGAATGATTGGTTCATCCTTTCTTCCACCTTGTTTTTGAATTCCATCAGAATTCTTTCCATATTGAACACATTGTCCATGGCTGTCTTTTATTTCTTTGGGATTCTGTAATTCTGTGGGTAAGGCCTGTTCAACTTGGTTTTTGCCTTTTGCTTGCCATTCTGATTTCTCTTTGGGGCTTTCTTGTTGCTTTTTGGCACTTGCTGAGGTGGATTATTGCTTGTGGATGCTTGGGGAGTTTCTGCAGGGCTGTTGTCCTTTCCTTAGGCCAACTTCTTGTCAGCCTGTGACTCAAAACCAGAGCACAAGCATGACAGCCAAAATACCATAAACCAATGGTATAGCCAAGATACCACCAAAACATGGAGCTGAGCCAAATTAGCTCAAAAGGTATCAAAAGATAGAGGAAACTCACCTCTTTCTGAAAATATAAGTCCCATCACCATAGGACAAGAAATAAGAAAGTTATTCCTGCTCAAAGCTATTGCTGAGCATAAACCTTAATTTTCACCTCTTATCTAAAATCTAGAAGGAGAGGCTTTACCACATCAAATGGGTACTCAAAATGAAGCTCTAAGCCAGGGCTATCCAATGGTACCAGCCAAACTGAGCTAGCACCAGTATTCCTTGAGTTGTGGTCAAATTCAGGCCAAATAAGGGTGAACAAAACATTCACCTCTCATCTAACTTCTACAGTTTTAGTGTGGGATACCTGAAGTGGGGTATCTTTGGAAAGAGCACAATCAGGGCTATCTGATGGTGCCATCCACTCCTTCATATCTCAACTATAACAGAAGTTATGAGGCAAACAAGCTCAATACAGCTTTTTGCCCAAACCACGCCTATGTACAAAAAACCTTGTACATGGAATAACTTTGCCATATTTCATGATAACCATACCAAATTGGGTACCATTGTGTAGAGCTCATACAGGGATATCCAATGAACCAATTGTTAGGTTGATATCTCAAAAACTGACAGAGTTATGGCTGGTTTAAGGTCAAATTCCCACCTGCTGTCATATACAGCCTTGCCATGGGATAATATCCCATAATCATGAATATGAGGTGTCAAATAGACGAAGAAGCATGTTTTTACTTCAATACCTCATATTTCAGCCAATACTGGGGTCCCATACAGTTTCTTTACAGCATTCTACGCGTCATACATGTCAGAATCAGGCTGTGAGGTCCCCAGATGAAACTTTTCACCCTGTATTGGTGAAAACCGCCCAGATGTGGTTTCAAAACCACATCTGAGCCCAATACAGGGTATACAGGCTGTTTGCAAACCACAAGCCTGTCCTGGAAAGTGAAAAATCTTCACTTCCTCTACGTGGAAAGGTCTAGCAGCCTTTCCACCCCAATTTCAGGATAAAAGGAGGGCTTTTCACAGCCAAAATCATCTCCTCATCCTGCTCTTGAATAAACTACGTAGTAAACTGTCAAAAACAGTTGTACTCTTGGTTAATAATCAGGTATAATTATAACTTTAATTATTGTAGTCTTTTATTATTGTAACCCAACAGATAAAGCTGCACCCAGGGCTTTCAGCAGCGCTCACCACCACTATAACTCTATAGTAAAGCCCTTAAAATCTTAATTTAATCATCTATTATCAACTTTATTATTTTTTCAAGCCATTTTTACCGTGTCACAGTCATAGTTTTAGTTGTAAATAGCCTTATTACTTCTTCAACATAGACTCATCCTGACATTTTGGGGGCCTGGCCATGTTTTAATTTTTTTTTTTGGATCTTATAAGTAAGTCTTTTCTATTTTTATGACTTATTAACAAGTGTTTAATCCTTTTTTAGGCGTAATCTCTCCATTAAAATATATATTTTATATATTTTTATCCTTTTCTTTATATATACTCATATTATAAGAGTATTATTCACGTGGTTAATACCCACTGAAGATAACTATTTTTGGCGTGTTTTGTATATAAAAACACATAAGCCATCAATAAGTCCTGTATTCTTGATTGAATAAGAACACCTCTGACTGAAAAACCATCAGTTGAGACGTGTTTAAGTGTATTGTTAACTCAATTACACTTATACAGAGCCACTTATTCAGATTACACTTGAAAACCACAAGTGTATCTGTGGGATACTGGTACACAAACAGTGTGTCAGGGTACCAAAAGCTGTAATTCTGAAGTGGAATTGTTGATTCAATTACACTGTCATTATACAGGGCACATTGTAGTAACATACAAGCCCAGAGGCCAATCTTAGACGTGCAAAACCAGCATCCTTGAGAAGTCTTAACTGACATAAGCCCTTTTTTTTCCTGCCTTGATTCAGTGGAAGAAAATTACATCACACTTGAGACCCAGTCACAGGCCAACACACCAGTGACACCCTCAGAACCAGAGGGCAGCAAGGGCAAAGGAAAGAGGCACAGTGAAGGTCTCATTACAGCCAAGAAGTGGACTCCAATAGCCACTCAGAGGAGTAGAAAACCACAAAACTCTGCTTCAATACAAGGTAAACCAACCCTAACCACTTGTACAGGAAAGATTACAATTATTAACCCAGTTGTAACTTCCAAAGGCAAACTGCCCAAGTCAGCAGACAATAAATTTGTACAAGGCACAGTCAACGGTAAATACCCTAAGAGCATAAAGTTTTTGACTTCTTGCAAACACTGATATGTCCCCTGCATACCTCAGAGATCTTGGCTTCCAAAGGAACCAGCCAGAAGACAGAAAAGGATTGTCCAGAACCAGCAGACCTGGAAGAAGACACCTTGGACACAGTGGTGGATGGAAAAACAATGAGGGAGATAATATCAACCTTGCCATTCACACTCCAATTCAACAGAAACCTCAAACCAGAGGACTGGAAGGATATGGATCAAGTTCTTCAGATCCACCAACTCCTCAAAGATTTGTTTCAATGGAGCATGGACAACAAGAGGTTCAACCTAGCAACTCACTGGGAAGAACTTGGGTCAAGTTGCCAGAAGATCTGTCTCAAAGAGATAGACTTCAAAGACCTTATGGCAATCACCAAAGGTTGGAATCCTACCAGGCAGCACAGACTCCTGGAGGCAAGGGCACAGGATAAGGGAGAATCAAGCCACTATCCAAGCTATAGAAGAACAGTTAACCCAGACAGGGCCTACTAAGATTCCTTCAGGTTCACAAGGAGCAGGCCAAATCAGCTCTCCAGTGGCTTCACACCACTCAAAAACCAGAAGATCAGTGGCCAAGAGTCACCATTCTTCACAATTCCAGGAAGCTTCCAGGAGAAGACAAGGACACAAGGGCAAGAACAAAGCCTCCTTCAACCAGAGGAGGAAAGAGTCAGACCCCATGATCCAGAAGCTGTTAGATTTGGTAAAAGAAGTACACAAGACCCAGAAGTAGTTGTAAACCACTCTAGAATCAGTAGTCCTAGTAATAAAAACATTACCCCCACTCAGACTGAAAATAACATTGTCACATCTGAGAGTAACATCAACAGTGATACACTGTGGTTACAAATGTCCCAATATGCTGAACAATCTGCAAAGCAGTTTGCAGAAATTAAAGCTAGCCAAGAGAGGATGAGACAAACTCAAGCCTCCTTGGAACAAATAGTTAAAAATCTTCAAGAAGGATATGCTCAACTGAGCAAAACCTCTGAAGAAACAAACAAAAGACTGAATATAGTCTTTGAAGAACAACACCACAGCACAAGGGACAGGGAGTGTCTGGACCAAGACATTAACAAATTGTTTAATGCCTATCATAGCTTGAAGCCCCAACCACAAGGCCAAGCTATGGAGAATCCATATCAACCAGATGACATCAAACCAGATGCCATGTTGTTGAATAAGGAAAGATCTCCATCACAAGACCAGGATGGAGATGGCATGTCTTATTTAGAGAAGGAAGCCTTGAAACAGCTTCCTGAAGCCTCAAGCTGGCCCACATTCTCTGGATCAGGAGAATATGATCATATGGAACTCATAGATTATATTGATGGACTCTTCATTGATGTACCAAGCATACCAGACTACTGGATCACTGCTAGATTGAATACTGCATTTAAAGGTCATGCAAGTATATGGTACACAGAAATGAAGGAGATCCATGGCAGAAGAAACTGGCCATGGTGGAAGAGTCAAATCATCCAAAAGTACAGTAATGGAACGTGGATACGGCAAAAGACCATGTCATTTGAAAATGACAAATACTCTGTGGACAAAGATCTACATGAGTGGTGTCTTAGACAGTCTAAAAGACTCAAAGCCATTGATTCTCAGATGAACATCCAAATGAGGAATCAAAAACTCCTGACACAACAGCCAGGAGAACTAGAGCATGCAGTGAAATGCAGGTGCAACCAGAAATGCACTCTAGATGACATAGACAACACCTTACAAGACATAAGGAAGAGGACTAATATAGGGAAATTCACCCCATATAGAAGCAGCAGTTTAAAAGAGAAAAAACCACTCAGGGTAGAGTTTAAAGACAAACCCAGAGAAAGAGTGGCAGAAGTGGCTAAGAAGAAGAATTCTTGCCACAATTGTGGTTCAACAGACCACTATGCCAACAACTGTCCAAAGGCAAAGAAAAAAGTCTATGCCATAGAGAAATTCCCTGAGGAAGAACCTCCAACAGAGGATTCTGATTCAGACTCCATGGGTGATGCCATCAGAGATCCATCTGAGGATGATCAAGACCCAAGAGAGGAATTTCTAGTGGAATACCAAGAGGAAACCCCACTGGAAATCCAAGACATACAGTTGGAAGCAGGCATGCCACAGGATACTGCTAACAAGAACTTGTGCAAAAACACACAAGATGCACAAAAATTCTTGGTTACACCAACCAAAGGAATGGCATATATACATGGAACAGCCACAAAAATGACTGTTTGTATTGACAATGCTCAGCATCCACTGATCATTGATAGTGGAGCACACTGCTCCATAGTGGCCAGAAACTACCTGGATACCCACTTCTCAAACTGGGAAAAACAGCTCTTGCCCACTAAGGCAAAGAACTTTAAAAGTACATCAGGGAAGATGACTTCCATTGGGACAATTATCAAGGAGATAATTATACCCCACAGGAAGGGTAATATCAGACTCAACCCAGAGTTTGTAGTGCTTAATGATGCCCACATCCAAGGGTTTTTACTGGGAACAGATTACCAGAGGATGTATGGCATAGATATTTACAACAGTAAAAATAGGCACATCACCATAGGTACTAACAAGGAAAAGAAATTTTCACTTGACATATACCAGATATCTTCTCAGGATCCACTGGAAGAACTTCTGAAGGAATTCAGAGAGGGACAGTTTAGCACTACCCTCACCAGTAAACAAAAAACTAAGTTTACTGAAGATGCTGAGAAAGAACAGACCAGCATTTGCCATTGGTGAAGAACAATTAGGCAAGATCAAAGGCCATGATATAGAACTATATCTGGATGTGGAAAGGCCTTATCCACCCATGCTGAGAAGACCTCCTTATCCAGCAAGCCTGGAAACCAGGAAAGATATTGAGAAACACATCAATGAGCTCCTGGACATGGATGTTATCAGAAAGATTGGACATAATGAAATAGTGGAAGTCACCACTCCTGTCCTAATCACTTGGAATGATGGCAAATATAGATTATGTGGAGACTTCAGAGCCCTGCATAACTGCACAAAAGCAGACAGGTACCCTATACCAAGGATACCTCATGCCTTGGATAAGCTAGCCAAAGCCAAATACATAACCAAGATGGATTGTATGAAAGGCTTCCACCAAAATGGAGTTAAACCAAAATCCATGAAATTACTCATAATAGTATGCCATATGGGCATATATGAGTACACCAGAATGCCATTTGGCATCAAGAATGCACCAGCCCACTTCCAAAGGATGATGGACACAATATTTCAAGATGAAATATTGGAAGGATGGATGGTAGTCAATATTGATGATATCATTATATACTCAGAGACATGGGAAGACCATGTGCAATACATAGACAGAGTGCTAAGCAAATGCACACCCATAAATCTGAAAATTTCACTTAAAAAGTGCGATTTTGGCCAACAAGAGTTACTGGCTCTAGGGCATAAAGTCTCAGGTCTTAGTCTGGCAATTGACCAGGATAAAGTAGCAGCAGTACTGCAAAAACCAGTACCAAAGAGCATCAAAGAGATGCAATCTTTCCTTGTGTTTGCTAGCTACTATAGAAACCATATCAAAAATTTTGCACACATAACTAGTAGTTTATACAAGTTATGTTCAAAAGATGTAGTTTTTGAAATAACCAAGGAAAGGAGGGATGCATATGAGAGGATCAAATATGAACTCACTAATGCACCTGTGCTCATCTTACCTGACTTTGAACTACCATTCAAGTTATATATAGATGCAGCATGCAGTCAAGGCCTAGGAGCAGCCCTTCACCAAAGACAAATTGTGGATGGTGAACCAAGAGAAGGATCAATTTGCTACATCTCAAGGCAGCTGAAAGATTCAGAATCCAGGTATGGGGCCACCCAGACTGAATGTCTATGTCTAGTCTGGGCTCTAGAAAAACTCCATTATTATTTGGAGGGTGCAGTCTTTGAAGTCTACACAGACTGCACAGCCTTGAAGTCTTTACTAAACATGAAGACTACTAATAGACATATGCTGAGATGGCAAATAGCTATCCAGGAGTATAGAGGAAAAAGACCATCATATACAAGGAAGGTAAAAGCCATACCAATGCAGATGGCCTCAGCAGATGGCCACTGGACAATGTCAAGAGCAATCCAGCTTATGACCCAGAAGTTGCAGCCAAAATCCCTATCCATTTCATGGAAATAGATAGGAGGAGGAGCTTCAGATTTTCTGAATGGGCACCAGGGAATGGTACCCTTGACAGTGGAAACACTGATTCAGAAGGAACAGAAACTCCCATACTGGGAATAAGCTCCTCAGAACTGCACAATGAATTCTTCAGTACAGTACAGAAGTCTTATGCCAAACACAAACAGTGTAGCATACTACTCCAGCTCCTTCAACAAAAGTACAGGAGCCCAGAACTGGAAACCCAGCTGGAAGAACCCTGGTTGAGGGCCTATAAGGACAATAAGTTTTTTCTTATAGATGGCCTGCTCTACCATAGAGAAAAGCACACAAGTGAACTCACAGTGGTAGACAGAGACCACATCTCATTGATCCTACAAGAATGCCATGACTGCCCCTACATGGGACACATGAGTGAAGACAGGACCAGAGAGAGGGTAGCAAGCACAGCTTGGTGGCCCAAGTGGGAACAAGAGTTGAGTGAATACATCAACACTTGTGAAAGATGCCAAAAGGCAAATAGGAAACATGGGAAGAAGTATGGGTTACTTCAACACATAGAAGAACCCAAGCACCCATGGGAAACCATCAACATGGACTGGGTTACAGGACTTGTCCCAGGAGGCAAAGAAAACTACAATGCCTTTTTGATCATAGTTGATAGGTTCAGCAAGAGCATGAGGTGTCTACCATGCCATAAAGAGGACACAGCCATGGATACTGCTCTGTTGTTTTGGAATAACATCATATCCACCTGTGGAGTCCCTAAGATCATCATTAGTGATAGGGACCCAAAATTCACATCTGAATTCTGGACTAACTTATATGACATGCTTGGCACCAAACTTGCTTTTTCCACAGCTTACCATCCACAAACAGATGGCCTAGCTGAAAGGATGATCCAAACAATGGAGGACATCCTCAGAAGATTCTGTGCCTATGGCATGGAATACAAGAACCATGAGGGATACACCCATGATGGGTTTACCCTCTTACCAGCAGTCCAACTGGCTTATAATACAAGCCAGCACTCCACCACAGGTAAAACACCTGCACTGGTGGAGAAAGGGTGGAACCCCCTGTTACCTGTGGCTCACTTGAAGAAAAATCTTCTAACCATCCACCCCACAGCCAAAGACTTCCATGATATGTGGAAGAAAGCCTGTGACACTGCTGCCAAATGCATAGCTGAGGCCAAAGAGTATAACAAGCAGAGGTGGGACAAATCACATATGGAACCTGACTTTAAGGAAGGGGACCAGGTGTTAGTGTCTACACTGAACTTTAACAATCTCAAGGGACCCAAGAAAATGAGGGACTCATTTGTAGGGCCCTTCACTATCATTAAGTTGATAGGGAAGAATGCAGTAGAGGTCAAGCTCACTGAGGAGCTTTCCAGGAAACCCCCAGTCTTTCCAGTGAGTTTGGTCAAACCATACTTCCAGACAGAGGAGGATAAATTCCCCTCCAGAAGAAAGAATCCCACACCACAAGAGATAGTGGAGGTGGAGGACTCCCCTGGACCTGTGAGTAAGATCATCAGGGCCAGGAAGATCAGACTCAATGGGAAGGATCAGAGACAATACCTAGTCACATTCAAGAACCAGACAGCAGATAAAGACAAATAGTTGGCAGAAGATGCCATACCAGATGGGAACCTTCATTTAAGGAGATTCAGAGCCTCTAGGAGGACTGAACAGTCTCATCAATGATGAGCCTTTTTTTTGAGGGAGGGTATGTCAGCCTGTGACTCAAAACCAGAGCACAAGCATGACAGCCAAAATACCATAAACCAATGGTATAGCCAAGATACCACCAAAACATGGAGCTGAGCCAAATTAGCTCAAGAGGTATCAAAAGATAGAGGAAACTCACCTCTTTCTGAAAATATAAGTCCCATCACCATAGGACAAGAAATAACAAAGTTATTCCTGCTCAAAGTTATTGCTGAGCATAAACCTTAATTTTAACCTCTCATCTAAAATCTATAAGGAGAGGCTTAACCCAATCAAATGGGTACTCAAAATGAAGCTCTAAGCCAGGGCTATCCAATGGTACCAGCAAAACTGAGCTAGCACCAGTATTACTTGAGTTGTGGTCAAATTCAGGCCAAATAAGGGTGAACAAAACATTCACCTCTCATCTAACTTCTACAGTTTTAGTGTGGGATACCTGAAGTGGGGTATCTTTGGAAAGAGCACAATCAGGGCTATCTGATGGTGCCATCCAACCCTTCATATCTCAACTATAACAGAAGTTATGAGGCAAACAAGCTCAATACAGCTTTTTGCCCAAACCACGCCTATGTACAAAAAACCTTGTACATGGGATAACTTTGCCATATTTCATGATAACCATACCAAATTGGGTACTATTGTGTAGAGCCCATACAGGGCTATCCAATGAACCAGTTTTTAGGTTGATATCTCAAAAACTGACAGAGGTATGGCTGGTTTAAGGTCAAATTCCCACCTGCTGTCATATACAGCCTTACCATGGGATAATATCCCATAATCATGAATATGAGGTGTCAAATAGACCAAGAAGCATGTTTTTACTTCAATACCTCATATGCCAGCCAATACTGGGGTTCCATATAGTTTCTGTACTGCATTCTACACGTCATACATGTCAGAATCAGGCTGTGAGGTCCCCAGATGAAACTTTTCACCCTGTATTGGTGAAAACCGCCCAGATGTGGTTTCAAAACCACATCTGAGCCCAATACAGGGTATACACGCTGTTTGCAAACCACAAGCCTGTCCTGGAAAGTGAAAAATCTTCACTTCCTCTACGTGGAAAGGTCTAGCAGCCTTTCCACCCCAATTTCAGGATAAAAGGAGGGCTTTTCACAGCCAAAATCATCTCCTCATCCTGCTCTTGAATACCCTACATAGTAAACTGTCAAAAACAGTTTTACTCTTGGTTAATAATCAGGTATAATTATAAATTTAATTATTGTAGTCTTTTATTATTGTAACCCAACAGATAAAGCTGCACCCAGGGCTTTCAGCAGCGCTCACCACCACTATAACTCTATAGTAAAGCCCTTAAAATCTTAATTTAATCATCTACTATCAACTTTATTATCTTTTAAAACCATTTTTACCGTGTCACAGTCATAGCTTTAGTTGTAAATAGCCTTATTACTTCTTCCACATAGACTCATCCTGACACTTCTTCTAATCCTCTGACAAAATGATTTGGTGTGTCAACCAGGATTTTATCTGTTGGAATTGTCCTTTGCAAGACATGAGTGTCCAGCCTCTCAGAAGATCCTCTGTCTTTTCTGGGCCCATAAACCTCTTCACTTGAAGATATGAGTTCATTGTGCCTATAAAAATACTTGGCAGAAGTTCCCACTCCTGCTGCATGGCTGCCATAAACCTGTTCTTGTACTGAGACTGGTATATATATATTGTTGCCTGTTGGAAATGGTTCAGGTCTGAAAATAGGAATAGAAGTTATGTCAGCTTCTGGACTCTCAATAAGAGTGTCAAAGCTGCTGGCTAACCTTCGGGAACTGGTGTAAGTTCTGGCATCTTCCATTTGTGCCTCTCCTCTGGGCTTACATTCTTGTATTTTGGATTTATGACCTGAACTTCCTGGTCCAGATACATTTGATTTGATGGAGTAGCTTCTTCCACTTCTAGTAGGAGTCATTCAACGTAAATTTAAAGAAAATTGGACTAAAAAATGGATTGAATACACCTTCTGGGCCTTTAAAGGGTTCTTTTGTAATTAAACCCCTTGGTGCTGGACTGGTTTGAATTTCAATACTTGACTCTGAGATAATAGAGTCAGATGAGCTTTCTCTGATGGATGAAACTAGAGAAAGCACAAAATATAAGTTATTTTATCAAGAAATAAAACATAACTGATAACTCAACTTATTAAATAAAGTTGTTTTAATGTAATTTATGGCAAATTATGTCAAAAATAAAGAAAAATGTCTAAAGAATAAAGAGAAATATTTTTAAGTCAATATTGTCAACTTTTTCAAAGGTTTTTATTTGACTTTTTTATTCTATTTAAAGAAAAAATAATTATGCAATTAATAAGTTATTAATCAAGATTATATTATTATTCACTTTATATTAGAATAACTCAAAGAGTTAATATTAAGTCTGTGATGTGAAAAAAGCCACTAATTAGACAACAGAAATTTATTCCAAATCACTCAATGGTATATTGTTTCAAACAATATTATTAATAAAAAATAGCTTTATTAATATTTTAAAGATTATTTGTAAGGGATAGGTCCCAAAGAAGCCAATATTAAAGTAAATATGGCAATTGTACATCAAAAAGTGGTAAATTAAGGTCTAGAATTTGATTTATGTCCCAAACATTGGTCAAAATCACATCCAGGCCCCAAAATGTAAGGTTTGTCCATGCAACGCTTGATAATAGTAACAAATATCAAGAGTACTATGACTGTCCTCAGTATGAAATATAATATAATTAAACATTATAGACATGAATTTAAATAATTATTAAAAGAATTATATTAATATAACGAGTAATTCAATTCTTGTTAAATAATGTAATAATAAAAAAATGTTAATGATTATAATAAATTATAGTCATTCTATTATTGTTATAGTCACTGACAGTTATAACAATAAGAGGTGTAGAGCTCTTAATGAGACAATTACACATGGAAAATATTAATATTTATCAGCTTATAAATAATATAAGAGTATTATTTAGAAAAAGAACTATTGCACTCACTGTGAAGAGATAGCTCTTATAGAAAAATTCCATAAAAAAAACTAATACTAGATAAAAAAATAAAGAACTTTGAAGAAAACTTATTTATAATATTTATTTAATACAACAAGTCAGACAACAACAATTATTATATTAAATAATAATTTTAAATTAAAAACATGCCAAAAATCAACATTTTAAAAGATAAAACAACTGTTTATGATAAAAAATATGATTAATGAATTTTCAAGAGGGATTTATGGATTTTGTAAGATATTTAAGAGAATAATTTTATATAATAAAATATATTATATATGATTACAACAATAATCTGAATTCTATGATTTCAATTCTTTAAATTTGGATTCAATAAAGAATGAAATAGCTTAAGAGTTACTTTAATAGTACGATTCTATATTTAATAAAACTTTACCTGTTTAAATGTGTAATATGATTGGAATGATGATGAGTGATGGGAAAAAACAGTGATGAATAGACTCTCTTTATGTCTACAGAGAAGCTCTCATGATTGATGATGAGTATAGACGGCGTGCTCAGGTAAAAACTGTAAAAACATACTTAAAAATAAGGTTCTTAACTCAAGGTAACTCATTTTTAATTCCAATTTAAGGTTACCAGTATTATTCTTAGCTCCAAGTAGCTTTAATCCTCTTTTGGATTAAGTATTCCAAGTTTAAATATAAACTAAGTGTCTTTATGTTAAATTTAATCACATGAACAACTTAAAAATAGAGCTTCAAGAAAAAATCTCTTGAACTCAATTTTTAATTAATTTCTATAGAAATCTTAATTTTATTTAAGTATAATTAAAAGAGTGAATTTTCAGGCTAATTACCAATAAAACCTGTTTATAAAAGATACTTAAAGTTTAATTTATACCTAGATAATATAAAATTGTAAGTTGTGTGAAAATTTCAAGAAAATCCATTAGGAATTGGATCTCCAATGAATTTGCAAAGGTATTGCTATTTTTCCATGTAAAATAGCAATACACCAAAAACCTTAGCTTTTGATAAGGTCTTAATTCTTGTAAATTCAAAATTTTAAGCTTAATTAAGCTCTGAAAGTTCTTAAAACCTTGATTTCAAGCTTGCATATTGGGATTTACCCTTTGAAAGCTTGAAATTTCCATCCAAATTATGATAAAACCAGTTTAAACTTTAATTTTAGATCAAAGTCCAATCTTAAAGTTTAAATAAGGTTGAAAATCCTCCAATACAGGTGGACAACCTTAATTGAATCCTTGCAGATCCAAAAATTTGGGTACCCCAGCTCTGTTTGGTCTTTTTGTTTTGTCCCACCTTTTTGTGTGGATTTTGCCCTTTTATTTATTTAAAGCCATACTATGTCATTAAACACCTTTAAGCTGAGCTCACCCAGGTATTACATTCTGTATGGCAAATCCTTAGCCAATTCAATAAATATACACAACACCTTAATTTTAACTAGAATTTCAGTATGTTTGCATAAACCTTATGCAACTTTGAATTTAAGCTTATTTAAGCTTAAGTTCAAAAAGATTGAAAAAATGTTAAAAAACTTGTAATTGTACTGTGAGATTCTTAAATATTCTGATAACCTAAGAAATATTAATTTTTGAGTATAACACCCTATGGGTCTACCACAGGTTATATTTGGAGTAGAATCCAAAAATGATATAATAATTATAGCTTTTTTAATCTAAAAAAAGTTATACTTATTTTCTGTCATTTTTTATTTCAAATTGAGCTGATAAGTCTGCTTAGGACTAATTAAACTGTGTATAATTTCATTTGTGGCCTTATGGGTATGTCACACATACCTCACAGGCTCACAAAGCCTCTTACAGTCCTCCTTCTTCTTCTGGAATCAATTGAACCTGCAGCAGAAACAACACATTTTTGACCTTAAAATCAAACCATTAGTGTTTTTTTAAAAAGAATTTCAACTGAATTTTTGGATTAGAAAAATGAACAACTCAATTTTTTGTTGAAATAACATTGAGTTTATTTCATGCAGAAAAAAATAAGAGTTTTTCTTTAAAAAACAAAAGTAAACTTAAGCATAAATAAAAATCGAAAAATGGAAACAAACAAGTAAAAAATCAAAATAAATACATAAAAATGAATATAAATATTGAAAATAACAGGTAATTGAGAAATCAAAATAGCTATATAAAAATGATTAAAAATCATGAAAATAAGAATAATAAATGATAGACATAAAATTGAATGAAAATAATTTTTTACCTCTTTTACTTTTTAATTTTTTTCATTTTCAATTCTTGTCCACCAATTCAATCTCTTGTTATTCATTTCTTTTGATTTTTGTTTATTTTTTATTCTTTATTAAATTTTATTGATTTATATATATATTTTTTTTTTTAAAAAATAATTATTGAAAAGTATTCTTGGCCGAAAGAAACTCAAAGCATGGGAGTGTCAGCTGATGGCAGCGTGCTATGGTGGTGATCACACAGCTGACTCTGCAGCCTATGTGCAGGGTTGGCACAACCCCGTGGCTGAAGTGTCAGCTAAATCCCTTCTATGACTACATCACTTCAACTGATAACAAAACTCCTCACACCAACAACCCATTCAAAAAAATTCAAAATTTAGTCCCAAAGAAAACAAAATTACAACATATCCAAATGAACAAAAGAATAAACCTTTTTTCAATATAAAAGAATTGTTTTTTTTTGAAATAATAATACAAAGAAAATGGATAATAAAAATTAGGCCTTGCATGATTTTAAACTCCAGGGTAGTTTCCAAATGACCAAGATTAGTTCTTGTATAACTCTAAACTACAGGGTAGAAACCTTAAGGCTCAAAATATTTCTTTTATTACTTTAAAATGCCAGGTGGTTCCCAGACAGCCAAAATGAGTCCTTGTATGACTTTAAATACAGAATGGTTCCCAGGTGCTCCCAATCAATCCTTGTATGACTTCAAAGTGAAGCCTAGCAACCTTAAGGATAAAATTAGTCCCTGAACGACTGTAAAATACAGGGCCAAAACACTAGAGGGCTGAATATGCAAGTAAAATAACGGAATAATGCAAATTAAAAAAAAGATGTCGATAGTAGAAACAAAAGTGAAGAATAGAATATTAAATAAGTCAAGGCTCAAATAATTAATAATATTTAATCAAAATAAGCTTATCAAAATTAATCCATTTTGTCCTCAGTAAGACAGTAAACTTCTACCATGTGTAATTCTGGACTAGGGTTTTCAAATTTTCTTTTATGGTGTTAAACTGAAGCATTTGGTATACATGATATACTTTGTTTTATCCACCTGAAGGTCAATTCTCTTCATGACTTAAAGCTATAAATCAAATTTCATCATTAAAAAAAGGAAAAATAATATACTAAAATACTATTTTTTTCACTAAAAAATTGAAAGATAAAAAAGAAGAAGAAAAATAATATTATTAACTTACACTTCCAACCAGCTTAATAATCATGGAAGATCAAGAGAATGCAGCAAAATCAAAATAAGTACTCAAGAAGGTTAGACCAGTAAATGAAGCTATGCCTAAAGATATGAATCCACCTTTTCGAAGACCTGAATTATCAAGAGATCCATATGAAACACCTTTATCAGCTAACCCACCTCTATATATGGCAACATTGAAATTTACAGAAGCAAGAATTTCAATGATCAATTTTGGACCATATGGATGGTTATCAGAAGAAGAAATAAATATGTTAAAAATTTATATTACTAAGGTAAAAGGCTATAAAATTTTGCAAAGAGGAAAGAGGAATACTTAAAAATTCTTATGAAAAACCTTATAAAATAAAAGTGGTCCCACATGAACCATGGCAAAAGAAACTAATACCAAGATGAAACCAATTTTACTTCAATTTATTGAACTGGTTAGAGATAGAATACATAAAGGACTTTATGAGAAATCAAAATCAAGCCATAACATCTCAGTATTTTGTGTGGAAAAACCCAACTGAAAATCTAAAATAATTCTTGATCTTCAAGACCTCAATAAAGTCACAATGGAAGATGCAGGATTGCCACCATATGTTGATGAGTTTGTGGGATCATTTTTAGGAAGATAATTCTATGTATTAGGAGATATTATGGAAGGATGTGATGAAAGACAGTTGATTACCAAAAGAACCCTTACAACCTTTTAAACACCACTCAGAAGACTTCAGCTTACCAGACTACCTCAAGGAGAAAGAATATTTGTGGAAGTTTATCAATGAAAAATGACTTGTATACTTCAGGAAGAAATATTAGAGAACATTGGAATATTTATAGATGATGGAGGGATTAAAGGACCCAGATAAACCTACTGGAATGAAAAAATTGAAATATAATCTACTCACAAGAGGATTTATGTGGTAATATGCAGTAACATTAGAAAGAATAATTTTCAGGATATAAGAGGCAGGACTCACAATTTCAATTTTAATGTTGTGTTCCAGTGCCTAACATTGTAGGGTATGTTTTATCTTTGGAAGAAAGAACATTCTCAAAGCAGAAGATAAACAAGATACAAGAATATCCTAGACCAAAAACACAGAAGGTAGTTGGAAGATATTTAGGACTATGTGCATATTTTAGGATTTTTATCAAAGCCTTCTCACAAGTTGCAGCAAAAATAATAATATTGACAAGGGAGGATGTATTGTGGAAATGGGATAAAGTATGTGAAGGCAATTTTATAAAAATCAGGAAGATTTTAGGAGAAGAAATTAATCATAAGAAATTTAATTATGAAAAAGGGGTAGGGAAGATAAAATTAGAAATAGATTCAATTTATATTTCAGCTGATGTAGTTTTGATTTAATAGGATGAGAACACAAAGGATAGACTAGTTCTATATGAATCAGTAATGTTTTCTTCACTAGAATCTAAATAATCTCTTCCTCAATTAAAATCTTGTGGTGTTTCAAGAATACTCAAAAACCTTCAAACAATATTATGGGGTGAACAATTTAATATTAAAGTGTATTCTAAATCTTTTATAGAAATTATCAACACACCATGTTTTCCAAATACACCAATGACAAGATGTGTAGCATTTATTCAGCTTTTTTTCTTTTGATATAGTAGACAAGCCAGGGAAGACATCTACTATTCCAAATTGGCTATCAAGAATACTAAAGGGGGAAATGAAGATTAAAGTGAAAGGGATGAATTTGATGAAGAAAAAGAATGTATCAAGCCTCATCCAGGATCTGGAATAAAAGAAGTAAATACAAGCAAAGTGGAAAAGTACTCAAGAAATAAAATGAACAATATTGAAATTCCAATAAAACAGGAAGGATTTGGAAAGCATGGGAAGGAGTATTGAAATAATTTGCAGAGGCCACAAAGTATTGGGTAAAAATACTTCAAGAGAATTAAAAGGAGATCAATAAAATTTTATCTAGAAACAGTGCAGCTGAAAAGGAGAAATCAAGAGAATCCACAAAAAGTTGTATTTGATGAAATATCTCAGAAACAGATTCTAGGGAAACTTCACAAACAATTGGGTAATTGAGGTTGAACTGAAATATACAGAAGAATGAAGAAAATATATTGGTGGGAAGGAACAAAAAAAGATAATCAAGAAATGGTTTAAATCATGTCAGGAATTTCAAAAACGGAGTCATTTAAGACAAAATGAAGAAGGGAAGATATCTGTAGCATCCACTTCATTTGAAATAGTAGGTATGTATGAAGTCCATATTAAGGCAGGAAGATGGAAATATCTAGTGGTAAAAAGAGATGACTTTTGAGGATGGCCAGAAACTGGGGCATTAGCTAGTCTAGCTGAAATATTAATCTCAGAATGGTTCAATTCAGAATTTATTTGTAAATATAGAGCACCCAAAGAAATATCAGTAGACATTTCAGACTGTGACTCAAACCCAGAGCACAAGCATGACCTCCAAACACCATAAATAAATGGTAGAGAAAGATACCATCAAAAAATGGAGCTAAGCCAAACCAGCTCAAAAGGTATCAAACAAAAGAGGTAAACCACCTGTTTCCAAATGTACAAGTCCAATCACCATAGGAGAAAGAATAACAAGGTTATTCCTTCTTAAAGAAGCTGCTGAGCATAAACCTTAATATTCACCTCTCATATGAAATCTAAAAAAAGCTTAATTCCAGGAAATGGGTATTCAAATTTAACTATTAGGTCAGGGCTATCTGATGGTACTAGCCAAACTTAGCTAGCACCCAAACTACAGAATTTATGGCTAAAATAAGGCTAAGTAAGGGTGCAAAAAATATTCACCTCTCATCTAACTTCTACAGTTTTAGTGTGGGATACCTCAAGTGGGGTCGTTTTAGAAAGGACAAAGAAAGGGATGTCTGATGGTGTCATCTACCTCCCCATATCCCATCTACAACAAAAGTTATGGGACAAATAAGTTTCACACAGATTTTGAGAAAATAATATATCTGAATAACAAAAATTGAATATAGAATAACTTGTCAATATTTAATATTAACCATACCAAATGAGGTACCATTGTGTAGATACTTCTCAGGGATACACAATGAGCTAACATTGAGATCAATATATTGAAAACTGACAAAGCTATAGCAGTTTTAAGGCCAAAATCCCACAGTTTGGCCAATACACCTTTACTGTGGCATACTTTCCCATAACCATGATTATGAGGGTTCAAACAGAAGAAGAAGCTTGTTTATACTTCAATTTCTCATAGTTCATTCAATACCTGCGTCTCATACAGGTTCTGTACAACATTCTAAGCGTCATACACACCAGAAGAGGGCTGTGTGGTCCCCAGATGAAACTTTTTATCCTGTATTGGGGAAAACTGCTGAGATGTGGGTTCAAAACCACATCTGAGCCCAATAAAGAGTATTCAGGCTTTGTAAAAACCACAAGCCACTATTCTGAAGTGAAAAACCTTCACTTCCTCCACATGAAGTGGTCCAGAGGACCTTTCCACCCAATTTCAGGATAAAAAGGTCTCTTTCTCTACCCACAAGAGGAATCCCCATCCTGGTCTTGAACTCCTACATAGTGAAACTGCCCAAAAATTGATACTCTTGGAAAATAATCAGGTATAATTCTAATCTTAAGTATTGAAGTAGCTATTATTGTAACCCAACAGATAATAATTGCACCCAGGGATTTCAATACTGCTCACCACCACTAAAATTCTATAGTAAAGCCCTTAAATATTCTTTAAAACTGTCACAGGGGCTCTTGGACAGAAAAACAAGAGTGGCCTGGCACTCAGCAATCAGGGAACTCACTTGGAAGACTCCAAAAGAATAAAGAAAATAAAGACAAAGAATTGAATTTCTCTAAGAAGAATGCAAGTATAAAGATGAGATGTAATAAGAGAAATGAGAAGCCAAATGGCCAAAGAGCCAACCAAGTAAGTCCTTAATCACTGTTTCAACCTGCCAAAATGAACAATGGAATTAGTAAGGATATGACCACCAAATATCCATTTACAGGAAAAGAAAGAAAAGAGAAAAGGTGCTAAATGACTTATTTGATAATATCAGTATTCACTTAAAAAAAATAAGATAAATAAAGATAAAATAAAATCAAAATATATTAATTAGATTTTATATGTGAAAAGTTGAGAGCTTAACTCCTTCAGGCTGACAGCTGGTCTGTATTGAATCCTTGAAACTGTATTGAAAGCTTGATGAAGTGTATACCTTGCCAGATTGGGAAATGAAATGGGTTGAATGAAAATCCCATGGTGTATGAATGGAAAGTACAGGTCTTGATGAATTAAGACTGTACTGAATGAATTGGTGGAGCATTGACCCTTGACACATTGTTTTGGAACTTCCTCTTTAATATCCCTTGAGAATGAACAGCCAGTATTCCCTTGGAGGAATATTGTGAGTGAGAATAACCATTGATTTCTTGATGGCTTCATTGGTATTTCAGATTATGACACTTGCCCTTGAGCCGTGATGAATCCTCTGGAAGGTGTGCCTTGATGACCTGTTGAAAAGTTGAAATGACCATTTGAAACTTCTGCCATTGGATTGCTGCTAAAAAAAGATGCATAATGGTGTATAATACCATATATGGCACTTTTGGTTATTGAAGGTTGAAATGCACCAAAGGTCTTTTGAGGTGATGTCAGGAGGATATGAATGAAATTTGGGTTTTGGAAGGCTTCAGAGGTGAGAAAGTGTATTTTGAGTTATTTGGCCATTTTTTGGTTTTTGGCTAAATACAGCTAATACAGCTTAAAACTCTATTTGCGTCAAAGTGCGCAAAAATGTGAAAAAGTGCGCAAAATGCACAAATCTGGAAGTTAATCCCCACAAGGCCTGATATGGACTTTTGGGAATATTTCACATAATACATGAGAAATATGGCCTGAATGGCTTAATACAGCCAAATGCGCAAAAGTGCACAAAATTTGTCAAAGTGTGCAAACTGTACTTATAGCTTAAAAAGCCAAATACAGGCTTTTGGGCTGTATTTTCCTTGTTGTATGGAAAATACCCAAGATTCCCAAAAGCAAAGAGACAGCCTAGAATGGCTTGATGATGGTGAAGAGGCCAGGTTTGCCCCAGATGATAAAATGACCATTAAGGCCATAAAACATGACAATGGCCAATTTGGCCAATGATTATGGATATGGCCAAATTTCCATATATTGGATATGGCATGGATATGCCATATTGAGGTCCAAGAAGGTGGATTTCCATGGTTGTGACAAAAACTCTCATTTATCAATTTTAATCCATGTCACAGTCACTTTTATAGTTGTATATACTATTTTATTACTCTATCATAGACTCAGCCTGACATTTTGGGGGCCTGGTGTCACAGGGGATCTTCTAGGTGAAGAGGGCCTGGCACTCACTAAACTGAGACTTCCTTACGGAGGGCTCAGGATATGGTAAGAAAGAATACACTTAAGAGTGTTATGAGATGAATTACTAAATAAAAGAATATAAGAAAAGCAGAAACAAAGAATAAGAGTAAGAATAAAAGAGCCAACCACAAAAAAGTACAAGTCCACTGTTTCAACCTGTCAGAATGGAAAGAGAAGGGTTAATAAGGATATGGCCACCCAGCTCATACTGTACAGGCGAAGGAAGAAAAAGGCTAAGACTAACTTAAAATCCAATACTTATAATACCCAAAATAAGGATAAGAATAATTATCAAATAATAAATATACTAAATTAATTAACTGGGGAAAAGTCCCCAGGGGGGAGAAAGAGGGGCTGGTATATGTGAGAATCACCAGCCCTGATCCAAACAAAGAATTCTCATGAGAATATTTGATGATTGAATTGGGTCTGGCCAGTACAGGTCCTCCACAGCTGTAAAGGATCTGTACAAGAGGATTGGTGGTATTGAGTGATCCTACAGCTTGGGGATGGTGTATCCAAGCTGTATTGGGTAATTACATCCTGTAAAAGTATTGACAGGCTGTATTGATGAACCAGACTGTATGCATGTTTCAGCAAAAAGAAGATTTCTGAAACTGAATGCTGATACACACAGTGGATTTTCTGGTTTGAGGTGTTTGAGTGGGTGTAAGTATGAATACCCTTACCCCTGATGAGTGGTTGTTACAGTATCCCCCTCTTGAAACTGGTGGGCTCCTGAACACCATAATACCCTGCCACTGTTGAGTGGAATCTCAATACTCCCCCATTTTTTCAAAAATTTTCTTTTTAATTATATCTTCCTCTTGACCATTATACTGAAAATACCCTCTTCATTTCTTCACTGTCATACTTGATTTGCATTATCTTCCCCCTTCCCTCAACTTGAGTAAGTGATTTCAACTTCAAAATATGCTTCTTTTTGGATTCAGTCATTTCCTTCCTTTCAAGGAATGGTCCTTGGGTTGTATCCCAAAACATAGAGCTCTTCTGCTTAAAATTTGATGGCCAATGAGTATATGATCATATACCTCATTGTGAATGGGCCAACTTGATGTTTGGCCCTTCTTGCCCTGATTGGAATTCCTTCAAAAGTCTTCAAGGGGGGGTCTTGTCCCCATTGTCCCTGAAAATGCCCCAAATTGTGGATTGGGGGCCCCTTTGGCCTACCATTGAATTTGGGTCTTGGCCTTTCTTAGGGTGATTTTTTATTTTTATGGCTTAAGGGCATTTTTTGGCCCATTTTGAAGTCCTACGGTCTGTGGGGGCCATTGGAGACCCCCAGGTCCCAAAGTTTCTGCGGCTCCAGGGGTCCCATGGCCTGGGCCCATTAGAAGGGTCCAGGAAAATTGATATTCTGACCTCCCCAAAGTTTCAGGGGAGGTCCTGGGTGGTGAATTCAGTCCAAAAGGGACTTTGAAGGGGGGCCATCATTGAGCTATAGCCCCACTTCCTTGAGGCATCATTTTTTTCAGGATTGAAGTGATTCAATTCTGATGCCTTGAATCTTCTGCTTGCATATTCCTTAGTCATGAGTTCCAAACTGACTGAACTTGCTGAATCTTCCCCTTCTGCGCTGCCACCATCTGTCCTTCATGGTTCTGGCATTCTCAGTCAATTTTCTTAACCGTCAATGGCTTCTTCTGATCACTTTGATCCCACCCAAACTTATGACAGTTACAAGGTAGTTGAAGTCCTTGATCCTGCTTGTACTGAATGTTTTGCGAGGGGGAAGGATTTTTTTCAACATTAAAATCCCAGATCTTCAAAATGACACTACTGCTTCATTGGGAAGAAGCCATGTCGCCTTACTGGGAAGCAAGATTTAAACTTCAGAAGGTATTTGTGGAGTAAGAAAGATGGTACTTTTGGGAAAGAGCTCCCAGTTTCTGAGACCCCCACTATTGATGGTACTTCAGGGTATTCTGATTGTGAGTGAAATGAATTTCTTGCTTGAAATGAGTACTGATATCTTGATTCAGTGACTGGTTCTAGGCAGAGGGATGTGGCCAGGTGGACTAATGTTGGAGGGCCCATCCCAGGTGGTGGTAGGCCAATATACTCCAGCTCAGAAGTGCCAATCTCCAGGATAAATGCTGAAGGCATGGTGAAAAAAAAGACAAATTTCTGATTCCCCACCTGATCCAGATTCTGAAGGTAGTGATGAACTGGATGGTGAAGAAGTTGAGGTGGTTCCTAATTCTGCTGGTCATCCATGCACTACTTCTCCTTCCCATCCTCCTGCCAAGAGATTACAAAATCACATCATCCCCAGTACCCCAAGAAATTTCCAACCCAATCTTGCTACCATTCCTAATTCCATTTCTCCTGCTTCACCACACTCTTGCAACACCAGGCCTGCCTTGAATCCAGCAGCAAGACCATCCCCAATTCAACAGCCCATAAGTTCACCCATAGTCACCTCACAACAACTCCAACCTGTGGCCAGTAACCGTAGAAGAGGAAAAGAACTTTCTCCTTTGACATTCCCTTCTGCTCAAGTGCTTCAGCACAGGAATTGCTGGCCTATCTGAGTTACCAGAGAAGATCCAAATACAGCGAGTGGAAATAAGGATGCTGTGTCCAGGTTATTTAGGATGGTTGATAGAAATAGTGGGGAGGTGATTATGTATGCTAATGATAGGACTATTGCAAGAACTGCTTCTGAGGAGATGGCTGCAAAATTTGCCTGGTATGAAGATGAGTTGATTAATGATTTCCAGAAAGTTTTTGATCATTTGAGTAGAGATAACTAGTTTTATTGTCCTGGTCTCTGTTTGGTTTGACTTCTATCCCCAGTCTTATAAAATACTAAAATGAAAAATAAATGGAACCTCCCAATACATGATTTGAGAGGGGATGCTTCTGCTTTAAAAAAGAAATAAAAGAAATATACAAGTAAAGAAAAGAAAGTAAATGAGAGAAAAAGAGAGTAGAGAGAAGAAATAGAGAAATTCCTGAGGTTTGTCCTTCTTGTGGTGAGTTGTTTGATTTTGGCCAAGAATTGTCCAAAAGATAAAATACAAGCATTTGATGCTCACAGAGTGGCCAAGGTGATGTTCAACAAGAAGTTGAACCCTCAGGGATGAATAACAGGAGATAGAACTTACTTTCATAACTCTCACTCCCCACAAAGCACCATAAAACAGATACCTTTGCCATAATTTACTTTAAAGTAATGAATTTCTTGAATAATGATGATTGGCATAAATTAGAAAAGAATTGAATTAAAAAGAAAGAAGGAATTTGGCCATATCTTGAAGAAAGGTCCACATTTGATGGTATTGATATTGCAAGGCCTTCTGAATCTGTCCAAATAATTGACAAGTGCTCACAAAGTGGAAAAAGTGATGCTTATAACAACATTTGGGTAGAATACCCCCTTGAAGGTGCATGCCAGGAGAGGAACTTACTTTCATAACCTCTTCTCCCCACCAAGAACCATAAAATCAAACTCTTGAGGTATTTGGGCCAGGATTGTCTGGATACAATGAATGGAAATCCTCGACAAGGTCCCGTGAGCTGGTTCCCAAGCTGCTCTTTCTGGGTCTTAACTGAGTCCTTTCCACTCTACAAGATACTATAATTTACCTCTTTTGAGTTTTGAGTCCAGAACCTGAGCCACTCCCCACTCTTCTTGCTCCTCCACTAGAACTGGTGATGGTGGCAATTGATTACGATTTGGGATGCTTGACTGCTTGACTGGCTCTAGTAATGACACATGGAATACAGGGTGAAAGGACTTCCATTGGCAAGGCAACTTGAGGTGATACGAATGACTTCCAAGGGTCCCAGCCATCTTTCTGAAAGTTTCTTGGTGGGTCTCATGGTCTTGATGTTCTTGGAACCTAGCCATACTTTGTCCCAAGATTGGAGATCAGGTGGAATCTACCTATTTCTATCTGCATACTTCTTTAATCTCCTTATTGCTGACTATAATTCTTCTTTGACAACTTGCTGTACTGATTGGAGTTTTGTTGATACCTTTCCAGCAGGTAAGTCTTGAGAAATATGGATTGAGTCAAAGCTGGAATTACTTCCATAAATGGTGAAAAAAGGTGATTGGTTTGTTGGTGAATGTTCTGAATTATTGTAGGAAAATTCAGCCAGGGGGTGAAAGGTGTGCCAGTCATCTTGATGGTAACTTACATAAATCCCAATACAATGTTCTAGGATCTGATTTATCCTCTTTGTCTGTCCATTTGTTTCAGGATGAAAAGCAATTGAAAGATCTCCTTATACCTTGAGCGTCTGACATAAATTGGTCCAGAATGATAAAACAAATGAAGATCCTCTATCACTGACAATACTGACTGGAAGTCCATGTTTGGAAAAGACATGGCTGATAAAGATTTGAGATAATTAAAGGGAATTTATTGTTCCATAAGTTGGAATGAAGATTCCCATTTTTGAGAATCTATCCACAACTACTATAATTGAATCAAAGTTGTTGCACAGTGGCAATTGAATTATGAAGTCCATTGATAAAGAATTCCAAGGACCAGATGGAATTTGAAGAGGCTTGAGTAATTCAAACTTCTTATGGTGAATGGTATTGTTTCTTGAGCATTTCTGACAAGAGGACACATAGTCTTTAATGAATTGATTCATGCCAGCCCAATGAAAATCCCTCTTCATGAGCTTGAGGGCCTTCTCCTGGCCAGGATGGCCAGCCAATGGTGAGTCATGATGATTTTGAAGAATATTGAGTGAGATTTCTTAATTGCTTGGGATTACCACCCTGTCTTTGAATAATAATAACTTGGCTTGAGGTTCAAGAGAATAATATGCAACTGATTCACCTCTTGCTAGTTGCTTGTGTATTTCTTTATAGTCTTTGTCTTGCCATACTTCTTTTTGAATCTTGTCAACTAAATCTGAGAATATTTACACTTTGATTGAGAAGAATCTTGAATCTTGAGCTCCATCTTGCTTGATTACTTGATGAAAACTCTGAGGATTCTTGCTAATGAAGTCCACCCCCCTCTCTGGGTACACATTTTCCCAAAGTGACAAGGCATCTGGTAAAGTGGCCAGCCTGCCTGGGTGGTAAGTGATAGTGAAATCAAAAGTAGAAAGAAATTCATCCCAACAGGCCTGATGACAAGTAAGAAATTTGGAAGACATGAAATACTGAAGAGATGAGTGGTCTGTCAAGACCTCAAAATGATTGGAAAGAGAAAGAAGAAAGGCCCTCCCCCGCTTGAGAGCCCAAACTATGCCAAGGAGCTCCTTGTCATGAATTTTGTAGTTCAGCTCAGCTGGGAGGAGCTTGCGACTATCAAATGCAATGGGGTGCTTTCCTGAGTCATTCACCTGACTCAGTACTGCGCCCAAGGAATAATCAGAAGCATCAGTCTCTACAGTGGCTGGTAGAGAAGGATTGAAATGGGAAAGGATAGGAGCAGTGGTGAATGCTTCTTTGAGCATTTGAAACTGACTAAGAGCTTCCTAATTGAAAATAAAAGGAGATTTCTTTTGAGAAGATAAGTGAGAGCAGTGATTTTTTTGGAGTAATCTTTAATGAAACAAGAATAGAAATTGGCAAAGCCAAGGAGGATTGAGGAGATTTGATGTTATTGGGCTGAGGCCAATTGAGGATTTTCTGAACCTTTGGAGAATTCATCTTGAGGCCATCACTTGAAACAACATAGCCCTAGTATTCCACACTTGAGGCATGGAATACACACTTGGAGGCTTTAGCAAACAAATTATTGTCCCTCAGTCTTTGGAGGACAGAGGCCACATGTTTGACATGTTCCTCCTCAGAACTGAAAAGACCATAATATAATCTAAATAAACTACAACAAAGATATCATTCAAATTATTCTGGAAAGAAGTTGGAGTGTTGGTAAGGCCAAATGACATAAACCAATACTCATAACTACCATATTTGGCTCTGAAGGCAGTTAAGTGCTCATCACCCTCTTTGATTCTCAGGAGATTATATGCACCATGCAGATCCATCTTGGAGAAGATAGTGGAACCGTTGAATACAGTAAGAAGTTGGTTCATAGGAGGGACAGGATCCCTGTTCTCCCTAGTTACAGCATTAAGTCTGTGGTAGTCAACACACAAATGAAGACCTCCATCCTTTTTCTTATCAAAAAGGACAGGTGCTCCTGTTGAAGAGGAGCTTGGCTTTATGAAAACTTTCTCCACATTCTCTGAAATATAGGCCCACAGTGTTTCTGAATCTTGGTTTTATAATGAGTAGATAAAACCAACTGGAGGGAGAAGACCCTCAAATTTGATATAGTGATCACAGGCACGGTGTGGAGGAAGCTTCTCTGCTTTCACCTTGGAGAGTACATCCAAAAATTCGTGATAAGAAGGAGGGACTGCCTTTAACACAGTTTCAATCTCTTCTGGCTCTTCCTCCTCATCCCACTGCTCCTCCAGGGAGCCATGAAAAGATAAGGGAGGATGGTCCATATCCCCTTGAAAGAGATGAAGTGAAGATATAGCAACATCTTCTCCAACATCCTTTATCTCTTTAAAGACCTCATTTCTTGATTTAAGTAATTACTGAGATGGAATGATGGAAGGGATATGGACAGAAGAAGGAAGGGAAGGTGTCTTAAGGTCACAAACCAGAGCAACACTGTTGAAAGCAGTGGCCAAGGCATTACTAGAAGAAGGTTTAATACCACTATAATCCTTATGACTAGAATAATAGGTGATAAGTCCATTTTTTCAATCAATAATAGGATTAAAATGCTAGAGGAAATCATAGCCAAATATCAGGTCTTCTCCTTTGGGTAAATCTATGATAAAAAAGTCCCATTCCAAGCTTGGGAAGGAAGGAAAGTCAACTATCCACCTAGCATAATGGGTGATGAAAAAGGCAGGGGATTCATTTGAGTCCAGAATGAAAAGAGGAATATTTTCAGGGAGCTATGACATAGTCAATGAGTACTTTAGAACAAAATCTTTTGCGATAAAAGAGTTTGTAGCACCAGAATCAATGAGAATACTATAGATAATATCAGAGACAGAAGAAAAAATAAGAAGCTTTAAAGATTTCTTGACACTAGTATTTAGAGTGCACAATTGCTTTCTTGAAGGACATAAGTGAGAACCATTGAACACATCATGATTCCCACTCAGGCTTTTCCCTGCTTGCTAGGGAAGCCTCTTGATGACCCAGGCTTGTTCTGAGGTCTCTTGAAGCATTTTTAAATTGGGTTCTTTCCCCCACAATAAGTAAATAACTCTTATTTAATCCTCCTCTCCTTTTCAGAACCAACCAATTTATTGTCCTTATTAAGCAGAGCAGAATGGGGCTTGTCTTTTGATGCCAGAAATCGCTTTTGTTTCTTGTTCTTCTTATGGTGAAGCCTTTTTGAATATGAGTCTTGAGGAGGCCTTGAAGAATTGGATCCAGTGACAGGAGGCTTCTTTTCTTGATGACTACCCTTCCCCTTCTGTCTCTCATGGTATCTGGTATCTAATTCCAGGGTAATGTCCATGAGTTCTTGAAGAGTATCAAAGCTACGAGGGTAGGAAGCCAACTGGTCCAGAAGTCTTGATGCCAATCCTCTTCTATAGACATGAATGTAAGCTCTTTCTCCCCAATCCCCAATCCTTGAAATTAAGCTTCTGAAATCATCAATTTACAAGGATTCATGACCACTTTCCTTAATCCTCAAATTTTCCAACTCTTGTTCAGCTTTCCTGACTTCATTGAGATCACCAAATAGAGTGAATAATTTAGCTTCAATTAACTGAATATTCGAGAGGTAGGGTTCAATCCATTTTCAAGCTCTACCAGTGAGAAATGAAGTTGAGTACAGAACTTTATTCCTGTCAGAAATGAAATTTGCTGGATCATTATGGAAAATCAATTGACAGGAGTGTTGGATAAGCCCTCTCAATTAATGAGCTTGAGTACCATCAAAAGAATCAGGTGCCTTCATTGATGTAGTCTTGAATGCAGGGGCTTTGGAATTGTGCCTGGGGGCTTCTGCTTGAGAAAGTTGTCCCATAATACTAGCCATTTGCTTCATGATCTTGAGGAAAATTGGATCAGATTGAGAGGCAAGAGGTTGATTAGTAGGCGCTATATTAGAACCCTGGGGTACCTGTGGAGAATTTGCCAAATAATATGCCACTTCAGTTTCCCCAGAATCTTCCTCTTCCATAGACTACTACCCCTCTTCATCTTTTACTTCTCCTAGTCTTGCTCTTGCACCTTCAGACATGCCAGGATAACCCCCCAACAGGCCGGAGAAAGATCTTGATCTTCTTGATTTCATTCCCCCTCTTCTGGAGGGTGTTGCTCCTTCCATTGGTGGACCTCTGTCCAAATTTTCACTCAGTTGATGAACTGATGGTTTGCGGTCAAGGGGAACCCTTGCTGTAGGAGTGAGAACAGCTGGATTTCTTTGAGATCTAGTATTCTTGGATGGAGGGCTATGCTGAACTGGCATTGTTGGAAAATTAAGACTAAAACTTGATGATACTTCACAAAAGGAATCAAAGCTTGGCCAAATCAATAATCAATAAAATTTTGATGATCTTGAGGAATCAATCAGCAGTCTTGAAGTGAAATCAAATTCAATAAATCAATCAATCAATTAAGTCAATATCAGCAGTCAATCAAATAACAATAAATATTGAAGAATTAAATAATCAATAGATAAGTCAGTCAATAAGTCAATGTCTTCAATATCATTTCAAGTTCTTGAGGAGTCAATCAGTAAAATCAATATCTTCAGCAATCAAAATCAATAAATAATTGAAAATCAATTCTTGCGGATAAATCAGTTATCTTGAGGAATTCAAAAGTCAATCAGTCTAATCCAAATAAATCCTGATTTGCTGAATCAATAACCCAAATAAATCCCAATCAATCAACCAATCAACACCTCCTGATAAGACCTGAATAAAAAACAAAAGAAACATTTGATTGAGATAGAATTGAGAATAAAATGAGCTGGTCAGCAATGATTAAGAAATGAAAGAATGAATTTTCATTTGAATATAATGAATGAAATGAAGATTGAATAGAGAAAAACCATAATAATGAGAAATCATAAGATAATAAAAGAGTGATAATTTGAAGAATGAGAGAAATGAAGTTAAATGAATGAAAAGAAAAAGTTATATATGAGTTAATTAACTTAGTGTCACAGGGGCTCTTCTAAGTGAAGAGGTCCTGGAACTTACTTATTGAGGGCTGAGGATATGGTAAGAAAGAATACACTTAAGAGTGTTATGAGATTAATTACTAAATGAAAGAATATAAGAAAAGCAGAAACAAAGAATAAGAGTAAGAATAAAAGAGCCAACCACAAACAAGTCCAAGTCCACTGTTTCAACCTGTCAGAATGGAAAGAGAAGGGTTAATAAGAATATAGCCACCAAACTCATACTGTACAGGCAAAGAAAGAAAAAGGCTAAGACTGACTTAAAATCCAATAATTATAATACCCAAAATAAGGATAAGAATAACTATAAAATAATAAATATACTAAATTAATTAACTGGGGAGAAGGAGGGACTGGTATATGTGAGAATCGCCAGCCCTGATCCAGATAGAGAATCTTCATGAGACAATTTGATGATTGAATTGAGTCTGTTCAAGAAAGGTCCTGTACAGCTGCACAGGATCTGTACAAGAGGATTGGTGGTATTAAGTGATCATACAGTTTGGGGATGGTGTACCAAAACTGTATTGGGTAATTCCAGCATGTACAAGTATTGACAGGCTGTATGCATGTTTCAGCAAAAGCAGATGGATGAAACTGAATTCTGATACACCCAGTGGGTTTGCTGGTTTGAGGTGTTTGAGTCGGTTTAAGTATGAATAACCTTACCCCTGATTAGTGGTTGTTACACCTAGCCATGTTTTTTTGAGATTTTGGACTATTTTAATGAAAAAAGTGAGTTTTTTTCATTTCTTTCTTTATTTTTTGAAATTGTTGTTTTTTTCTTCAGGCTTAAAATGAAAAAGAGAATATAATACATATCTTTTAATATTGTTTTTTGAGTGGTATGAATTTTAATACCACTGTGATTTTTTATGTGGCTGATTATAACTTAATCATAAGCAAACTTATTTGTCAGCATTTTTTCATATTAAAACACTTAAAGCCATTAATATTTTTCTCTTTTAATGAAAAAAACACCTCCTTTACTGTAAGCAATAGTATCAGAGGCATGGTTGGGCATATTGATAATTTCAATTGCAAATGACAGAACCACTTGAAATTTTACTTGTCAATTACAAGTTAATCTGTGGAATACTGGTATACAAACAGTACATCAGAAATCCACAAACCCCTATTCTTTGTGTGTAATTGATAATTTCAAGTAAAACCTCATAATATAGGAATATATTGCCCAGAGGCCATTCTTAGACTTTCAAACAGCATTTTAAGAATTATTAACTGACATAAGCCCTCCTTTTTCCTCTTTGATTCAGTGGAAGAAAACTTCATACCACTTGAAACCCAATCAAAAGGCAGTACACCAGTGATACCCTCAGAACCAGAAGTCAAGGGCAAAGGAAAGAGGCATAGTGAAAGCCTCATTACATAGAGGAATTAGACACCAATTGCCACTCAGAGAAGTACACAACTGCAAAACTCTGAATCAATACAAGGTGAACTAACTTTGATAACTTTTAAAGGGAATATTACCATAATTAACTGAGTTGTAACCTCTAAAGGAAAACTGCCCAAAGAAGTAGATAAAAAACTCTTACAAGGCACAGTACAAGGTAAATACCCTAAGAAAACTAAGTTGTTGACTAGTTGCAAACACTGATATGTCACCTGTACACCTCAGGAGCCTTGGAATCCCAAGGAACCAGCCAGAGGACAGAGAAAGCCTATGCAGAACCAGAAGACCTGGGGAAGGCCACCTTGGACACAATTCTGGATGTCAAGACACTGAGTTAAATCATACTTACTCTGCCATTCACCTTCCAATTCAAAAGAAACCTCAAACCAGAGGACTGAAAGGATATGGATCAAGTTCTTCAGCCCCACCAACTCCTCAAAGATCCTTTCCAAGCGAGCATGGAAAACAAGAGGTTCAACCTAGAATCCCACTTGGAAGAACTTGGAGCAAGCTTCCAGAAGATATGTCTAAAAGAGATATCCTTCAAAGGCCTTATGGTAATCACCAAAGGATGGAATCCCACCAGGAAGTTTAGACTGCTCAAGGAGAGGACAACCAGGATAAGGGAGAATCAAGCCACTATTCAAGCTATAGTAGAACTTCTGAACCAGACAGGGCCTACTCTGATTCCTTCAGGCTCACAAGTAGTAGACCAACCCATCTCTCCAGTGGCTTCATACCATTCAGGCACCAGAATATCAGTGCCCAAGAGTCACAATTCTTCACAATCCCATGTAGTTTCCAGGAGAAGACAAGGATACAAGGGCAAAAACAGGACATCTTTCAGGCAAAGGCAGAAATAGTCAGACCCAATGATCCAGAAGCTGTTGGACTTGGTGAGAGAAGTACACAAGAGTCAGAAATTGTTGTAAATACTTCTAGAATCAGTATCCCCAATAATGGGATTATTACCCCAGCTCAGAATGAACAAAGTGTTGTTACACCTGAGATGAACTTAAACAGTGATGCACTGTGGTTACAAATGTCCCAATTTTCAGAGAAAACTCAAAAACAGTTTGCAGAGCTCTAAGAAAGCCATGTGAAGATGGAAAAATTAACAGCCTCTATGGACAAAATTGTCAAAACTCTTCAAGAAGGTCATTCTCAACCAATAAAAGCCTCAGAAGAAACCAACAGAAGACTTACCGAAGTCCTAGAGGAGCAGCACCACTGCAAAAGGGAGAGGGATTGTCTGGATCAAGAGTGAAACAAATTGTTTAATGTCTTCCAAAACTTGAAGCCCAAACCACAAGACCATGCTTTGGATAATCCATATCAAGAAGACATCAACCCAGACGTCTTGTTGGATAATAAGCCAAGATCTCCATCAAAATAACAAGATGGAAATAACATGACGTATTCAGAGAAGGAAGCACTAAAACAGCTTCCAGAGGCCTCATGATGGCCAAAATTCTCTGGTGTAGGAGAATATGATCATAAGGAGCTCATTGATCATATTGATGAAGTCTCCCTTGATTTACCAAGCATACCAGATTACTGGATTACTGCCTGATTAAATACAGATTTAAAGGGCATGCTAGTATATGGTACACAGAAATAAAGGAAATCCATGGAAGAAGAAACTGAAAATGTTGGAAGAACCAGATAATTCAAAAGTAAAGCAATGGTACTTGGATATGGCAAAAGACCATTTAATTTGAAAATGCCAAGTACTCTGGGGACAAAATTCATATTAGTGGTGTCTTAGACAGTCTAAAAGACTTAACTCCATTGATCCTCAAATAAATATTCAGACAAGGAATCACAAAATCTTGACAGAATTTTCAGGGAAACTAGAGCATTAAATTGAATGCAGATGAAACCAAAGTTTCACCCTAGATGAAATTGCAAATACTTTACAATATTTATAGAAAAGAGCAAACATAGGGAAATATTCCCAATATAAAAGCAGTAGTTTCAAAGAGAAACAACCTTTCAGGGTGGAACTCAAAGATAAACCCAAAGGAAGAGTGGCAAAAGTGACCAAGAAGAAAACCTCTTGTCACAATTGTGGGTCAACAGACCAATATACTAATAACTGTCCAAAGGCAAAGAAAAAAGTCTACACCATTGAACAAGTACCAGAGGAAGAATCCCCAACAGAGGATTATGAATCAGACTATATGGGTGATGCCATCAGAGAAAAATCTGATGAAGACAAAGACCCAAGGGAAGAACCTCTAGTGCAGTACCAAGAGCAAACACAACTGGAAATTCAGGACATACAGTTAGAAGAAGGAATGCCACAGGACACTGCAGATCAAAACTTGTGTAAGCACACACAAAATGCACCAAAATTCCTAGTTACACCAACTAAACAAATGGGATATATAAATTGGACAGCCACAAAGATGACTGTTTGCATTTACAATGCTCAGAATTCATTGATCATTGACAGTGGTGCACAATGCTCAATAGTGGCCATAGAGTATATGGATAGCCACTTTCCAAATTGGGAGGAAAAGGTCTTGCCAACCAAGGGAAAGAAATTTAAAAGTGCATCAGGGAAGATGACATCCATTGGGAAAATTATCAAAGAGATAATTATACCCCATAGGAAAGGTAATATCAGACTCAACACAGAGTTTGTTGTGCTTGAGCATGCCAACATACAAGTATTTTTACTGGAAACAGACTACCAGAGGATTTATGGCATTGATATTTACAAGAGTAAAAACAGGCACATTACCATAGGTACAAACAGGGAAAAGAAATTTCCACTTGACATATACCAAATGTCTACCCATTACCCCCTAGAGGAATTACTGAATAAATTCAGAGAGGGTCAATTCAGCAATGACCTCACCAGTAAACAAAAAATTAGCTTACTGAGAAGTATGAGGAAAAATAGACCAGCAATTGCCATTGGTGAAGAACCTTTAGGAAGAATCAGAGGCCATTATATAGAATTATATCTAGATGTTGAAAGACCTTATCCACCCATGCTGAGAAGACCTCCATATACGGAAATCCTGGAAACTAGGAAAGAAATTGAGCAACTCATAAATGAACTTTGAGACATGGATGTCATCAGGAAGATAGAACATAATGGAAGAGTGGAAATCACCACTCCTGTCCTTATCACCTGGCATGATGGCAAATCTAGGTTGTATGGGGATTTCAGAGCCCTAAATAACTACAAAAAAGCTGATAGGTACCCTATACCAAGGATACATCATGCCCTAGACAAGCTTGCAAAAGCCAAATGTATAACCAAGATGGATTGTATGAAAGGATTTCATCAGAATAGAGTTAAACCAAACTCCATTAAGTTCCTAATCACTATATGCCATAGGGGTATATATGAGTACAGAGGATGCCATTCGACATCAAAAATGCACCAGCACACTGCCAAAGGATGATGAACACAACATTTGGAGAAGAAATATTGGAAGAATGGATGGTAGTATATATTGATGACATCATTATATACTCAGAGACATGGGAAGACCATATGCAGTACATAGACAGAGTACTAAGCAAATGCACACTATAAATATGAAAATTTAACTTAAGAAGTGAAATTTTGGCCAACAAGAATTACTGGAACTAGGACATAAAGGCTCAGGACTTGGTCTGGACATAGATCAGAATGAAGTAGCAGAATTACTGCAAAAACCATCACTAAAGAACAACAAAGAGATTGAATCTTCACTAGGGTTTGCTAGCTGTTAAAGAAACCACATCAAAACCTTTGCACACATAACTAGTAGTCTATACAAGTTATGTTCAAAGGATGTGGCTTTTTAAATTACCAAAGAAAGGAGGGATGCATATGAGAGGATCAAACATGAGCTCACCAATGCACCTGTACTGATAATCTCTGACTTTGAATTACCATTAAAGCTGTACATAGATGCAGCTTTCATTCAAGGATTGGGAGCTGCCCTGCACCAAAGAAAAATTGTAGATAGTGAACCAAGGGAAGGGGTAATATGCTACATTTCCAGGAAACTGAAAGATTAAGAGGCTAGGTATTGAGAAATTCAGACTGAATGCTTATTCCTAGTCTGGGCCCTAGAGAAACTCAATCATTATCTGGAGGGTTCAGTCTTTGAAGTATACACAGACTGCACAGCACTCAAGTCTCTACTTAACATGAAGAATACTAATAGAAATATGTTGGGGTGGCAAATAGCTATCCAAGACTATAGAGGTAATATGACAATCATATACAAAGAAGGCAAATGCCACACCAATGCAGATGGTCCCAGTAAATGGCAACTGAAAAATGTCAAAAGAAACCCACCTTATGAGCCTTAGTTAGCTGAAGAAATCCCTATCCATTTCATGGAAATAGATAGAAGGAGAAACTTCATATTTTCTGAATGGACACCAGGAAGTAGCACCCAGACACACACCAAGTGAACTAGAAGGGACAGAAACTCCCATATTGGGAATACATTCCTCTGAACTTCACACAGAATTTTTTAATTCAGTGATAAAGAGCTATGTCAAACATGAACAGTGTGTCATATTATTAAAACTCCTTCAACAGAAATACAGGAGCACAAAACTGGAATCCCAGTTAGAGCAGCCCTGGTTGAGGGGTTATAAGGACAATAAATATTTCCTTATAGATGGTCTAGCTCATCAGAGAAAAAAAACATTAGTGCCCTCACAGTGATAGATAGAGACCATATATCAATGTGCCTGAAGAAATTCCATGACCTCCCATACATGGGACGCATGAGTAAAGACAGGATGAAAGAGAGGGTAGCAAGGACAGCTTGGTGGCCCAAATTGGAACAAGAGTTGAGTGAATAAATTAACACTTGTGAAAGATGCCCAAAGGCAAACAGAAAGCCTAGGAAAAAATATGGGCTGCTTCAGCGCATAGAAGGACCCAAACACCCATGGGAAACCATAAACATATACTGGGTCACAGGACTTGTCCCAGGAGACAAAGAAAGCTTCAATGCTTGCCTAGTCATAGTTGATAGGTATAGTAAATGTGTGAGGTTCCTACCATGTTACAAGGAAGAAACAGCTCTGGATGCATCCCTGTTATTCTGGAATAACAATATATCCACATGTGGAGTCCCTAAAATCATCATTAGTGATAGGGATCCAAAATTCACATTGGAATTTTGGACTAACCTCTATGACATGCTTGGAAAAAAAACTTCCAATTTATACAGCTTATCATTCACAGACAGATATTTTAGCTGACAGGATGATCCAGAAAATGGAGGACATCATCAGAAGATTCTGTGCATATGGCATGGAGTAAAAGGACCATGAAGGATAAACCCATGATTGGGTCACACTCCTTCCAGCAGTATGACTGGCTTACAACACAAGCCAGCACTGTACAACAGGGAAATCACCCTCACTGGTAGAAAAAAGGTGGCAGCCCCTATTACCCAGGGATCACTTGAAGAAAAATCTTCTGACTATCCACCCCACAGCTAAAGACTTCCATGAAATGTGGAGCAAAGCATGTGATAAAGCTTCCAAGTTCATAGCTGAGGCTCAAGATTACAACAAACAGAGGTATGACAAAACACACATGGAACCAAACTTCAAAGAAGGGGACAAAGTGTTAGTATATACTCTTAAATTTAATAACCTCAAAGGACCAAAGAAAATGAGAGACTAATTTGTGAGACCTTCAACTATCATCAAACTGATAGAGAAAAATTCAGTGGAGTTTAGACTTACAGAGGAAGTCTCTAGGAAACACTGAGTATTCCAAGTAAGTTGGGTCAAGCCCCACTTCTATACAGGAGAGGATGAGCTCCCCTGCAGGAACAATACCCACACTCCACAAGACATAGTGGGAGTGGAGGACTACCCTGGCCCTGTGAAAAAAATCATCAAGGCTAGGAAGATCAGACTGGATGGTAAAGCCAAGAGACAATACCTGGTCAGATTTAAAATACAGACAGCAGATAGGGACAAATGGTTAGCAGAAGATGACATACCAGATGGTAACCTTCACTTGAGAAGATTGAGAGCCTCTATGAGGGCTGAAAACTATAATCAATGATGAGTTTTTTTGAAGGGAGGGTATTTCAGCCTGTGACTCAAAACCAGAGAACAAGCATGAAAGCCAAACACCATAAACCAATGGTAGAGCAAAATACCACCAAAACATGGAGCTGAGTCAAACCAGCTCAAAATGTATCAAAAGGAAGAAGAAAATTGCCTGTTTCTAAATATTGAAGTCCCATCACCATAGGACAAAGAATAACAAAGTTATTCCTGCTCAAAAAAAATTTCTGAGAATAAACCTTAATTTTCACCTCTCATCTAAAACCTAGAGGAAGAGGCTTAACCCCAGAAAATGGGTATTCAATCTTAAGCTATGGGTCAGGAATACTCAATGGTACTATAAAAGCTGAGCTAGCACCAAAACTACAAAAATTATGGCAAAAATAAGTTAAAATAAAGGTGAAGAAAATAGGGTGTTGGTAAACCCACATAAGCATTTAGTAAAAACATGTAAGCCCTTTCCTTTTTTTACTAAAAATTCCAGGGCCAAAAACAAGATTAAAAATGCTATTTATGGAATTGTTAATGCTATAAATGATGATGACAATGCCATAAATGGCATGAATGGCCTTAACAATACCATCAATGGCATTAAAAATGCCATTTATGGAATTAATAATGCCATTTGTGGCATTAAAAATGCCATTTGTAGCATTAAAAATTCCCATTTGTGGCATTAACAATTCCATTTGTGGCATTAAAACATGCCATTTATTTCTTTAACAATGTCATTTGTAGCACTAATAACTCCCTTTATTACATTTGTGATGACATTTATGGCATTAATAATTCCCTCTATTGCATTTATAATGCCATCAATCAACTTCAAAATGCCATTAATGGTATTACTAATTCCCTTTATTGCATTTTTAATGCCATCAATAACCTTCAAAGTGCCATTAATGGCATTACTAATGCCCATTATTGCATTTTTAATGCCATTAATGGCCTTCAAAATTCCATAAATAGCCATATTTAATTTGAAAACCACCCCTTATGTTTTTTACCATAACATTATGTGTTTTTACCAATTGATGGCAAAAACACATAGGTTTTTAGTAAAAACATGTAAGGGCTTATGTGGGTTTACCAACACCCATAAAATATTCACCTCTCATCTAACCTCTACAGTTCTAGTGTGAGATACCTAAAGTTGGGTCTTTTTGAAAAGAGCACAATAAGGACTATTTGATGGTGTAATGTATCCCCCCATATCCCATCTATAACAAATTTATGGGAGAAATATGTTCCACACAGATTTTGAGAAGATAATATGTATCAATAACAGAAATTTAATATAGCATAGCTTTACCATACCAAATGAGGTACCACTGTGTAGATCCCATCCAGGGCTACACAATGAACCAACATTGAGACCAATAGCTTGAAAATTTACAATGCCTTTAAGGTCAAAATACCACAGTTTGGCCAATACACCTTCACTGTGGCATACTTTCCCATAACTATGATTATGATGGGTCAAAAAGAAAAAGAAGATTGATTAGACTTCGATACTGGGGTCACATACAGGTTCTTTACAGCATTCTACCTGTCATACACGTCAGAAGAGGGTTGTGTGGTCCTTAGATGAAACGTTTCACTCTGCATTGGGGAAAACTTCCCAGATGTGGTTTCAAAGCCACATCTGAGCCCAATACAGAGTATATAGGCTTTTTGAAAACCAAAAGCCAGTACTCTGAAGTGAAAAATCTTCACTTCCTCCATTTGAAGTGGTCCAGAGGACCTTTTCACTCAATTTCAGGATAAAAAGGGCTCTTTCTCTTCCCAAAAGAGGAATTCCCATCCTTCTCCTGAATTCCTACATAGTACAAGTCTCCAAAAAAGCTATACTCTTGGAAAATAATCGGGTATACCTCCAATATTAAGTATTGTATTAGTTATCATTTTAACCCAACAGATAATTATTGCACCCAGGGCTTTCAATAGCGCTCACCACCACTAAAATTCTTCAGTAAAGCCCTTAAATACTCTTTAAAATTATTTTTCATCAATTTTTATCTGTGTCACAGTAACATTTAGAGTTGTATATACTATCTTTATTACTCTATCATAGACCCAGCCTGAAAAGACAGAGGAAAATAATTTGGAAAAGAAATACAAGAAGAAGTCAAAATAGAAGGCTCAAGAATCATAATAACTCTACCTTACTACCTGGAATCAAAAGGAATTTCTTAAAGAAGCCATAAGAAATAAAAGGATGCACTTGTAAAGATTTGTGGGAAAAATGGATCTAAATGGAAATGATACTTACCAATTGGGACCTTGGGAGATAGAATTTCCACAAAAAAAACAACAGGATCCTCCCCTTTTGAAATTAAATTTTTTCAGCAGGCTTTCTTACCAATGGACATGGAATTAAACACATACCTAGCCATGGAATTAAAAAAAATATCAAAAACAGAAGAGCTATTGGGAGCAAGAGCCATACATATTTCAGAAAAAGTGCAAACAAGATTAAAAGAAGCAGAGAAATCGAGAAATTTGAAAAACAAATCAGCTCAATACTTGGACAAAAGGATGGAACAAAAACTTAGAGATCCACTTCAAACAGGGGATTTGTATTAGTTGGCAAGAAAAAGCTTGAGTTTCAGTGGGTTTAGTCTTTGTAAACCATTGGAATGGACCCTTTAGTGCTATAATTCAAGCTAACAATGAACCTTAAAAAATTGAAGAATTGGATGGCACTAAACTGACAAGGAAATTTGCAGAAAGTTTCATCAACAGATTTTATCCAAGGAGGAATATAGTTCACTTGACTTTGGAATCAGGAAATGAAAGCAGCGAAGACAGTGAAGTTGAAGATTCAATCTTAGATTAACATAAAACTGAGAATCATAAGGAATATGATTGATATTTGAATGTGTTCAACTGGCATTCTGGAGACAGCATTAAATGTAGAGGTGGAGGTGGTATTTCATACCAGATATATTGGTCTTAAGCTTGCCAAATAATAAAAAACAATTGCAGAATTACAGAAAATTTGCAGAGTAATTCTGGAGATCAAAAGAAAATTGTGAAACTACCCTGGAAATTTGAATACAATTGTGGAATTTTGGAGAAGAGATTGGAATAAAATTGAGGAACTTGGGATTAATTATGGAAGATATTGTGGAGTAACTTCAAAGATGAGCATAAAATTGCAGAATTTCAGTGAAGAAATTGGAATATAATTGAGGAACTTGGAAGGAATGATGGAATCAGAATAACTCTGGAGACAGAAACAGAATTTCAGAATTGCAGAAAATAAATGGGGTATCTGAAAATTTGATAATAACTTGATGGAAAGAGGATTGTGGGATTCTAGAAGAATCTCAGGATAACTCTGAAGAAGAAAATCAAATTGGGCAAGAATTTCAGATATGGAAATAGGATTGTGGAATAATTCCAGGGATCTGAATAATATTTTGGACTAGCTCTGGGGATCAAAATATAATTTTGGAATAGCTTTAGAGCTCAAAATACAATTGCAGAATAACTATGAAGAATGGAATCAAATTTGAGAGCTCTAGATCTAGGTAAATCAAACTGTGAAGCAGTTCTAGAGAAAAATCTAGAATACTAAAGCTTCAACTAGAATAATTTGAGTTAAAACGGTAAATACCAATTTTGGGTCCTTATTGCATCATCCATAGAAAAATTCCACAATGAAATGGAGATAAACTAAATACAGCTATTTAAATGAATATTGAGCACAGAACCAGTGCTGTATTATCTCCACCTAAAGTCTATGCAAGAAATTACAATGGATTTACCAATAGCAAAATTTTAATTCTTGATATTTACACACATCAAATTTGATAGAAATGATACAATAATGAAATCAAGCCACCAGCAAAATTCTTTCCAGCTTCAATATAAAAGTTGAAGTTATTAATAAACAAAAATACAGGATATTTGAAAGAAATGCTTTCCCCACCTTTTTTTCAAATATAATGGTAGTGCACTCAATAGAAAATTCTGTATTTTCCCCATTTTCTCCACTTCCAGGAATAATGTCACAAGAAGAATTCCCTCAAACATATCATATGACTAGGCAAGCTTTCAACTTTCAGAAGCGGTGTATTAACCAGTTTCTTAGAAAAAATAAACTAAAAACAGCCAAATTATCTCAATGAAATGACATTATTTTTATATCAAAAACACCACCAGGCCAATTCCCTCAAAAAGAGGTAATGTGATCCTTAGAGGTATTTTCATAAACCCAAAAGACCACAAATGATAAATTAAGATACAAATATAAATAAAATAAATTTATTTATATTATACAAATCAAAATTGAAATATAAATACAACTTTCTATTTAAAAATCAAAATTCAATTATAATTTCAAAATAAAATTACAATAAAACTTAAAATTACAAAATTGCATTCTTGCTTGTAAAAATTAAGGAAAAAATGAATTTTTAATAAAAATTGTGAAATTAAAATATTTTTGGTAAGAAGTTATATGAAATATATTATAACTTTTTATACAATAAAGAAAAATAGAGAAATTACTACACCATTGGATTCCTCATAAAAAATAAAGTGGGGTCACCTCTGGATGAAATTTCTGTAACTCAACTCTAAATAAGCTTAAGTTGAGTTGTTAGTATTTTTTTGTACAAAAGTATGAAAATCCTCAAAACCTTAATTTATTTCACACCAAATATGGTGCCAACCATCAATTTATGTGTTAAAATTGAGGTGTTGTGTTTAGTTTAGAAGCTATGAGGAATTGAAGTATTTTCAATTGAACTCAATTGAAATGTCAAAATGTGCGCATGTATTACATAAGTGGACTTTAATTTACATATGGGGTATCAATTATTACAGATTTGTAATTAAAAACTCAATTTAATTTCATTTGTAAATTATAATTGTATTACATGATGAGGAATTAAAGAAAAAATAAATTGAAAAGATTAATTCTGGGGGGGGAAAGACACTCTAGCTCTAACGCAATCTAGACCCCCAAAATCCTTTCTGACCGGTGTGGGATGTCAAAATCAACGCAAAGGTTCATTAATTGTGGCCTGGAATTGAGTCACAGGGTCTGTGACTCGAATGATGATGAGGTTTTGATACCAACCAGGGTAGCTTGAACTGCTGCCAAGAGGGTAAAACTACCCTTCAGCTAAAACAATGTTAGTAAGGACAGTTTTAACTGGTTTCTACGCCTCTAACACACATTCTGACGTGTTTTGAAGGATCTAGACCAGGTATTTCTATAGTAATGGCTGATTTAAGGGTCTAAAATGGCTAAAAAAAGCAAAAAATGGCTTAAACCAGCTCTTTTTTGGTCTAAACCAGGGATCAATAATGACATAATTGGCTTTTCTGTTGTCAGACTTTTTTCACGACTGAGAAGAGTAAATTTTACTTTTGGAGCAAGAAAACTGATGGCTATAAAAGAATGTCTTCTTTGCCCCACTTTTCTCTTCATGTTAGAATCTTTTCCTTTTATAATTAGTTTAAACACTGTTAAACCAATCAATAAAAAGATTCCAACCACCTTTCTTAAATCTGTTTAAAACTTTAAACCACGTGGAAAAATCATTATAATCATTGTTTGTAACTCTTATAATCATTTTTACCCCTGAACCACCCCAAAAATGAATTAAAGCAGCTTTCATCCCTTTTAGCTTTGTCACTTTGTTTCCAAATTCAATCTTGTCAATTTTTGGTGTGTTTTCTCTTTAATATTCTTTTTAAAGACTTTGTTCTTTAATTAATTTCTTGCAGTTCTTTGCTCAATTAATTGCAATTGAAATTGCTCTTGAAGAAATTTCTTTTGTAGCCTTAAATATCTCTTGTAGAGTATTTTGGGATAAATCTTTATTATTGGTAAAACAATAAATTTTTATTATATTTTTGTTTTAAACTTATAGAGTTGAAAATAAGAAAATTGGCGTGTTTTCTCTTCAAAAATACTACCTTCTTACTATTTTTAAAGAATTTGACCTTATACAAATTTTGAAAACAGGAAAAGTACTTGATATTTTATCAAAGTTTCGTATCCACACCTTACATTCGGGGGCTGAGCCATGATATTTCACCTGTGAGATATTTTTTTTACTCTTTTTTAATCCTTTCTCTTATATTGGAAAATTTAAAAAACATATAAAAAATACTTATAACTCAAAAAATCCACAAAAAATAACTTTTTTTCATATTATAAGTGAGGCTTATATTTTATTTCTTTCTTTAAAATACCTTTTTCTACTCAATTGATAGGCTTTTTCATTATTTTAGTGTCTGAAAACGTGGTAAGACAAGAAAACATTGAAACAGCCTCCACAGTTACTAGCATTATACCTGCAAGCACTGTGATTTCTGATCATAATAGCACTGTTATTATAACTCAGAATAATCAACAAGATTAAATTTCTTCTGAATTGATCAACTTGGACATCAGTAATACTCTCCAGAAAGTTAAAGATTTGGCAAATAGTAAGTTTTTGACATAAAATTACTATTTTAAACCCTTTTTAATCATACAATATGCCTTCAACCAGATCAGTAGCAAGCTATAAGCCCTAAGCAGCTCCCAAAAAAGGTCATAGAAGTGATTATGGCAGAAGAAAATCAGATACAGAAGGACAAGGGTCAGTAAAAGACTTCCACAACAATAAATTGTCCAATTCTGAAGCTGATGACACTCTTTTCCCTTCAAAAAGAGCTGACACCGCCACAAAAAGCCTCAGTGGACATCTACAAAGCCAGCCAGAAGGCTTACAACAATGCACTGCAGTACAAAGAGTACCAGATCCTTGCAGATATGTGGCAAAACTGCATGAACTCATAACTGACTGTAAGAAAATTCCTGGGTCATCCCAACACTTGCAAGTTACTCAATGGATGGCATCCATTGATGGAAAAGAAGAATATGATTCATTTAACAGAAGAATGAAGGAAAAACAACCCTCCACCACAAAAGCAATTTCCAAGACCAGCCCCAGTGGCCAGCAGTAGCAATTCCAACGTGAAAAAGCAGCCACAAGCTCAAACCATGGGCAAAGGGAAGGCACCTGCCCCAAAACCTTACAGACAGGGCTACAGGATGCCATGTAAAATGTGTTTCATATGTCCAGAACCATGACGGAATTACAGAAGAATAAGGAGGCCAGATTAAGATTCCAGAATTGATTTCTGATATATTTGATTCCATCCCAGAGCTGTATTAAGCTATAAATGATGTGAAAAACATCTTTCTGATAAAAATGAAACCATTTGTAACAACATTGAGACAAACAACTTGAGTCTGTGCCAAATAAATGAAACACTTATGTGTTTTGAAAAAGCTTTAAGAACAATTAAAACTTCCAATAATGATAATGCTTTTGGAAATAAAATAAACAAACAATCTGCCATTATTCAAGAGTTAACAGACAAATATTCTAAATTCAATATTGATGACATAATTGAAACAAGAATTAAACAAGCCATAAATATTATCAAGACAGATAACAAGAAAGTCCTTGATGACATTTCAAATTCATTTACTGAAGTACAGACATATACCATTGCTTTGAAAAACTGTTTTGATGCTTCACAAGAAGAAGTATCAAAATTTACAATGAAATTGTATCAAGTCACTGCTGATAATACAAGACAGGCAGAATTATGGCAAGAACTGACGTATAAAGAAGACATGTAAAAAATTGAAGTAATAAATTTGATACAAGCCTTCCAACATGAATACAGGAATTCCCAAAGGTGTAGCAACAGTAATATTAATGATATTGACCAAATACTGAACACCTTACCAAGAATGTCTACACCTCTGAATCAAAATGAGGGCACAAGAATTGCAAATACACAAGTATTGGACCCTGATAATTCACAGTTGAAAAATGAATTATCCACTTATTTTCATACGTTGGAAACATCAATGGGCCAAGCACTTTTGAAAGAAGTACCAAAACTTAAAGAATGGCCTCACTTCAGTGGTGAAAGAGAATATGACCATATGTAATTCATCAGAGGAATTGACATAATTAAAGAATATTTTCAATTACCAGACAGATTTGTAACAGCAAGATTTAACACCTTGTTTACCAGCTCAGCTCACAGATGGTGTATCAAATTAAGACAAGCACATGGACAACAAAGTTGGATTTGGTGGAAAACCCAAATTATCAACAAATGGGCCAATAATTCTTGGATATTTAAAGTGGAGACAGCCTTTGAATCTGCCAAATTTAATTCTGAGAAAAGACAAAGCTTTACCATGGTTATGCCAACAAAAAGACAGACTAACAGCATTGTATCCTTATGTCAGAATTTATGATCCACAGAAAGATTCTGAGACAATGTGGAGGTGACTTAGAGCATGCTGTCAAAAGAAGAACTACTTAACAATCTTCAGCAGATGATATTATCAATATATTAGAAGAAGTAACCTCCAGAACCAAAATTGTTTCTAGTAGGGTGAATCTCAAAACAAGGTTTAATACACCTTGGAAAGATTCTGTGGACAGAAACCCCAAAGAAAATGCTAATGATAAATATAAATCTGCAGATACAGTCAGAAAGTGCCATATTTGCCAAAGCACCACCCATCTTGCAAATACATGTCCAAAAAGATGGAAAATCAATGAAATTGATATTGAAAAGGAACCTGATGTTGAGAAAGATGACATAATTGAAGACGATTCAGATGATAAATCATCAATATTTTCTGAATCTTCAAAAGATATAGAAAATATTAATGCCACTTTTGACATCATGGAGTCTTATTCTAACTTGCCACAATTGAGCAATGGTCAACTTGATTTATCAAAAGTTCAAGATGCACAACTTATGAAAGCCAAACCAAACAGGGGGAAAGGTTATACAGCTCGTAACTCCTGTATAACGGAAGTGGTGATTGACAACAAGCCCACTAAGCTGTTGCTTGACCCAGGAGCCTTCTGCTCTTGTGTTGGTAAAACTTTCCTTAAAACTTGTGTACCAAATTTTGAAGACCAATTGTTGCCAATTGATGGTATAATTTTCAATAGTGCAATTAATCCAATGAAAAAATTGAGAATTTTTGGGACCAATGTCATATTACTGCACATTAATGGGAATTTAAGAATCACAGTTGAATTTGTTGTTATGGGAAATTGCTCTAGTACCCATTTTATATTGGGAAATGACTATTTCATAATGTATAGAATAGATTTGCATAACAACAAAGACAGATACTTTACTATTGGAGACAATAAGCATCACAAATTTGCCTTTTTACCATTTAAAAGACAAACTACAGTAAATAAAGTACCACCAGTCAACTTGAAATTGGAAAAATTTAAATATGAACAGTTGAGGGAGGCTGAAATAAGCCTTCATCTGACTGATAAACAAGAAAATGAACTTTTTTTGTTTTATATGACCACAAAGGAGCATTTGCTTCAGACAAAGAACCTCTAGGAGAAAATATTGGTCATGAAGTTGACATCATTCTTAATATTGAAAGACCTTATCCACCACTCTTGAGAAGACCTGCATACCCAGAAAGTCCCAAGTCAAGAGAAGCTCTGGAATCTCATATCAATGAACTTCTGGACCTTGGTGTAATAAGAAAGGTTGGCCACAATGAAGAGGTAGAAATACCTACACCAGTCATAGTGGCATGGCAGAATGGAAAATCCAGAATTGTTGGAGACTTTAGAGCTATGAACACTTACACTGTTCCAGATAGGTACCCAATACCAAAAATCCAAATTTCCCTTACTCAAATATCTCAAGCAGTGTATATAACCACTATGGATTCCCTTAAAGCATTCCATCAAAATGTGGTGACACCAAGAGTAAGAAAAAATTCAAGAATTATTGTTCCTTGTGAAGTTTATGAATATTTAAGAATGCCATTTGGTATCAAAAATGCACCTTCACACTTCCAAAGAATGATGAATGAAATCTTCCCTGAAGAACTTTCAGAGGGATGGTTAATCATTTACATTGATGAAATTATTGTCTGTTCCAAAACTTGGGAAGAGCACATATACAGATTGTCCAGAGTTTGGACAAAAATTCAATTAGTGAACATGAAAATCTCTTTGAAAAAATGTCATTTTGTATTTAAAGAACTTAAAGAACTAGGACATGTTGTATCTGGTTTGTCCCTTGGAATTGACAAAAATAAAGTTGCAGCAGTATTGCTAAAGCCCATTCCACAGAACAAAAAGGAAATTAAGTCATTTTTAGGCTTTGCAGGATATTAAAGGCATCACATTAAAGATTCTTCATCCATAGCAAGACCACTTTATAAATTTTGTGACAAAGACACAGTATTTGAAATGACTGTTGACAGACTCAAAGCTTTTGAGTCTTTCAGAGAAGCCTTGACCACTGCTCCACTCTTACTGATTCCAGACTTCAAGTTGCCTTCTAAATTGTATATTGATGCATCAGGGGATGGGCTGGGTGCTGCACTTCACCAAGTTCAGATCATAAATGATAAACCTGTGGAAGGACCCATATGTTTCATATCCAGGCAAATCAAACTAAGTGAAGCCAGATATGGGGAAAGTCAAATGGAATGTCTATGCCTTGTCTGGGCCTTAGAAAAATTGAACTACTTCTTAGACGGATGTGTTTTTGAAGTGATAACAGATTGTACAGCTGTCAAATCACTTTTGAACATGAAAACACCTAACTGACATATTCTCAGATGGCAAATAGCCATACAAGAATACAGGGGCAATATGACTATTGTTCATGAAGATGGGAATGTTCACAAAAATGCAGATGGACTAAGCAGAAGGCCATTACAAAGTGATATTGATAATCCTGCTTATGTGCCAGAAGAAGCTTCACCACAGATCCCAATAGAAGGAATAAGTGTTATAGACTTGAATACCACCTTCTTTGAATCAGTAAGAAACAGTTACACTCTAGATAAGAATTGTAGAATATTATGCCAATTACTTAACAAAGACTGCAAAGACAACTCTTTAATACATGCCTTGGATGAAGTATGAAAGAAATTCTATGATGAAGGAAGATTTCACCTACTGGATGCTATAATTTACCACAGAACCAAACACACATGTGTCATGACAGTTGTAGACAGGTCATTAATCAATCTTGTACCAAAATAATGCCATGACAGCCCCTTTTCAGGACATCTGTCTGAAGGCAGAAAAAGAGAAAAGGTAAATACTGGAATATGGTGTCCAATGTGGCAGAAAGATGTTTCAGAGTATTACAAAACCTGTTACAGATGCCAAAAGGGTAATACATACACTGGCAAGAGACTTGGAAATATGATGAAAATCCAAGAACCCAAAAGACCTTGGGAAATTGTCCATATTGACTGGGTAACTTGCCTACCACCAGGAGGTGACAGAAGCTATAATGCTTGCCTAGTGATTATCAACAGATTCAGTAAAACTCCAATCTTTTTACCATGTCACAAACATGATACAGCCATGGATACAGCTCTTCTGATATGGAATAGAGTAGTGTCATTGACTGGCATATTCACAAATGTCATTAGTGACAAGGATCCCGAATTCACTTCAGCACTATGGACAAATCTTCACCAATTATTTGAGACTAAGCTGTCCTTCTCTACAGCCTACCGCCCACAAACTGATGTTCTAGCTGAAAGGATGATCCAGACCTTAGAGGACATGGTAAGAAGATTTTGTGCATATGGCCTTGAATTCATAGATTGTTATGGATTTACCCATGATTGGTGCTCTCTGTTGCCAGCACTGGACGTAGCATATAAGGCATAAATCCATGCCAGTACCAAACAAACTCCTGCTATCCTAGAAAAGGGATGGAACCCCAAATTACCCCAAGATTCCTTGAGGAAAGATTTGATTGAAGTACATCCCACAGCTGCTAGCTTCAAGGGAATTCTAGACAAAGCTAGAAAGCATGCAGTAATGTTCATGGAAGACTCATTTGCATATTCTAAGGATAAATGGGATAAATCACATACAACTCCAGATTTCAAAGTAGAGGATTTAGTTCTTGTATCAACCACTAACTTCAATAACATCAAAGGATGGAAAACTCTGAAAGACTCCTTTGCAGGACCTTTTGTTATTAAGGCCCTCCATGGGGAAAATTCTGTTGAAGTAGAGTTATCTGAAGAACTTAGCAATAAGAATCCTACATTTCCAGTGAGCTTGATAAAGCCATATAAATCTAGTGATGCTGAAATTTTGCGTTGAGTAATAAAGCTTCCCAATTTCTACCTCCTATTGAGTCATCTGGAAGTAAGAGAATTACCAAAGTTCTCAAAGAGAGAAAGTTGAGAACCAACAAAGTAAGGGAATACCTTGTTAGGTACAGTGACCCAACTTGTGAAGATGAATGGTTACCAGAAAAATACATAACTGAAGCTACTAAACTTCTAAGAACGTTCAGGCACACTAGAAGTACCAATATTACAAAGTAATATTCTTTTTTTTAGGTGGAGTGAATGTGAGCCTTAGAGGTATTTTCATATACCCAAAAGACCACAAATGAAAAATTAAGATACAAATTTAAATAAAATAAATTTATTTATATTATAAAAATAAAACTTGAAATATAAATACAAATTTATTTTTAAAAATTTAAATTTAGTTGTAATTTAAAAATAAAATTACAGCAAAATTTAAAATTATGAAATTACATTTTTAATTGTAAAAATTAAGTAAAAATGAATTTTTAATAAAAATTATGAAATTAAAATGTTTTTGGTAAAAAGTTATATAAAATATATTATAGATTTTTATCCAATAAATAAACATAAAGAAATTATCACACCATTGGATTCCTCATAAAAAATAAAGTGGGGTCACCTCTGGATGAAATTTCTGTAACTCAACTCTAAATAAGCATAAATTAAGTTTTTGGTATTTTCTGTACAAAAGTGGAAAATCCTCAAAACCTCAATTTAATTCACACCACATGTGGTGTTAACCATCAATTTATGTGTAAAAATTGAGGTGTTGTGTTTAGTTTAGAAGCTATGAGGCGTTGAAGTCTTTTCAATTGGAATCAATTGAAATGTCAAAATGTGCCCATGTATTACATAAGTGAGCTTTAATTTACATATGAGATATCAATTATTACAGATGTGTAATTAAAAACTCAATTGAATTACATGTGTAAATTATAATTGTATTACATGATGAGGAATTAAAGAAAAAATCAATTGGAAAGATTAATTCTGGGGGGAAAGACACTCTAGCTCTAAGGGGGAGCTAGACCCCCAAAATCCTTGCTGACAGGAATTGGATGTCAAAATCCACACAAAAGCTCATTACTTTTTGCCTGGAATTGAGTCACAGGGTTTGTTACTCAATTGATGATGAGGTTTTGATACCAACCAGGGTAGTTTTAACTTCTTCCAAGAGGGTAAAACTACCCTTAATCTGAAACAATGTTAGTAAAGACAGTTTTAACTGGTTTCTAAGCCTCTTACACACATTCTGACGTGTTTTGAAGGCTCTAGACCAGGTATTGCTATAGTAATGGCTGATTTAAGGGTCTAAAATGGCTAAAAATAGCAAAAAAGGGCTTAAACCAGCCCTTTTTTGGTCTAAAACAGGGTTCAATGATGCCATAGCTGGCTTTTCTGTTTCCAGACTGTTTTTCACTCCTGACAAGAGTAAATTTTACTTTTGGAGTAAGAAAATTGATGGCTATAAAAGAATGTCTTCTTTGCCCCACTTTTCTCTCCATGTTAGAATTTTTTCCTTTTATTATTAGTTTAAACACTGTTAAACAAATCAATGAAAGATTCCAACCACCTTACTTAAATCACTTTAAGCCTTTTAACCACGTGAAAGAATCATCATAATCATTGTTTGTAACTCTTATAATCATTTTTAGCCCTGAACCACCCCAAAAGTGAATTAAAGCATCTTTCATCACTGCTAACTTTGTCACTTTGTTTCCAAATTCACTCTGGTCACTTTTGGGCGTGTTTTCTCTTTGAATATATTTTTAAAAGCTTTGTTATTTAATTTGTTGCTTGCAGCTCTTTGCTCAATTAATTCCAATTGAAATTTCTCTTGAAGAAATTTCTTTTGTAGCCTTAAATATCTCTTGTAGAGTATTCTTGGATAAATCTTTATTGTTGGTAAAACAATAAATTTTTATTATATTATTGTTTTATACTTAAAAAGTTAAAGACAATGAAATTGGCGTGTTTTCTCTTTAAAAATACTATTTTCTTACTATTTTTAAAGGATTCTACCTTATAAAACGTTTGAGGACAGGAAAAGTACTTGATATTCTATGAAGGTTTCATATCCATACCTTACAGGTAAAAACATCCCCAAAAAGCAAACTTTCAACAGCTAAATTATCTTATATATATAATATTCCTAGAAGAAATTTCAATTGTCAGAAGCTGTTCTTTCTCCACTTTCTTGGCAAAAATAAACTCTCAACAGCCAAATTATCTCGATTAAGTCACATTATTTTGATATTAAAAACACCACAAGCCAAATTCTTGCAGAAAACACATAGCAAAGTCACAAAAAAGGAAAATTTCACCAGCAAAATTCTTTCAATGATATCATATGACTAGGAGAAATTTCACCTGTCAGAAGCTGTTCTTTCTCCACTTTCCTGGAAAAAAGAGAATCTCACCAGCCAAATTATCACAATCACATCACATGATTTTGATAAGAAAAACACCACCAGAAAATTTCTCTCAGAAAAAACATTCCTACACCAAAACTACACATCTAACCAGCAAAATATCTCAACTATTATTCTTCTAAGTCCCCTGTCTTGAGAATCTCTATTGTGGCCAAATTGGTATAAATAGAGGTCCTCTTTACCTTTTTTTTCCCAAAAATAGAACGACTTCTCACCATTGATGATCACAACCATCCCTGAACTAGCAGGTTATCTAGAGTAATAGTATTGCTTCAGTTTTGAAAAGCTCAGTAGCCTGTCTCAGTAGCTTAGTATTATTGAGGAATAGTAGTATAACCATAGCCAAAATCTCAGTAGCCTTTCTCAGAGGGCTGCTATTATTAGAAAATGTCAGTAGGAATATAAATGTAGTATTAAAAAATACTTATTGAAGAATAATTATTAGTATTAAATCACTCAGTCTTATCATTAGTACTAATATTTAAAAATTTCTGTAATAAAAAATCAGTTTTGGTAAACAGACGCAAGCTCTAACATGTTTTTACCAATTTACGTCAAAAACACATAATTGTATGGTAAAAAAACATAAGTGGCCTTTTTTAAAAGGGATTCCTCAGGCTTAGATTTGAGCATTTTTATAATTTTTTTGCCATATCTCTTCTGACATGGGATGTGAGGATTCCCATATTTTTTTAAAAAATTGTTTTTTCCCAATTTGGCCAAATGGCCTATTTTTGTAAATGCCTTCATTTAAAATGATCTCACTTATGGGTTTCCATTACCTTCTTTTTCAAATAAAGGGAAGAAACCTGAGAATCAAAACCCAGAAACCCAAAATGTTGGGGTTTTTTTGCCTGGGACAATTTTAGGCTCAAAAGGTCCTTTTTTATGTTTTTGTTCATTTTTTAAGTAAATTGAGTATTCCATTTATGAAATCAATGGGAATTTATTTGATTAGTGGAATTTGGAATTTCATTTATGGCATTAACAGTGCTATCAATGCCATCAGAGGTGCCTTAATAAGGCCATAAATGGAATCAACAGCGACATTTACACCATTCATGGATCTATTTGAAGTGCCATATGTGGCATCAAAGATAGCATAATAATGACATTTTTGGCATTAACAACAGAATAGAAATTCCATAAATGGAATCAAATATGAAATTGCAATGCCATAAATAGCTTTATTTAAATTTAAAAACAGCCCTTATGTGTTTGTACCAATTTCTGGCAAAAATATGTAAGGGCTTACGTGTTTTTACCAAATTGCTTACATGTGTTTTCCAACACCCTAAGAAAAGAAAAAATATAAAAACATCTTTCATTAGTCTTATTAGAATAAAAAAATAGTAGCATTTAGTTTATTATACTTTTACATCGGAGTTTTGGCTATAGAACTATTAATAGGTCTGATTTAGAGAATACTAGTAATTCTTCTTGATCTGTTAAAAAACCAGATATTATTTTATTGTGTGATTCTTCATAGGCTGACTATTCAGTATCATTTTGAGGGGCAGCTAATACACCTTAGAAACTGTTTTTATTGGAACATTTGTAAGTTCAAAACACAATTACCAATATTTCCCCCTCAAGGTACTGGCTTATTCCATCCAACACCAAAAGGAGTTCCCACAGGGTTCCCTAGACCCCCTAGGACCTCTTTTGGGCTAACTCCAATAAGGCCAAAGGGGGCCATACCCTTGAGCCCACCAACTCTCAAGGGCCAAAATGTTCAAAACCCTCAAATTGGCCAATTGAACCCTGGACCCTCAATACTCAAGCAATGTCCTCTGGAAGTCACCACAGGCCACCACCATCCTTTCCAAGTATTTTTCCTCAAGACAAGGGAAAGCCCTCCCCAATCCTGGAACCAGAACTGCAGGAACCATGAATGGCGCATATATGGTATTATATACCATTATGCACAATTTTTCCTAAGAATGTCAAAGGTGAAAACTTCAAGACTCAATTCTTCTGTATTAAGTCAAGTGATAAGTCCAACAACCCATTCAGAGTAAAAGGATTCCAATCACTTGAGCTTGTGATTAATGGGGGACAGTCAGAAGAAAATTCAAGGACACCATACACCTGGCTCTTGAGGTATGTTCATTTCCATCCCAACAGTATTCCTTCAAGGGAATATTGGCCAAGTATTTTCCAAGGGTAATTTTAAGAGTTTTTTGTTTTCAAAGCTAGTTGTCAAGGAATAAATAGCTCCATAACTGCTTGGAAAACTCAAATCATCCATACAGGGTGTATTAAAGCAACCTCTATGGGATTGACCCCTTTGGGACAATTCACTTATACACTGTGGAAATTCAATGAACACAATTTCATTTCCCAAGATGGCCAAGCTATATTTCCCAATTCAATAATACAGCTGGGTTTCAATCCTCCATGCTCAGTTATCCAAATTTTCATATATACTTGCCACTCTTTGATCCCCTGGGGAAATTTTCCCCAGTTGATTAATCCACTAGATTTCTTTTTATTATTATTTTTGTCACTTATTGAGATTGAATACTGATAGTTATAAGTCAGTAATTTTCACCATTTTCTTTTCCTGTCAGTGGATATTGGTAGTCATATCCTTTACTAATTTCATTTTCCTTTCTTGAAGTTTGTAAAAGTGAATTGATGATTTATTTTGTTGGCTTTCTTCTTCTTATCTTCTGCATATTTTTACTTTCTCTTCTTTTTGTTAAAGGAATATATTCTTTATATATTTCTTAATATTTTGGATCCCTCAAAGTGAGCTCTTTATTACTGAGTTCTTGGCCACTCTTTTACCTCCCAAGAGCCCCTGTGACAATATTCCTGAATGGATAAAACTCTGTTGAAGTACAATTTTCTGAAGAACTTACAAATAGGAATCCTATATTTCCAGTAATCTTTATAAACCCTTGCAAATTTGGTGATTCTCAAACATTCCCCTTAAGGAATGAAGTACCCCAGCATATACTTCCTTATGAAACATGTGGTACTAAAAAAATTACCAAATTTCTCAAAGAAAGAAAACTGAGAACTATAAATCTAAGGGAACATATTTTCAGATCAAGGGACCCAACTTGTTAAGATGAATGGTTATCATAAATGGATACACTTGATTGTGAGCCTGTGAGGTATGTATGACATACCCATAAGGAAACTAATAACATTTTATGCATTTGATTTAGCCATAAACAGACTTAGAAAATGAAATTAAAAGCAAAATTATGAAAAAGGAACAAAAAATAATTATGGCTTCATTTTTGATAAACAAAGTTATAAATATTATGTCTTTTTTGGATCCTACACCAAAAATAAACCAGGGTAGACACATATGGTGTTATACCCAAAAATGACTATTTCTAGTGTTATTGGAAGATTCAAAAATCTCACAGTACAATTACACAGTTCAACTTGTTACTAAAGATTTGAAATTGTTAAATTTCAGCTTAAATTTGAAATCTCATAAGGCTTATGTAAATTCATAATAATTTAGTTAAAATCAAGGCATTGTGTATATTTACTAAATTGGCTAAGGATTTCTTATACAGGCTTGAAATACTACATGCGCTCAATTCAATTTGGTTTCAGTCCTTCTTATGGCTTCAAATAAATCAAAGGGCAAACTACACACAAAAAGTGGGACAAAGTAAAAAGAGAAAAAAGAGACAGGGTGCCCAGCATTTGGTATCTGAAAGAGCCCAAATAAGTTTGTCCTCCGGTATTTAATCACTTGAAGCTTTAAGATTGTAATGTCCTTAAAAATTGAACTTTAATCCTGTTTATTCCTGTTTTGGACAGAAATTTCAAGCTGCCAAAGGGTTAATCCCTATATACACGCTGGTAATCAAGGTTTTAAAAACTGTTAAAGCTTGATTAAGCTTAAAAAGCCTTAAGAAAGCTTAAAATCAAAGTTAAAATAATTGAAAAATTATCAAAAACTAAGTTTTAGTGTTTATTTCCATTTTCACATGAAAAAATAGAAATAACTTCAAATATTAATGAGAAATCCTATTTTCAATGGATTTACTTGAATTTTTTGACACATATCAAAACTTAATGTTATCTGTATATAATTCAAAGCTTAATTATCTTTTTTTACTAATACTAACTTGTATTTAGCCCCGAAAATATGTCTTTTAAATTTTCTTAAAGAAAATTAATCAAAAATCCTATTTGAAAAGTTTTTTCTTGAGAGTTTATATTTAGATATTCATGTGGTGGACTTCAAGATAAATAAATTAACTTTATAGTAAATCTTGAAATAATAACCTTAAATGCAGATTAAAGTTACTAAGAGTTACAAATAACACTGGTAGCCTGAAATTGAAATGGAAAAAAGTTACCTTAAGTTGATAACCTTATTTTTAAGCATACTTTTCATTCTTGAGCTGAGAAAGCCCTCTTTATAAATTATTGATTGTGAGAGCTGCTTGTAGGCCATAAAAATAATCCCTTAAATCACTGTGTTTGTCAATCATCATCATTCAATAAAATCAGAAATTCTAAATAGGTGATATTTTATTCCATGTTAAATCTAATATTATGAAATTAACTCTTAAGCTATTTTATTCTTTATTAATATTAAATAAATACTTTAAGTCATATAGTTTGTATTATATTGTTGTAATCACCAATAATTGATTTATCATATAAAATTATTTTTTTAAATATTTTTAAAGTCCACAAATTCCTCTAAAAACTCTTACATCTTCTTTTATCATAGAAAATCTGCTTCATTAATTCAAAATATTTATTTCTGATGTGTTTTTAATCTATAAAAATTATTTAATACTATAGCTGTTGTCTTTTGACTTATTTTATTGAATATATATTATAAGTAAGGTTTTCTCAAAATATTCCATATTTTTTATCTATTATTGGTTTTTTTATAGAACGTCCCTATAGTAATTATCTCTTCAGAGTTTTTAGGATAATTTCTTTCATAAATATTATTCTTATTATTTATAAGTGGTTAAATTATTATTTTTCACCTATAATTGGTTCATTAAGAGCTTTTATCTTTCTTATTTTTATAACTGTCAGTGAATATAACAATAATATAATAATAATAATTTATTATAATGATTAAGGATTTTTCCCTATTATATTTTTCAGAAATAATTAATCCTCCTTTTTTTAAATAATTATTTGCAATAATTATTCTAATTTGTGGGTATAATATTTAATTATATTATATTTTCTACTGAGGAAAGTCATAGTACTCTTATTTTTTCACATTATTTAGATATTCATATAATAACCTTACATTTGGGGTCTTGGCCATGATTTTAGCCAGCTATTGGACATAAATTATATTACAGACCTTATTTCACTCTGATTTGACGTAAAATTGCCATATTTATTTATATTTTTCTTTTTGAGAATTATGCACTATAGAAAACCTTTATAATATTAATAGAGTCATTTTTCTCAAGAATATTATTTGAAAAAATATATTATTGAGTGATTTGGAATAAATTTCCATTGTCTGACTTGTGGAATTTTCACATAACAGACTTGAAATTTATTCTTTCAGTTATTCTAGTATAAAGTGGATAATAATACAATTTTGATTAATAAGCTTATTAATTGAATAATTATCATTTCTCTGAATAAAATCAATAAAAAATTAAAAAATCTTTACTTAAAAACATTTTTTTACTCTTCAGATAATTCTCTCTATTTTTGATCTTATTTACCATCAAGTACTTGATAACAAATTTCTTCAATAATTTTACTATTTAAGTTCTTTTTATTATCATTAATTTTTGATAAAATAGCTTATATTTTTATTCTAGTGTAATCTGTCAGAGAAAGTTCTTCTGACGGTGGCATTTCAGAGTCAAGGCTTGAGATTTAAACCAGCCCAAGACCAAGAGGGATACTTCAAAAAGAAACCTTTTAATGTCCAGAAGGTGAATCAAACACATTTCCTAGTCAAATTCTCATTAAATTGATTTTAAATTACTCCTACTAGAAGTGTAAGAAACTACTCCATACATTAAAATTGAGTTCTTAAATCCAAAAGACAAGAATGCCATCCCAGAGGAGAGGAAAATATGGAGGATTCCAGACCTTTCATTGGTTCCCAAAGGTTAGACAGAAACTTTCAAACTCCTATGGAGAGTCCAGAAGCTGAAATTTCTAATATTCCTGTTTTAGCATCTGAACAAATTCAAGGAAGAAGCAGTGAAGGTATACCTGTCTCAATACAAGAACTGGTTTATGCCAGCAAAGCAGCAGGAGTGGGAACTTCTTCCAAGTTGTGGATAGGGACAAGGAACTCCTACCTTCATGTAAAGAAATTCTTGGTTCCAGGAAAGACACAAGAACTTCTGAAAGTTTGGTAACCAATTTCTTGCAAAGAACAATTTCAAAAGATAAAATCTTGGTTGAAAAGCAAAGCATTTTATCATAGCATCAGAGGAAGGAGTTGACCCAAGAGAAGTAAAATAACCCTGTGGAAGCTTTCCAAGCCTCAACAAGCAAGGATTGGCATGAACAAGCTCCAAACAAAGACAATAAAGCCCCGCAAATCAAGTATAAGAGAAAGGGAAAGTCCAAATGGAACAAACCTTGCCTGCAGAATTACATAATCCCAAAGAAAGAAAGCAGAGCAATGAAGAATGTGTTCAATATGTCAAGGAATTTGATTGAATTCAAAATTAAGGAGGATGAAAGAATGAATCAATCCTTCCCAAAGAAATAGATTTTGAAAAGCTTGTATCTTACTTTGAAACTTTTAATAAATAACGTTTAACAAAGTTTAACAGTTTTGAGTATATCCAACATAAGTTGGGTAGTGATATTTTACAAGTAAAAGCATCACAAACAAACATTTTGTGTCTATAAAATGTGAATTAAGACAAAATTTGGTCTTTGACACATATTTGTGAAAGGATATAATGCGAATCTACACTGTTTGATCAACCAGATGATGATTCTATTCCTTTTATTACTGAAAAATTAAAAGAAGTAATAATACAAGTTCATAACTTGTAAAATTCAACTTGTCATACTGAAGCTGTTTTCCAGTGAGAATTGGAAAACATTGATAAAGCAATACTTGAATTTAATGAAGATATTCAATCAATTATTAACAGTATCTCATTGAAAATGAGTTACCAACACAGTATATAGCAATTCGAGACAGAAGTTTTTTGTACTTGAATAATAATGATTTAAATAATCATAAAATTTCAAGAAATGCAGAAGGGGAAGCAGCCTTCAATTTTAAAGACCTTCCAGGACTAGAAGAATTGCCTACCTTCAGTGGTTAAGGAGAATATAACAATAAGGAGTTGATGAAAGCAATTGATATGGTTGAGGAAGGCTTTAACATACTAGATGAATAAATAAGTGCCAGATTAAACTTATTATTTACCAAATAAGAAACAAAATGGTATTATAAAATGATACAAGTCCATGGTAGACACTCTTGGCCTTTGTGTAAAGAGCATACTATTCTTAAATGGGGTAATGACTCTTGGATATTTGTAATGGAAAACTCTTTTTAAGAAGCCATTTTTAAGATTGAGAGGGACAGGCCCATGTCCTGGTTTCTTAAGCAGAAGGACATATTGACTGCTTTTCATCCTGATATGTCTGAAACAATGGTACACTAAAAGATATTAAGAAAATTTGGTGGTGACCTAGAGAATTCTATAAGAAGCAGATTTTTTGAGTCTTTCTCTACATAAGCTTATCACAATTCCATGGAGGACATCACTATCAGAAAAAAGATTGGTAGAAATTGGTATAAGCCCCAAATAGACAATAAGACTAGTGGCAAACCAATTTCTATAGAAAGACAAAGCAAACCACAAGATACATATTTTTTGATCCATCCTAAATGTGGAAGTAAATCTAATTATCCTGATACTTGTCCTATTAAAACAAAAATTAATCAGATAGCACTGAAAAAAACTCAAGAAACCAAGGAAAGAAATTAAGCTACTGTACAGGAAATTGATTCTAAACCTTCTGAAGAATAAGGTTACCCAGATTACCTTTGTATATAGAACATCAATTTTTCCTTTGATGTCACAGAGGTGAATAATCACTTGACACAATATAGTGATCAATGTATGGATCTCATACATGTGCAATATTCCAAAATACAGGAAACCAAACCTGCCAGAGGTAATTTTCATACAGCTTGATCATCCTGTATCATGAATATTGTAATAAAAAATGAAAGAAGCCAAGCAACATCTTGACTCAGGTATTTTCTGCACTTGTGTTGGTGAATTTATGTTGATAAAATATATGCCAATTTTCAAGAGAAATTCACCCCAATTGAATTTATAATATTCAGTAGTTCTATCCAAGATATGAATTTTTGAAGCAGAAATAATATTTCCTCATCGTAAAAGAAGTAATAAAATTAAATTTTGATTTGGTTTAATGAACAATTGTACCTCACCACATTTCATATTTGGAAAGGATTATCTTAATATCTATGATATTGATATTAATAATCATAAATACAGATATTTCACAATGAGGGAAGTTGAAAAACAGAAATCCTCCTCTTCTAGAAAAGTAAGAAAGAGCCTTTATAAGCCAAGTGAATAATGTCAATAAGGAGAAAGTTTTAATTGATAAATTGATTGAAGCACAAATTAGTCCTTAATTTACATCATAAATGAAGGAAGACCTTATTGAAATTCTATTCCAATATATGGGAGCCTTTTCTTCTTTTAAGGAACAGATAGGGTATATGAAGGGCTATTAAGCTGAAATTAGGTTTAATGGGGAAAGACCTCATCCTCCACTACTAAGGCTACCAGCTTACCAAGCCAGCCCTAGAGCTAGAGACGCAATAGAGTCTCATATTAATGAACTAATGAAACAGGGAGTTCTCAGAAAGGTTGGAAATAATGATTAAGTAGTAGTCACAGCCACTGTAATCATTCCTTGGCATGATGATAAATAAAGGATGGTTTGTGATTTTAAATAATTAAATACCTATATCATTCCAAACAGGTATCCAAGTCCTAGAATACATGAGCCTTTGACTCAATTATCCAAAGAAAGATTTATCACTTCTATGGATGTACTTGAGGGTTTCCATCAGAATCTTTTGGAAGCTCATTCCAGGAAGTTATTGAGGAAAATTTCTCATTGTTTTATTTATGAATATTTTAGGATTCCTTTTGGAATTCAAAATGAACCCTCTCACTATCAAAGAATGATGAACACCATGTTCCAACATGAATTAGCAGACAGATGACTAATAATATATATTGATGACATTATCATTTTATCAGAAACCTGGAAATTTCATTTAGAGAGACTTTCATTAGTAATTAAGAAAATTCTTCAAGTGAACATGAAAATTTATTTTAAAGAAGGTAATTTTGGGTTTCATGAGCTAAAGACTCTGTGAAATGAAGTTTTGGTACTAACCCTTTGTTTTTATAAGAACAAAGTGGCTGAATGTAAGGTGTGGATATGAAACTTTGATCAAAAATCAAGTACTTTTCCTGTCCTGAAAATTTGTATAAGGTAAAAATTATTTAAAAATTGTATTAAATAAGATTTTTCAGAGAAAAAACACCAATATTATTTTTTTAACTTTATAAGCATAAAAAAAAATATTATAAAGATTTTTCGTTTTACCAACAATGAAACGTTATTCAAAAATACTCCACAAGAGATATTTAAGGCTACAAAAGAGATTTCCTCACTAGAAATTTCAATTGGAATTAATTGAGCAAGGGACTCCAGGAAATTAATATAAGAACAAAGTCCTTAAAAGGATTATTAAAGAGAAAACACACCCAAAATTTACCAGAGTTAGTTTGGAAACAAATTGACAAAGCTAACAGTGATGAAAGATTCTTTAATTCACTTATGGGGTGGTTCAAGGGTAATAATGATTATAAGCATTACAAAACAATAATTATAATTATTTTCTCACGTGGTCAAAAGGTTTAAAATCATTCAAAAAGGGTGATTGAAATCTTTTATTGATTGGTTTAACAGTGTTTCAAACTATTTATAAAAGTAAAAGATTCTGACATGAAGAGAAAAGTGGGGCAAAGGAGACATTCTTTTATAGCCATCAATTCTCTTACTCAAAAAGTGAATTTTTCTCTTGTCAGTAGGGAAAAACACTCTTAGAACAGAAAATCCAATTATGGCATCATTGAATGCTGGTTTAGACCAAGAACTGGCTGGATTAAGCCATTTTTTGATATTTCTAGCCATTTTAGACCCTTAAATTAGCCATTGCTATAGTAATACCTGGTTTTAAGCCTTCAAAACATATAATAATGTGTGTAAGAGATGTCAAACCAGTTAAAAATGCTTTTGTAATGTTTTTTTCTTAAGGGTAGTTTTACCCTCTTGGCAACAGTTAAAGCTGCCCTGGTTAGTATCAAAACTGCATCATCAATTGAGACACAGACCCTGTGACTCAATCCCAGGCAAAAACTGATGAGAATTTGCATGAATTTTTACATCTGATTCCTTTCAGCAAGTAACTTGGAGGTCTGGCTCACCCTTGGAGCAAAGAGTCCTTTCCCCCCAGAATCAATCTTTCTAATTTATTGTTCCTTTAATTCCTCATCATGTATTATACTTATAATTTCAATATGTAATTCAATTGAGCTTTAACAGTACACAACTGTAATAATTGACCCCTCATATGTAAATTGAAGCCCACTGATGTAATACATGCGCACATTTTGACATTTCAATTAAAAATACTTCAATTCCTCAAAGCTTCTAAACTACACACAACAACTCAATTTTAACACAAAAATTGATGGTTAACACCGCATGTGATGTGAATTAAATTAAGATTTTGATATTTTCAACTTTTTTACAGGAAATACTCAAAACTTAATTTAACCTTATTTAGAGTTGAGTTACAGAAATTTTACTCAGAGGTAACCCCACCATATTCTTTATGAGGAGTCTAATGGTGCAATAATTTTCATTTGTTTATTTGTTTGATAAAAATTTATGATAATTTTTATTTAATTTTTTTCCAAAAATATTTCAATTCTAATATTTTTGTTAAAAATTTATTTTTACTTAATTTTTTCAATTAAAAATGTGTTTTCACAATTTCAAATTTCAATGTAATTCTATTTTTAAATTATAATTAGATTTTCATTTTCTTATATAAATTTATCTTTATATTTTAATTTTTTTTATGATAATATAAATAAATTTATTTCATTTATAATTATATCTTGTTTTATTATTTGTGGTCTTTTGGGTATCTGAAAATACCTCTAAGGCTGATACTTAAGCTTTACTGAAAGAAATTCCCCATAACAAAGAAGAAAAGATTTATTTCTTAGGAATTGCTAGTTATTACAGGAAACACGTTAAAGATCTTTCAATTCATGCCAGATCATTATACACAGTTTGTGCTCAACAAAATGTCTTTTAAATTACACAAGACATTATTCAGAAAGATGAAAATATCACAAATTCCTTGACTAATGCACCATTATTATTGATGTGATACTGGAAACTTCATTTCAAGCTACATATTGATTCATGGGGTTTGGGTTTAGGTGCAGCTCTCCATCAAGTTCAAATTTTCACTGACAATTCTTATTAAAGTACACTTTGTTTTATCCCAATATAAATGAAACCTAATGAGGCTAGATACATAGTAAGCCATATTGAGTTCCTTTGCCTTGTATGGGCTGTGGAAAAGCTTCATTTTTATCTTGATTGTAGTTTTTTGAGGGAATTACTGTCAGGCTGAGTCTTTGATAAAAGGGTAATAAGACTATTTACAACTTCTAACTATGACTGTGACATGGTAAAATCCAAATAAAAAGGTTTGATAATAAATAATAAGGGTTTTAAGTTGAATATTAAGGGCTTTACTATTAAGAAATAGTGGTGGTGAGCGCTGTTGAAAGCCCTGGGTGCAGCTTTACCTGTTGGATGACAATAATAAAGACTACAATAATTAATATTATGATTATACCTGGTTCTATTCCAAGAGTATAACTTTTTTTGACAGTTTTACTACGTAGGAATGTAAGAGCAGGATGAGGAAAGAATTTCTGGCTGTGAAAAGCCTCCTTTTTATCCTGAAATGGGGTGGAAGGGCTGTTAGACCTTTCCATGTAGAGGAAGTGAAGATTTTTTCACTCTCTGAGACAGTCTTGGGATTTGCAAGGACCTGTATAGCCTGTATTGGGCTCAGATATGGTTTTGAAACCACATCTAGGCAGTTTTCACCAATACAGGGTGAAACCTTTCATCTGGGGACCACATAGCCCTTTTCTGACATGTATGACATGTAGAATGCTGTACAGAAACTATATGGGACCCCAGTATTGACTGGCTTATGAGGTATTTAAGTATAAACATTCTTCTTTGTACTTTTGACACCTCATAATCATGGTTATGGGATATTATCCCATGGTAAGGCTGTATTGGACAAAATGTGGGATTTTGACCTTAAAACAGCCATGCCTTTGTCAGTTTCTGAGATATCAACCTCAAAATGGGTTCGGTGGGTAGCCCTGTATGTGTTCTACACAATGGTACCTTATTTGATATGGCTATCATTAAATATGACAAAGGTATCCCATGTACAAGATATTTTGTACATATGTGTGTTTTTTGGGCAAAAGCTGTATTGGGCTTGTTTGCCCCATGACTTTTGGTCTAGTTTGTATATGAGGAAATGGATGACACCATCAGATAGCCCTGATTGTGCTCTTTCCAAAAAGACCCCACTTTAGGTATCTCACACTAAAACTGTAGAAGTTAGATTAGAGGTGAATATTTTGTTCACCCTTATTTGGCCTGAATTTGACCATAACTTCTGTAACGCTGGTGCTAGCTCAGTTTGGCTGGTACCACTGGATAGCCCTGACTTAGAGCTTCATTTTGCATACCCATTTGATGGGGTTAAGCCTCCTACTCTGTGTTTCAGATGAGAGGTGAAAATTAAGGTTTATGCTCAGCAATAACTTTGTTATTCTTTGTCCTATGATGATGGGACTTGTATATTTGGAAAGGGGTGAGTTTCCTCTTTTGTTTGATACCTTTTGAGCTTACTTGGCTCAGCTCCATGTTTTGGTGGTATCTTGGCTATACCATTGGTTTATGGTATTTTGGCTGTCATGCTTGTGCTCTGGTTTTGAGTCACAGGCTGACATACCCTCCCTCTAAAAAAGGCTCATCATTGATGAGGCTGTTCATTCCACCTAGAGGCTCTGAATCTTCTTAAATGAAGGTTCCCATCTGGTATGGCATCTTCTGCCAACCATTTGTCTTTATCAGCTGTTTGGTTCTTGAATCTGACTAAGTATTGTCTTTGATCCTTCCTATTAAGTCTGATCTTCCTGGCCCTGATGATTTTAACCACAGGTCCAGGGGAATCCTCCACTTCCACTTTCTCTGGTGGTGTGGGGTTCTTCCTCCTGGAGGGGAATTTCCCCTCCTCTGTTTGGAAGTATGGCTTGACCAAACTCACTGGAAAGACTGGGTGCTTTCTGGAAAATTCCTGTGTAAGTTTGACTTCCACTGCATTCTTCCCTATCAATTTAATGATAGTGAAGGGCCCTAAAAATGAGTCTCTCATTTTCTTAGGTCCTTTAAGATTATTGAAGTTCGGTGTAGAGAATAGCACCTGGTCCCCTTCCTTAAAGTCAGGTTCCATGTGTGTCTTGTCCCACCTCTTCTTATTATATTCTTTTGCCTCAGCTATGCATTTGGCAGCTGTGTCACAAGCCCTCTTCCACATATCATGGAAGTCTTTGGCTGTGGGGTGGATGGTCAGAAGATTCTTCTTCAAGTGATCCACAGGCAGAAGGGGGTTCCACCCTTTCTCTACCACTGCAGGTGTTTTTCCTGTGGTAGAATGCTGAATTGTATTATAGGCCAGTTGGACAGCTGGTAGAAGGGTAAACCAGTCATGGGTGTATCCCTAATGGTCCTTATATTCCATGCCATAGGCAAGAACCTTCTAAGGATGTCCTCCCTTGTCTGGATCATCCTCTCAGCTAGGCCATCTGTTTGTGTAGGGTAAGCTGTTGAAAATGCAATCTTGGTGCCAAGAATTTCATACAAGTTGGTCCAAAATTCAGATGTGAACTTTGGGTCCCTATCACTAATGATTATCTTAGGGACTCCACAGGTGCATATGATGTTATTCCAGAATAACAGAGCAGTATCCATCGCTGTGTCCTCTTTTTGGAATGGTAGACACCTCATGCTCTTGCTGAACCTATCAACTATGATTAGGCAGGCATTGTAGTTTTCTTTGCCCCCTGGGACAAGTCCTGTGACCCAGTCCATATTGATAGTTTTCCATGGGTGTTTGGGTTCCTGTATATGTTGAATTAACCCATACTTCTTCCCATGTTTCCTATTTGCCTTTTGGCATCTTTCACAAGTGTTTATTTATTCACTCAACTCTTGTTCCCACTTGGGCCACCAAGATGTGCTTGCTACCCTCTCTCTGGTCCTGTCTTCACTCATGTGTCCCATATAGGGGCAGTCATGGCATTCATGTAGGATCAGGGAGATGTTGTCTCTGTCTATGACTGTGAGTGCACTTGTGTGCTTCTCTCTGTGGTAAAGCAGGCCATCCACAAGGAAGAACTTGTTATCCTTGTAGGCCCTCAACCAGGGCTCTTCCAGCTGGGATTCCAGTTCTGGACTCCTGTACTTTTGTTGAAAGAGTTGTAGTAATATGACACACTGTTTGTGTTTGGCATAAGACTTCAGTACTGCACTGAAAAATTCATTGTGAAGTTCTGAGGAGCTTATTCCCAGTATGGGAGTTTCTGTTCCTTCTGAATCAGTGTTCCCACTGTCAAGGGTACCACTTCCTGGTTCCCATTCAGAGAATCTAAAGTTCCTCCTCCTATCTATTTCCATGAAATGGATAGGGATCTTGGCTGCAACTTAAGGGTCTTAAGCTAGATTGCTCTTGACATTATCCAGTGGCCATCTGCTAAGGCCATCTGCATTGGTATGACTTTTACCCTCTTCGTATATGATGTTCATATTCTGTGAGCCTTAGAGGTAATTTCATATACCCAAAAGACCACAAATACAAAAATAACATATTAACATAAATAAAATGAATTTATTTATATTATTAAAATAAAAAACCAAAGCATAAATATAAAATTATATTAAAAATGAAAAATTAATTACAATTTAATAATAAAAATGCATTGAATTTTGTAAGTACAAAATTACATTTATACTTGAAAAAATTAAGTAAAAATGAAATTTTAACAAAATTGTGAAAAAATAAATAAATTTGGAAAAAAGTTAAATAAAAATTATTATAACTTTTTGTCCATTAAATAAACATATAAAAATTATTTCACCATTGGATTCCTCATAAAAAATTAGGTGGGGTCACCTCTGAGTGAAATTCTTGTAACTCAACTCTAAATAAGCTTAAATTAAGTTTTTAGTATTTTCCATACAAAAGTTTAAAATCCTCAAAACCTTAATTTAATTCACACCACATGTGGTGTCAACCATCAATTTTTGTGTTAAAATTGAGGTGTTGTGTTTAGCTTAGAAGTTATGAGGAATTGAAGTATTTTCAATTGAATTCAATTGAAATGTCTAAATGTGTGCGTGTATTACATAAGTGAACTTTGATTTACATATGAGGTGTCAATTATTACTGTATTTTACTGTAAAATTGAATTGAATTACATATGTAAATTATAAGTATAATACATGATGAGGAATTAAAAGAAAAAATAAATTGGAAAGATTAAATTTGGGGGGGAAAAGGAACTCCAGCTCTAAGGGGGAGCTAGACCCCCAAAATCCTTGCTGACAGGCGTGGGATGTCAAAATTAACGCAAAAGTTCATCACTTTTGGCCTGGAATTGAGTTACAGGGTCTGTGGACTCAATTGATGATGAGGTTTTGATACCAACTGGGGTAGTTTTAGCTGTTGCCAAGAGGGTAAAGCTACCCTTAAGATAAAGAAATCATAGTAAAAACAGTTTTAACTGGTTTCTACGCCTCTTACACACATTCTGACGTGTTTGGATGGCTCTAGGCCTGGTATTGCTATAGTAATGGCTGATTTAAGGGTCTAAAATGGCTAAAAATGGCTTAAACCAGGGTTCAATGATGCCATAATTGGCTTTTCTGTTGTAAGACTGTTTTTCACGACTGACAAGAGTAAATTTTACTTTTGGTGTAAGAGAATTTATGGCTATAAAAGAATGTCTTCTTTGCCCCACTTTTCTCTTCATGTTAGAATCTTTTCCTTTTATTAATTAGTTGAAACACTGTTAAACCAATCAATCAAAGATTCCAACCACCATTCTTAAATCATTTTGATCCTTTTAACCACGTGAAAAAATCATTATAATCATTGTTTGTAACTCTTATAATCATATTTACCCCTGAACCACCCCAAAAGTGAATTAAAGCATCTTTCATCACTGTTAACTTTGTCACGTTGTTTCCAAATTCACTCTGGTCACTTTTGGGCGTGTTTTCTCTTTAATATTCTTTTTAAAGACTTTGTTCTTTAATTAATTGCTTGCAGTTCTTTGCTCAATTAATTCCAATTGAAATTGCTCTTGAAGAAATTTCTTTTGTAGCCTTAAAATATCTCTTGTAGAGTATTTTTTGGATAAATTTTTATTGTTGGTAAAACAATAAATTTTTATAATCTTATTGTTTTATACTAATAAAGTTATAAATAATCAAATTGGCGTGTTTTCTCTTAAAAGTAATATTTCATACTATTTTTAATTGATTTCTACCTTATACAAATTTTGAGGACAGGAAAAGTACTTGATTTTTAATCAAAGTTTCATATCCACACCTTACATATTCCCTCTATACTCTTGGATATCTATTTTCCATCTCAGCATGTGTCTATTTGTAGTCTTCATGTTCAGTAAAGACTTCAAGGCTGTGCAGTCTGTGTAGACTTCAAAGACTGCACCCTCCAGATAATACTGGAGGTTTTCCAGATACCAGACTAATCATAGGCATTCAGTCTGGGTGGCCCCAGACCTGGCTTCTGAATCTTTCAGCTGCCTAGAGATGTAACATATTACTCCCTTTCTTGGTTCACCATCCACAATTTGTCTTTGGTGAAGGGCTTCTCCTAAGCCTTGTCTACATGCTGCATCTATATATACCTTGAATGGTAGTTCAAAGTTGGGCAAGAAGAGCACAGGTGCATTGGTGAGCTCATGTTTGATCCTCTCATATGCATCCCTTCTTTCCTTGGTAATTTCAAAAACTACATCTTTTGAACATAACTTGTACAAACTACTAGTTATGTGGGCAAAATTATTGATGTGGTTTCTATAGTAGCTAGCAAACCCAAGGAAAGATTGCCTCTCTTTGATGCTCTTTGTTACTGGCTTTTGCAGTACTGCTTCTACTTTATTCTGGTCAATTGCCAGACTAAGACCTGAGGGTTTATGTCCTAGAGCTAGTAGCTCTTGTTGGCCAAAATTACACTTTTTCAGTGAGATCTTCAGATTGATGTTTGTACATTTACTTAGCACTATTTCTATATTTTGTACATGGTCTTCCCATGTCTCTGAGTATATAATGATATCATCAATATATACCACCATCCAGCCTTCCAATATTTCTTCTTGAAATATTGTGTCCATCATCCTTTGGAAGTGGGCTGGTGCATTTTTGATACCAAATGGCATCCTGGTATACTCATATATGCCCATATGGCATATTATTCTGAGCAATTTCATGGAGTTTGGTTTACCTCCATTTTGGTGGAAGCCTTTCATACAATCCAGTTTGGTTATGTATTTGGCTTTAGGCAGTTTATCCAAGGCATGGGGTACCCTGGGTATAGGGTGCCTGTCTGCTTTGGTGTAGTTCTTTAGAGCTCTGAAGTCTCCACACAGTCTAGACTTGCCATCATGCCAAGTGGTTAAGACAGGAGTGGTTATTTCCACTATTCCATTATGTCCAATCTTCCTGATGACATCCATGTTCAGGAGTTCATTGATGTGTTTTTCAATTTATTTCCTGGTTTCCAGGCTTGCTGGATAAGGAGGTCTCCTAAGCATGGGTGGATAAGGTCTTTCCACATCCAGATATAATTCTATATCATGGCCTTTGATCTTGCCTAATGGTTCCTCACCAATGGAAAATGCTGGTCTGTTCTTCCTCAGCATCTTCAGTAAACTTAGTTTTTGTTTACTGGTGAGGGTAGTGCTAAACTGTCCCTCCCTGAATTCATTCAGAAGTTCTTCCAGTGGATCTTGAGAAGATATCTGGTATATATCAAGTGAAAATTTCTTTTCCTTGTTAGTACCAATGGTAATGTGCCTATTTTTACTGTTGTAAATATCTATGCCCTACATCCTCTGGTAGTCTGTTCCCAGTAAGAGCCCTTGGATGTGGGAATCATCAAGCACTAAAAACTCTGGTTTGAGTCTGATATTACCTTTCCTATGGGGTATAATTATCACTTTGATAATTGTCCCAATGGAAGTCATCTTCCCTGATGCACTTTTAAAGTTCTTTGCATTGGTGGGCAAGAGCTGTTCTTCCCAATTTGGGAAGTGGCTATCCAGATACTTTCTGGCCACTATGGAGAAGTGTGCTCCACTATCAATGATCAGTGGATGTTGAGCATTGTCAATACAGACAGTCACTTTTGTGGCTGTTCCATGTATATATGCCATCCCTTTTGTTGGTGTAACCAGGAATGTCTGTGCATCTTGTGTATGTTTACACAAGTTTTTGTCGGCAGTATCCTGTGTCATTCCTGCTTCCAACTGTATGTCCTGAATTTCTAGTGGGGTTTCCTCTGGGTATTCCACTAGAAATTCTTCTCTGGGGTCTTGGTCATCATCAGATGATTCTCTGATGGAATCACCCATTGAGTCTGATTCAGAATCCTCTGGGACTTTCTCAATGGCATAGACGTTTTTATTTTCCTTTGGACAGTTGTTGGCATAGTGGTCCGTTGAAGCCCAATTTTGACAAGTATTCTTCTTCTTTGCCACTTCTGCCACTCTTTCTCTTGGCTTGTCTTTAAACTCCACCCTGAGAGGTTGTTTCTCTTTGAAACTACTGCTTCTATATAGGCTGAATTTACCTATGTTAGTTCTTTTCCTTATATCTTGTAGGGTATTAGCAATTTCATCTAGAGTGAAATTTTGGTTGCATCTGCACTTTACTGCATGCTCTGGTTCTTCTGGCAGTTGTGTCAGAAGATTGTGACTCCTCATTTGGATGTTCATCTGAGGATCAATGGCTTTAAGTCTTTTAGACTGTCGAAGACACCACTCATATGGATCTTTGTTCACAAAGTCTTTGTCATTGTCAACTGACATTGTCTCTTGCTATATCTAAGTTCCATTACTGTACTTTTTGATGATTTGACTCTTCCACCATGGCCAGTTCCTTATGCCATGGATTTCTTTCATTTCTGTGTACCATATACTAGCATGACCTTTAAATGCTGTACTTAGTCTAGCAGTAATCCAGTAATCTGGTATGCTTGGTACATCAATGAAGAGTCCATCAATATAATCTATGAGTTCCATATGATCATATTCTCCTGTTCCAGAGAATTTGGGCCAGCTTGAGGCCTCAGGAAGATGTTTCAAGGCTTCCTTCTCTGAATAAGACATGCCATCTCCATCCTGGTATTGTGATGGAGATCTTGCCTTATTCATCAACATGGCATCTGGTTTGATGTCATCTGGTTGATATGAATTATACATAAAATGGCCTTGTGGTTGGGGATTCATGTTATGGTAGACATTAAAAGATTTGTTTATGTCTTGATACAGACAATCCCTGTCCCTTTCGACGTGGTGTTGTTCTTCAAAGACTAGTTTCAGCCTTTTGTTGGTCTCTTCAGAAGCTTTTCTTAATTGAGCATGTACTTATTGAAGAATCCTAAAAATTATTTCCATGGAGGCTGTTAATTCTTTCATCCTCTCATGGCTTTCTTCAAGTTCTGAAAACTGTTTTTGAGTTTGCACAGCATATTGGGACATTTGTAACCACAGTGCATCACTGTTTAAGGTAGTCTCAGGTGTGATAACATTATGTTCAATCTGAGTGGGGGTAATATTTCTATTAATGGGACTACTGATTCTAGAGTGGTTTACAACTACTTCCGGTTCTTGTGTACTTCTTTTACCAGGTCCAACGGCTTCTGGATGATAGGGTCTGACTCTTTCCTCCTCTGGTTGAAGGAGGCTTTGTTCTTGCCCTTGTTTCCTTGTCTTCTCCTGGAAACGTCCTGGAACTGTGAAGAATGGTCACTCTTGGCCACTGATATGTTGATTTATGAATGGTGTGAAGCCACTGGAGAGCTGATTTGGCCTGCTCCTTGTGAGCCTGAAGGAATCTGAGTAGGCCCTGTCTGGGTTAGCTGTTCTTCTATAGCTTGGATAGTGGCTTGATTCTCCCTTATCCTCTGTGCCCTTTCCTCCAGGAGTCTGAACTGCCTGGTAGTATTCCAACCTTTGGTGATTACCATAAGGTCCTTGAAGTCTATCTCTTTGAGACAGATCTTCTGGAAACTTGCTCCAAGTTATGCCCAGTGAGATGCCAGGTTGAACCTCTTGTTGTCCATGCTCCATTGAAATAAATCTTTGAGGAGTTGGTGGAGCTGAAGAACTTGATCCATATCCTTCCAGTCCTCTGGTTTGAGGTTCCTGTTTAATTAGAGTGTGAATGGCAAGGTTGATATTATCTCCCTCATTTTTTTGCCATCCACCACTGTGTCCAAGGTGTGTCTTCCAGGTCTTCTGGTTCTGGACAATCCTTCTCTGTCCTCTGGTTGGTTCCTTTGGAAGCCAAGGTTTCTGAGGTATACAGGTGACATATCAGTGTTTGCAAGCAGTCGAAAACTGTATGTTCTTAGGTTATTTACCTTTGACTGTTCCTTGTACAAATTTGCTGTCTACTGCTTTTGGCAATTTACCTTTAGAGGTTACAACTGGGTTAATTATAGTAATCTTCCCTGTACAAGATGGTAAGGTTGTATTACCTTGTATGGATGTAGAGGTTTGTGGTTTTCTAATCCTCTGGGTGTCTATTGGTGTCCACTTCTTTTCTTTGATCAGGCCTTTACTGGGCTTCTTTCCTTTTCCCTTGCTGCCCTCTGGTTCTGAGGGTGTCACTGGTTTGTTGGCCTTTGACTGGGTCTCAAGTGGTATGATGCTTTCTTCCACTGAATCAAAACAGGAAAAAGAGACCTTAATGCCAGTTAAGACTTCTTCAACTGCTGTTTGCACACCTAAGAATGGACTCTGGGCTTCTATATTACTACAATGTGCCCTTGTACAATGACAGTGGAGTTTAATTAACAATTCCACATCAGAAATACAGCTTACAGATATTTGGTATACTGTCTGTATACCAATTTCTTACAGATTACCTGTAATTAGCAAGTATAATCTGTCAAAAAGTGGTGTATAAGAGGGTAATTGAATTAACAATATGCCCAACCACGCCTCAACTGTTGGTTTATCAGTAAGAGGTGTCTTAATTCATTTAAAAAAGAGGACTGTATTGATGGCTTAAAAGTGTTTTTATATGTAAAACTGCCAAAAATAAGGGTCTTGTGGTTATTAGCCATGTGACAAATATTTTTATAATAAAAATATAAAATGGTGTATACACCAATTAATAAGAAAAATATATAAGATATATATATATTGAAGAAAGTTATGCCTGAAAATGATAAAGCAATTGTCAGAAATAAAGAATATAAGAGAAAAAACTCACTTGTAATGGTCCAAATAACTTAAAACACGGTCAGGCCCCCAAAATGTCAGGCTCCATCTATCATAAAAGGGTAATAAGACTATTTACAACCTTTAAATATGACTGTGACATGGTAAAATTCGAATAAAAAGGCTTGATAATAAAGAATAAGAGTTTTATGTTGAATATTAAGGGCTTTACTATTAAGAAATAGTGGTGGTGAGCGCTGTTGAAAGCCCTGGGTGCAGCTTTTCCTGTTGGATGACAATAATAAAGACTACAATAATTTATATTACAATTATACCTGGTTCTATTCCAAGAGTATAGCTTTTTTTGATAGTTGTACTACGTAGGAATGTAAGAGCAGGATAAGGGAAGCATTTCTGGCTGCGAAAAGCCTCCTTTTCATCCTGAAATGGGGTGGAAGGGCTGTTAGACCTTTCCATGTAGAGGAAGTGAAGATTGTTTCACTCTCTGAGACAGGCTTGTGGTTTAAAAGGACCTGTATAGCCTTTATTTGGCTCAGATGTGGTTTTGAAGCCACATCTGCACAGTTTTCACCAATACAGGGTGAAAATTTACATCTGGGGACCACATAGCCCTCTTCTGATGTGTATGACACATAGAATGCTGTACAGAAACTATATGGGACCCCAGTATTGACTGACTTATGAGGTATTGAAGTATAAACATGCTTCTTTGTCTGTTTGACACCTCATAATCATGGTTATGGGATAATATCTCATGGTAAGGCTGTATTGGACAAAATGTGGGATTTTGACCTTAAAACAGCAATAACTTTGTCCACTTTTGAGATATCTACCTCAAAATGGGTTCAGTGTGTATCCCTGTATGTTTTCTACGCAATGATACCTTATTTGATATGTTTATCATTAAATATGACAAAGTTATCCCATGTACAAGATTTTGTGTAGTTCTGCGTGTTTTGGGCAAAAGCTGTACTGGGCTTGTTTTCCCCATACCTATTGTTCTAGTTGATATATGAGGAGATGGATGGCACCATCAGATAGCCCTGATTGTGCCCTTTCCAAAAAGACCCCACTTTAGGTATCTCACACTAAAACTGTAGAAGTTAGATGAGAGGTGAATGTTTTGTTCACCCTTATTTGGCCCAAATTTGACCATAACTTCTGTAATACTGGTGCCAGCTAAGCTTGGCTGGTACCAATGGATAGCCCTGATTTAGAGATTCATTTTGCATACCCATTTTATGGGGTTAAGCCTTCTACTCTGTGTTTCAGATGGGAGGTGAAAATTAAGGTTTATGCTCAGAAATAACTTTGAGCATGAATAACTTTGTTATTCTTTGTCCTGTGATGATGGGACTTGTATATTTGGAAAGGAGTGAGTTTCCTCTTTCTTTTGATACCTTTTGAGCTAATTTGGCTCAGCTCCATGTTTTGGTCGTATCTTGGCTATACCATTGGTTTATGGTATTTTGGCTGTCATGCTTGTGCTCTGGTTTTGAGTCACAGGCTGACAATTACTGATTCTAATTCCATCAAATCACTTTTTAACATGAAAAATCCAAACAGACACATTTTAAGATATCACATTTCTATACAGGAGTATAGAGGCATCATGACCATAGTAAATAAGGATGTAAATATTCATAAGAATTCTTATGGCTTGAGTAGATGAGCCTTTCCCAATACACCTGAAAATCCTGCCTATGGCCTTGCAAATGCAGATCCTCAAATTCAAATTGAAGGAATTAACATCACATATGTAGAAGCATAATTCTTTGAGGGATTTATAGAAAGCTATCAGAAAGATATTAATTGACATATTCTTAATTTTTTACTTTCCAAATTTTTCAAAGATACATATTTAGCTAATTCTTTGGATTATGTATGGAAAAAATCATACAACAATGGAATAGTCCATTTATTTGATGGTATCTTAACTCATAGGTCTAAACACACATGTGTGATGGTCCTATATAGTGTAATGTTAATTAACACAATATTAATGGAGCTCCATGAAAACATTTATTCTGTCTACTCACCAGGGCAAATCTTGTGTCAATCGTCAGCAATTGACTTCACGTCAAGAAAATGTCAAGCAGGATAAAAGTCAAGCTCACGTCAAGCAAAAATGAAGTGAATGTTGAGCACACATCCTACTCTTGTCTTACACCAAATCCTGTGACATCCACCAATATTGGTTCCCCTGTGACTTCAACTCAGATTGCTCACCACCTGATCATCCCGCAACCGTCCAATGGTTGGTAAAAATTACACAAGACCCGCCTGTTTGCACAAACACACATCAAAGAGGTCCTTCAGCCAGTCTTGATGTAGGAGGGGGGCTGACTTCACCAGGTCATCCATAAAAGGACTCCGCCTGAGCGGGATTTTCATTTTGCAGGTGACACTGGTAGAGCCCGCTGCACAATACCGCGTGTGCGGGTGCGGGTGCGCTTGCGTGTGCATTGGCATGTGCGGGTGCGCTTGCATGTGCATTGGCGTGTGCGGGTGCGGGTGCGCAAGGGCCACTTCCCCTTCCAACATGATGATGGCACAGTTAGAAATTTTGGATTCTGTGAAAGGTGAGTGTGTGGGTCATTTGATCATTGAACTTGGCTTATTCACACTGTACCCAATGTCAAAATAGTAAGTTCTTTGTGGCAATGTGAAATAATGGGCTTTGCTTGTCACAATGGCATGTCTATGTCACTAAATTTTGAGGCAGTTATTTTACTAGCAAAATTGCTAATGAATCTGAGAGATTTGCATTTTAGTAGACTAAATTTCATGAAATAACGGCTTTATCATTACAAGCAGTCCACATGACAGAACTTTGTTATCATACAATCCACAGTTACCTTCTATCTCTTCTTCAGATATAATCAACTGTCCATCATCAAAACCAACAGCTTTATAAATATTGAGATGCGGCCAATCTGGTAAGAAATTCACATCAATCTTCAAAGTTTTTAAGATCAGAAAGTTATTGTTCAGTATGCTAGATGGCTCAGAGACTTTAAAAATGCTATTAATAATACCAAATTGTCGTGAGTTGCCCCTCAGAAAACATATCACACTGTTGCTGACATTTTTGGATTCAGTTGAAAATATATTGTTCCCAATATTAATGTTTGAAGCTGGAAAATACCAAGGTGAGACAATCCTTGAAGTGGGAGGACTTGTGGATTTCACGGTAGTGTCTAAGCTGATCCAATCAACTATTTCCCTTGTTGCATGAAAATTCTGTAAGTACTCAACCAGGCAATCATAATTTTCTTGGTCATGGTGGGATGGTTTGTTATATTTATGGTCATTGAACAGGGCAGGTGGCTGTGATTCGAAAAGCTGTTTTATTTCACATGGCACGGATGGGGATTTCAGGAGAACGGAAAGGTTGGAACATCGACAGATATGTTGAAGTAAGGTTTTATCTATATCATCTATTCAGAGTTGCAAGAAGTTAATCTTATTCAGTTCAGGTGTTTAATCAATGTGAATATATTGATCTTATTAATTGACGTACATATTTTGTTATTTGTTGGCATTTTTGCAAATACTCCAATCAAGCGCTCATAAACCCATGTGGCTGAGGCTTGTGCTGGGCCCCAACGTTGGAAGAGTTCGGGAATATGATCAGCAAAATGATGATTTGGTTTACTTTTCTGTTTTGGGAACAGGAGTTGATTGGAAAGGCGGAATTTTTTCCAATGTTCAGGAAATGCAGTCGCATCTCCTATTGAAACAGTCCAACTTGTGGCAATGTTGATAGCACTAATCAAATGGAATGTATTCTTGGTTAGTTCATTTGCAAGTTCTTCTGACTGACCCATTTTTCTTTGAATGTTTGCAGATTGGTGTACATCTAATGACATCTGTTGACTGAGCATTGAAAATGGAATATAGACCTTATATAAGAGAGCCCATTCAGCGGCTTTTAAGCTACCATGAGAGGGGGAACCCATGTTGCGAGGTACTCTTGTCCATGATGAGGGAATTATTGTCTCAGATATGATTTGACAGAGATGCTCCAGAGCCTCACCCTTGATCTGGTGATCACTCAGTGCAGTGATATCCAATTCAGAGGGGATTTCAGAAGTGGGGATGTAATCGGCATCAAATGAAGGAATCTCCGCAGAACCACTAGATGGATGTTCCGTGTGAGGGGTGGGCATTGGGAAGTAGTTTTTTCGGGTGGAATTAGTGGGGAGTGGCTCATTTATTATTTTTTCTGCGTCTCTTCTCAGGTAGAGGGCCTCTCTCAATGTGATTTTATCAAGAGAGCTGCTGGAGGTCATGGAATCTGAGTCTGAACTGTTGGTGTCATTGGATTTCCTGCGGGACCTGAGGTAAATTTTTGATTTGGACTCTGGAATGCACAATTTGAAAGTTGCATGATCCTTCAAAATTCCCAGTATTAAATTATGCATTATGTCAAGATTAACCATTCTGGTTGCATCCCAATACGGAAGGTCTTCTAAAATTGAATATTGCACTCCATACTCAGAGAAAATTGCTTGTCTTTGTTGTGGGGTTGCCCGAAGCCATTTGGCAATGGTTGATTTATGATTTTGATATGAGCGTGTGTAGTGAAATTGAGGACCAATTTCTTCAATTTGAGCTTTGTGAATGGTGCAAAAATTACAAAAGTGGTTGCCTGAATGGGAAATAAATCCAGTAAGCTTGCGCATGGCAACCACATCCGCAATGGCTGTGAGAATGGCAACACGGATAAAGGATCCTGAAGGACCTGTTGAGGTGGGTGAAAAATGGTAACCTTGCCATAGCTCTTTGAGCTCGTTGATGAGTGGCATTAATAAATAATTCAATTGAAGGGAAGTTGGCTCCTTCGGACCAGGGATGATTCCTGCAACATAGAAATTCTCTTGCTTCAATCTTTCACTTGGGGGGAGATTAAGACAAATAAGCATGATAGGTCCAATGCTGGCCAACTAGGTGGACTTTCCATGTGCATTAAACCAGTCCACATAAATGGAGAAAGCCAATGCAACAGGAATGGACATGAATGGGGGGTCATGGATATTTCTAGTGCCAGTGAAGCATCTCCAGACCAATCCATCCCAGACATCACGTTTTGGGGAATCTTCGGGAGTTTGGGATTGTTGATGTTGATGCAGAATGTCCATAATTCCAGCCCGCTGGAGAAATCTGGCAAGCCAATTTTTGAATGGTTGATAAATGAAATGTTTTGTTGGTATAAATATTTGCTTCATGTTGGTGGTGTTTTGGGTGTGGGCTTCAAATTAATAGATGAATTTGCCTAAGGATTGTGTGCAAGGGAGATCATGATCATTTGGGTCATTATGGCATTGACAGTGGGGTTGGTCAGTTGTGACTGATTCAGTAAGGCCATTAAGAGAGAAAAATTGAGGACAACATATATAGTTTTGAATCACTGGCTCCAATTGGAGATGTTCAAATATGGTACTCAGATCTTGAGGTATATGGAATGCAGGAATGGGGGGACCACCAGAGCTTGAGATTCTGGACTTGATCAGAAGGTTTAGGGCGGGGTTGAGAATGCGTGAAGCCCTGCGGAGTATATTATACCTTAATGATAGAATGGCAGATATTATCATTCCAAGGTCTTGTGGAGGAAGGGTTTGACTGCTGCTGTATGGCTTCTGTGCAATTGAATTGAGCCCCGGTGCTGTGGAGAAGGTGCTTTGGGTCAATGGTGAATAATCAGCTGGGAATATTTGATCCAAAAGAAGTTGTGGGCACTCAGATCCTGATGCAGAAGTAGGGATGTTTGGAAGAGATTTGGGTGCAATGGTTGATTTGAGCTTTTTAATGTGCTGTTTATATTGGAAAGGTGTTAAGGCAACTCCAGGCCTATCACCCTCAGGGGAAGAGTGTGTTTGAGTTGAGCAGTGTTGACACATGCATATATGCATTGAGGAATAGCGGCGGGTTGTCATTGTTGCAGGAATTGGGAGTACGGTTGGTTTGTGTATAAATATCTATGGCTGATGTGAAAGTGTTTAGGAGTGTTATTAATTGGCAAAAAAATTGAGTGATTATTTATGAAGGGGGAGATGATTTGAGCCATCTGAGAATTTTATCCCATTTGTAATGGTGCGTGAGCTGCAGCTGATGGAGTGTAACATGTCTCATCTGGATGGCGGAATTGGTTAGGAGTTTAATTGGGTAAAATGCCATGCTGCTCAATGCTCATACATATTCTATTTTATTTACACATGACGATACTGTGGTTTTGACCCTTGAGGGGTGTTCCAATAGGGATGTGTCAACATTGATTTGAGGGGATTGACATTCAAACCATGTACGCTGGCATGCCATCGTACATGGCTTAAACCTTATTACAGACATAACAATATAACTCTATTACATAAGGGGTTGGAGTGCAGCTAGAGTCTTGGTATTTGGTTTGAGTGCAGCAGGCTTTTAATCGGTTTGAATGTGATTTGGATTGTCTCGCCTTTCTTGAAAAGGTGATGTCTCTTTTGTGGGTAAATCCTTCATGAATATACCCCTTTACAGATGTACAATGCTGTGGAATTTCAATGCATATATTGGCAGTTTGGATGATTCACAAAATGTGACAATGGGGAGGTCAAAATGTTACCAAACATGATTACTTATGGATGATGGGTCCCCTTTGAGATCAAGGAAATATTACATTATATGGTGGTAGGCCGTGCCGGGTGGTTTCCGATAAAAGCGGAGGAGCTCAAGAGGAGGCAGGGAGGATTCTCCTAAAAAGAGGCTTATTGGACTTTCACGCAACACTTAGTTCCAACTATTCATAGAATTTCTCTATTCTAAATTTGAAAAGATTTCATCTCATATCACTCTATTTTATCATAATACTGAGGTGTTTTATCTAGTTAAAAATATTACTGTACTTTTTCAGCCCTTATGTCATCTTTCAAGTCACATAAATCCCGTTCAGGTTCTGTTCATGACTCAAATAGTGAATCTAGCATAGAATATGTTCAAACACAGTCACCATTGAGTCCCAACATTCCTCTCACAACCCCTATCGCATCCTCAATTAATGTATCAGGTTTTAACATTGATGTGGGCAATCCAAAGGCTCCAACTTCAAGCACTTGGTCAATCCCAAATATTTCCGTCACTCCAATTCCCCTGAATCCCACTAATACACAATTGCATGTGTCTCAGGGGCCAGAAGGCACACCTCAAATCTCATCACACGCTAATCCCCAATCAAAATTTCCACGTGAGTTCCTCCTTAATCCCAGTCGGAATCCAGTCGCATCCCAGGATCCCTTTGGCCAAAGTAAACAGCCAACCCTCAATATTCCATCAGGATCTCAGGTTCATGTGGGTGATGAAGGGCGCGTGGATGGGGGGCGACGAAAAAGACCATTGGATAATGTAACTTGGAGTGGTCTGTCGGAGGGAAATCCAGGATTGACGCTTCATCAAAGTAAGTCATTTTAATTTCGGAGTATAACCTTTTTCACAATTTGATATGTTTGTTTCATGGGTTAGATATGGCACCTAAAGGCAAGTCAGTACAATCTCAGGAGCCAATTGAAGATTGTGAGTATGACCAGTCTTCATTAATTTTTTGATGTGTTAACTGATGATGTGCATGGCAGGTGATGAACTTTATGCATCTTCACCTCTGGTCCATAAAGAGAAAGTCACTGGACGTCATCATCCATATGCCTCCAAACCAAGAACAGCTCATGCCAGTTCATCAAGAGAAAAAATCGTGGATGATGAGGATGAGAACATGTCTCCGACTCAAATGGAAACAAATGATGAATCAAGGAGGGACAATTTCACGGCGCATGAGCATGGCACTCAGTCAAATAATGAGTTCACCCATCCTCAAATGGGCCTTGCCCAGAGTATGCTTGAACAATCTGAGGTCAGACAGCAAAGGAACCAGGCTCGTAAAGCTCACAATGTGGCGAAACGTGCAAGCCAGAAGGAGCAACAAAAATGGCTGAAAGCAGAACTTCCGGAGAATGTCCATGGAATGAGATCAGCAGTACATGCACATTGCCTGTTCCTACTCAAAGTTAGGGATAAGGATTTTTCCTCACTACCAGCACCACCAAGCACAGAAGAGCGTGAAATTGCAATTCAAGTGGCTGGTCATCTCGGATATGTCCCCAAGGATGTTTTCAATGAGCCATCAACACAGGTTCAGTCTCAGGGTTTCCAAAGCTACTGCAAAAATGAGCTCCACAAGCTAGGACTAAAGCGATTCACTTGGGACTGGGAGAGCTCATGGCAACATCCGTTCAATGAGCTGATGTCTATGGTGTTTTACCGTACATTCCGTCTTGCACTGGTCAGCACCGAGTATCATCATTACTGTTGGAACAAGGATCATAATAACTATGGGGTCGTGGCGGCTTTAAGGGAGCAATATTTCACTTATTTGAAAAGAGAATGGAAGTCTATTCAAAAGGATGCCGAGTATTTGGTTAAAACGAAGGAGAATCAAAAGCTCGCAAAGATTCGTCAAAGGGTTAGTTAATGTATCTCTTCTTCATTGTGAGAAAAGACTGATGATGATCTAGTTGATTATGTGCAGACCTGTGAGCGCCGTTGTGAATGGTGTGATACGGCTAAATTTCCCATTCTAGCATCACAATTCAATGACCCTCGAGTATGTTCAGATACTTAGGAGGTACTGGAAAATGGCTGTCAAGTTTACCGCAAAGTGGGATTACGCTGGCGCTCCCAGTTATTTAATGAATTGGTATTAAAAATGGATCAAGACATAGAGTTTTGTAATTGCATTAAAAAAAGGGTAAAAAAACTATTGATAGATTGCCAGAATTACGATCGACAGATGATGGTGATATTCCGGAAGGCTTATCATTTCAGGTATTTGATCAAGATTGGCTCAAAGGCTGTAGTAAGATGCAGACTAGCGCCCTCAAAATACTTGACATGCCAGTTATTAGGCCGAATGGTGATGCTCTGCAATAACTTAGTAATATAAATGGATAGCACCGTTACAAATTAACATTTTGTGAATTATTTGTGCAGGTGTAATACAATCTGAGTATTATTTCTTAAAGATGCAACAGCTTGCTAAATATGTCAGAATATAGACAATATGAATTGGAATGTATCACCGTCTCCCTTAGAAATAAGACTCTATTGCTCATTTTCATTGAGGAAATATTGAAGGAGTTCAATCCAACTCATGGTGTTCATAATTGTGGACCTATGCCAGGGTGAACAAGAGTTATCAACTTGGTCAAACACAAATTATATAATATCAGTAAGGCTCACGCAGTTAATGATTTTTTCTTTTCTTGGACCTATTGGTGTTTGGAAAATGGCATTTCCATAAGGAAGGATTTTAGAATAGCAATACAATTAGGGTAAAAGATTATCTTCAAAGGTACCTTCTGCATGTTGACCTCAACTGAATGAGGAGTGATATAGTGGATGACCTTTACAGGTTGTTGTTGGCCAATACGATGGAGTCGATCAACAGCCTGAGCCTCAATGGCTGGGTTCCAATTGGGCTCCTGGAAATGTGGATGTCAGGGGCCGCAAATCAGGGCAGAATTTTGGGGGTCCCCTCACCATTAAATAGACTGTATTAGCACAAGTTATATTGAGGCCAGTTCCAGCTGCAGCAATGGATGCAATCAGTACTTCACATTCAGGATTATTGAAGAAATTCTTGAGTGCCTTCTCCTGTGCTCGTACTGTAATTTTTCCATCAATTTGTGCTGAAAGGATAGAGTGATGGGAAAGTGCAATACCAATTCTACAATATGAAAAAGTCAGATGGATTCAATTGGTAATGGATGCATATTAGAATTAACGCACAAATCTAGAAATTGGGTCCATTGGGTATAAACCACCGATTTGGTTGGACCACACCTTGTTTGTTTGTTATTCATTAAGTTTTGTAGGAGGTGTGCAATTTTACTACTCATCATGCATGTTTCCACATCCACAATAGTTCGTGTGATTGTTGGCGAGTTATCCTGAGTGCTCCTGCCCTTGGGGTCTTCCAAATCAGCCTCCGCAATTGTGTTAAGCATGATGTGATGGTTACAACATATTCGCAGCTTATTAATATTTCTGAAAAATTCTCCTGGTCCTTTGCTTTTGGATGATAGGAATTCTTCATATAATATGGAATATTCTTGCTGCATGGTTGGGTTGAGTGGGAGCAGCTCATAATGATGGCTAATAGTGGGGAGGGATTCGGGATGTGTGGTTTTGGTGCGGCGCAAACTTAAATGCCGCAATGCCAAATGCAAGATCTCATTGCAACCTTTGGAAAGACTACTCAGGATGAATGGTGACCAGTTATCTTGATCGGCGCTCTGGGGTTGAGTGATGAATGATATTATGCCCAAAAGGTCATAAATAGTGCTGTGAATAGGTGTGCCCGTTAAACATATTCAACGGGATGAAAGGAGGCTTTTAATGGCACGGTGAGTGGCAGTGTATTGAGAGCAAATATAGCTATAAGATGGGGCAAGGGTTATTGGATATAAAAGGTAATTTGAATCATTTAAGATCAGACACTCACTGTGCTTCATCCAAAATTATACAATGCCAATTGATTTGAAAAATGAATGATGTAGAGGTATTGGTTTGCTTAAATTCTTGGGTGATAGTATTGTAAGAAGTGATGATGATATCATATTTTAAGATGTTGTCTTTGGATAATGAGTGACGAGTGGGACCATGGTAGATTTTGGAATGCAGCGCTCCAGCCTGAGCATGCTTGGATATTTCTGATTGCCAGTTGGTAATTAAGTGAGGGGGGCAGATGATCATGGTGGGCGTGGAGCGATGGGGGTTTGCAATGATCCGCTCCTTGGAGGTACCAATTAGAGCAATGGCCTGAATGGTTTTACCTAATCCCATATCATCCGCAAGCAGTCCTCCAAGAGGGGTATTGGTCGAAAGGGATTCAAATGAGCTAATGACCTTGTTTGTAATGATGTGCCTGGCATTGAAAGTGGATCCTGGGGGTGAGGTGGCCCAAAGGTTACGGGCTGATTGGCCATTGGGGATTTCTTGATCCCGGAGAAAAGCTAGTCCGGTCTTTTGATGAGGGAGGAGGGGGGTTTGAATAATGGCATGGGGTGGGGTCATCATGGGGAGGTCTAATCCACTGGGTAATTGTATCAGTTTTTGCTTGGAAATCAATGATGAAACAGCAGGATATGAAACTGGCGTCGAGCTTGAAGCGGGAAATGTCGGAGTGAAGAGTTGACATTGACTATGAGTATTACAGTCATATTCTTTGGGCATTTTAAGCTTGAAATCTTGTGTTCGAAAGCTTTCCATTATGAATAAAATGTTTGGATACCATGTGAAGAACATCAATGCCAGATTGGGTTTCTGAGATGAGGAGGGATCATTTGCATCAGTAATAAATACTCCCTCAACAAATAATATTTGAGAAGGATTGGATTGGCAATTTTCAATCCATGCCCCACCAGGACCACAGTGCATGGAAGTTTTTGGTGCCCCAAGGAATGGTATCAACGTTTTGGAAAGGGTTCCAGGTAGAGAGCCAATAGCATGCTGGTGATTGGGGAGATAAACAAATATGTGGTGTTGATTGTGCCATATGATAATCCAAGAAGCTAAGTGGGAATCCTCAGGATTTAAGGCTATATCACTATCTATTTGAATACAAATATTAATCATCCCAATGCAAAGTGGTTGTGAAGGGGTTGACATGATGGCTATTTTAAATTATTTGGGGACAGTTGGAAATTATATGATCGGGAGGGGTTAGCTAAACGGAATGAAGACAAATAGGCGCAGGTGGGGAACTTATATGAGAGGAAGCAATGGGGTCAAGGGGGGATGGCCTGTGGTTACGTGCATGGTCTTGATGGGGGTGGGCCTCTTGGGCTCATAATTTTCATATCCGATTTGGGGCATATATCAAGGCAAGGTGGCCGAAATGTGGGTGCACCGATATGACTGCTGGATCTGCAGCAAGGTACAAAACCTTTGCTAGAACAAGGTTGACATTAGCATATCCGAAATTGGGTGGGTTGTAGCAACTTATTGTGGAGGGCATATTAGAGGCATGCAGTCATGTTTGCTGGTGTGACAGTGAACATGGATGCATATCTTCCCCAGGTTAATTGTTGCACAGGGACCTACTGGGAAATGTTGGCCGTTTCAAAGGGCAATCTCACTGTGGGGATGTTTGTGTGTGGGCAGGTGAGACATGTTTGGTGGCATGCCACTGAACATGACTTTGGTTTTGCCTGAAGTTTTTTGCTGACTGATGCCTACTGGGCTTCCAGGGGGGAATGTGTGGGATGATCAAAGGGGGCGCCAGCCGTGAGCCGTGATCCACATATACATTCACCCCTATTGCGTTTGAGGCGAGTACTAATCCACCGAGATTGGCATCTGGGTCTTTGCCTCACGCGCGTACAAAACTCCGCCAAAAGAGGCCACCCACCCAAGGGAATTTTTGGCTGCAAGCCAGGTGCCACAACTTGCGCGGGGCGTGTGAGAACATGAAGAAAATGACCCGCAGTGGGAGATACCCACACAAACATAACCAGCCTCAGCAAACATGGGCTGCGATTATTCTAATGTGGATGAGGCTGAAGCAAATCCACACTGATTGGCCTCAGGTTTCCAAGCGCGAGCAGGTGAGCGTCTGCAGTCAAGCTGACCACCCAACCAAGAAACTAGCTGGTCGGAACACTGGCAGTAAAATGTCTTCCAGGTGTGTGAAAGTTGCCTGTGTATGACCCGTTGGGGGGTGTGTATGAAAGCGTGTGGCTGCCCGACAATGAGCACATGCAATGAACAAGCAGGGCCAGTCATTTTTTACCCCGACAATGGCACCGGATGGAATCCACTGTTTGTGTATGACCCAAATAATCAGTCATCCCACCATGACCCACTTACATTAACTTGGATTACATGCGCATCTGTGCCATAGTTAGGAAGAGCTGTCGAACAAGGTGCATCAAAGGGATGCAGGTGAGAGATATGACTCAATGGCTTGACGTGATTGCATGTTACATTGTTGAACAGCTTTTGCTCTGCCCCGCAGCATACATCTACAAAGGTGTACTGCCTACTACAGTGTTGGCTGTACAGATTAGGAAGGTGTAATACTACTTGAGCCTGCATGCATATAGCAAATGTGCATGCACCTTCCGATTATTTGCATATACGTAGCTCATGTGCCACATGCTCAGCATTGCGTTTCACCTGATTTGCACATGCAAGCTGAGCATGTCATGGTCAAACGCACCATGTGGAAGTGCTCAGTAAAGCCATGGAATGAACTATTTTTGCATTAGTTCATTGGAAGGCTCAGTTTGGAGCACTTCACCAAAGCGTGTGAAATGCTGCACCTGGCTGAAATGTCACCCGATGCTGTGCCAAATGCTCAGATTGTGTGCATACAAAAGCGACTGAGCAATGCCTCAGCATGGTGCATTTCATATTGTTATATCAATAGTTCAATTACTGTGCAATTGAAATGTTCAGCCACTGAGCATTTCAATTATGACCCGAAAGCAAACCTGAGCAATGGGTCAAGGCAAGCTCACGCTGTATTCACTTGTCTTACAGCCCCCCCCTTTGTTCAAAGACTATTACAAGGCCATATGGCCGGTGATCTCCCCACGGTCACTTGTGACCAACTGCACCGGGTGCATTTCTTCATGGGTCACTTGTGCATTGCACCCACAGTGCACATTCAACAAGGGCCTCACGACCACCCTCCTGGGTGATCGGGTGGCAATTTAAGGAAACAAAGGGGATTTGACTCAGCTTGACAATTCAATAAATTGCAATACTCAGCCAGACCCCCATTGTTCTTCTGCCTCACACGAGCATTTCACTTCTCAGTTGCAGCATTTGCTGAGACTCAGCTTCAATTTTGCCCACACGCCTTGAAGCTGAGACTTTTGTGGGTGCTGCAACTGCTGAGATCGTCTCAGCTTCACCATGGTATAAAAGACCATCTTCACACGACACGCCCTTCACTTTCTTTCTCACCCGCTCCACTTCGTTCAACCTCACCCGCGTTTGTCCTTCTTGTGCGTATTCCCCTTGGTCTTCCTGCCTTTCTACTTTTGTCTTTCGCACTCCACTAAACCCACTCCCCTTACTTTTGCCTGTTTGTTTCCTCTGCTGATCCTTTCAGAACCTCCCTTCTATCCACCTTGTGCGTTACCTCTTTTTTTAACTTTTGTCAACATTATGTACCAATATTAATACTTATTTTTCTTCACAACTCTTTTCCAGACTTTTAAAAACTCCCGACTAGAGTGTTCTTATTTTGTTTCTGTTTTAAATTTATAATTCATCGTACGTCTTCATTTTTTCTCTTGATTGTTTACTTTGTATGCAGTTACTAACCTCAATTGTTTTGTTTTTAGATGTTGTGCACTTTATGCACCAAGCGGGGTATTCCCTGCATTTGTTCCTCGACAACGAACGACGCTTGTGATGCTTGCTGACAAGCACACAAGAAATGTTTGTTTGTTGTCCGCCCCTTCCGACCACGAGGCCAGAGGAGTTCCCGCCCAAGACGCCCTCGCAAGGACTCTTTTGTGGTCGACGATGATGAAACCATTTCCGAGCGTGAATGGATGCCGGGCCCCCAAACAGGCCAACGGGAATGATTCCGGACGATTAGCCCTGTCCCCTCCAGTATCAATTTGTCCACTCCCCCTCCTAGGCCACCATCCGATGGTCACTTCACTCCTTGACCGGAGCAAAGTGATTATCCTGCCGATGAAGGATGGCGATGGCGAGAGGACATTTGAGCTTGGGCTGTTCGTCACCGATGGGATTCAAACGCCAAAGTAAGTTTTCTTTCTCCTCCTTATCTCATTTCTCTTCACGCAATAATACTGACTTTTTTCCATTACTCATAGAACAAAACCCCCCGAATCCCCCCCGACATGACTCTCCCATTCCTAGTTTGCCTCGCGAGCAAACCCCCCGGCAACCCACTCCAGGCCCAAGTGGCACCCGATGGTCTGAGGAATTATTCCGCGGTAAGCAGCGAAAGTTTCATTTCATTTTCACTTTCAATTTTGAGTCGAGTGAACTGACTCTTACTCCTTTTTTAGAACCCTCCCAAACCGAAGAGCCACCTATTCCTGGCCCAAGTCCATCGTCCCAACCACCTGAGGACGATAGGACTCGTGAGCCAGAACCTGAGGTGGCTCCTACGCAATCCACAGAGGAACCTTATGGTAAGTCACCCCTTCTTTCTCTTCAATCCATATCCACTTTTCCTCATTTCTTCTTCGACCATCTCCAGATTGTCCCGCCACTCCTCGCTCGATAATCATCATCAACGATACGCCCGTCAGATCCCCCCATCCCCCTTCTTCTTCACCGACTCCACCATCTTCACCTCCTGTTCCCCCTCCCTCCACTCCTACCCCGGTTCCTTCCCATTGCCCCCGAGAACCCAAGCTCCTCTAATTCCCACGATGATGCTCGCCAGGAATTCACTGACCTGTGACCGACCCTAATGATTCCTCAAGCCATCGTCCACGAATCGATCAACCGAATCTTGTTGGAGCATCGCCGCTTGCTCCACATGATTTCTTTTGTGGATGCAACTCAATGAAATGAGATGCACCGGGAATTCCGGGAGGAACTAAACTCCCTCCTTGCCCAGGCACTGGAGGCTTATCCAAAGGAGGACATCACCAGGATAGTCTCGAAATTCTTAGAAAAATAAAAATTTAAAAAAAATGTCATGATTTCCTCTTTTTATTATTTGAAATACTTTCTTTTAAATATATTATTTGTATCAAATGTTTGTTATTTTCCATTTCTATTCCATTCTTTGCTCACGTGAAATTATATTTTCCTCAATGGTTCAAATGTCCTATTGCGTGAGAAAAATTTTTATAAGTGCCCCACCAAAATTTTGAGTGAGTATTTGTTTTCGTGAACCTCTTTTTCCCAAAATGCGCCAATAGTTGCCGTTACCGTCTCCTATATTTTCTTCTTCCATAGTTTAGAGCCATATCCATTCTTAACTGTAAAAAAGCGGGAGCTTCCCGCATGTGAGCAATCCACTCCAGATTTGTGAAACATGGCCTTTCCTATGGTCACACGCTATTAATCTTACTCATGTATTGAATTGTTTAAGTTGTCTGGAACCTTCACAAGCGTAAGGGTTGGTGTGTGACTTGTTGGGAGGCTGCACAGGCATAAGGATTGGCGTGTGAATTGTTGGGAGCCTGCACAGGCATAAGGATTGGCGTGTCAATTGTCGGGAGCCTGCACAGGCGTAAGAATTTGTCAGCATCGTTGGCAACCTTCCCAAGCGTAAGGATTGGTGTGTGAATCGTCGGAAGCCTGTACAGGCGTAAGGAATTTTTAGCATTTTTGGGACCCTTCACAAGCATAAGGATTGGCGTGTGAATTGTTGAGAGCCTGCACAGGCGTAAGAATTGGAGTGTGAATTCTCGGGATCCTGCACAGGCCAAGAAATTTTCAGCATTGTGGGGAACCTTCACAAGCGTAAGGATTGGCGTGTGAATCGTCGGAAGCCTGTACAGGCGTAAGGAATTTTTAGCATTTTTGGGAACCTTCACAAGCGTCAGGATTGGCATGTAAATTTTCGGGAGCCTGCACAGGCGTAAGGATTGGCATGTGTAGCCTTGGCACCCTGCATAGGCGTAAGGAACTCTTAGCATTGTCGGAACCTGCACAAGCATAAGGATTCGCGTGTGAAGCATTGGCATCCTGGACAATAGAATCAAACCAGGACAGATGTACGATGGCATGCCACCGTACATAATCCACTTCACCCCTTTTTCATGTGAGACACCCCATCTCCCACACTCGAATCCATCCAATCCTGGTGTATATTGTCCTCTGCCTTACCCAACACATGCAAATCTCCTCATTCTTTGAATCGGCATGAGATTGTATTACCATCCCTGATTTGATAGCCCGTCTCTCGCAAATCTCATAATAGCCATGGTTTTTTTGCTGCATTGTTTTTGCTAACCTGCTTGAGCATTGTGCGGACATACCCACTAGTGTCGTGCTTTCGTTGTCCTGTGCTGTCAGGATGATACTATGATAAAGGTATAACTAGTCTAATTACAACTTCAACTGTGTATGTGACACGGTAGAAAATAATTTAAAAAAAAAATATTTATAAGGGTTCTACTATTGAGGAATAGTGGTGGTGAGCACTATTGAGAACCCTGGGTGCAGGCTTTATCTGTTGGATTACAATAATAGAGTCTACAATAATTAAGATTATAATTATACCTGATTATTAACCAAGAGTAAAACTGTTTTTGACAGTTTACTACGTAGGTTATTCAAGAGCAGGATGAGGAAAGGTTTTTGGCTGTAAAAAGCCCTCCTTTTATCCTGAAATTGAGGTGGAAAGGCTGCTAGACCTTTCCACGTAGAGGAAGTGAAGATTTTTCACTCTCCAGGACTGGCTTGTGGTTTGCAAACAGCCTGTATACCCTGTATTGGGCTCAGATGTGGTTTTGAAACCACATCTGGGCAGTTTTCACCAATACAGGGTGAAAATTTTCATCTGGGGACCTCACAGCCTGATTCTGACGTGTATGATGCGTAGAATGCTGTACAGAAGCTGTATGGGACCCCAGTATTGACTGACATATGAGGTATTGAAGTAAAAACATGCTTCTTTGTCTATTTGACACCTCATATTCATGATTATGGGGTGTTATCCCATGGTAAGGCTGTATATGACAGCAGGTGGGATTTTGACCTTAAAATGATCATAACTCTGTCAGTTTTTGAGATATAAAGCTCAAAGTTGGTTCATTGAATAGCTCTATATGAGCTCTACACAATGGTACCCAACTTGACATGGTTATCATTAAATATGACAAAGTTATCCCATGTACAAGTATTTTTGTACATTGGCGTGGTTTGGGCAAAAAGCTGTATTGAGCTTGTTTGGCCAATAACTTCTGTTGTAGTTAGGTTATGAGGAAATGGATGGCACCATCTGATAGCCCTGATTGTGCTCTTTCCAAAAAGACCCTACTTTAAGTATCTCACACTAAAACTGTAAAAATTAGATGAGAGGTGAATGTTTTGTTCACCCTTATTTGGTCTGAATTTGACCATAACTCAAGTAATACTGGTGCTAGCTCAGTTTGGCTGGTACCATTGGATAGCCCTGGCTTAGAGCTTCATTTTGAGTACCCATTTGATGGGGTTAAGCCTCTCCTTCTAGATTTTAGATGAGAGGTGAAAATTAAGGTTTATGCTCAGCAATAACTTTGAGCAGGAATAACTTTGTTATTTCTTGTCCTATGGTGATGGGACTTATATTTTCAGAAAGGGGTGAGTTTCCTCTTTCTTTTGATACCTTCTGAGCTAATTTGGCTCAGTTCCATGTTTTGGTGGTATCTATACCATTGGTTTATGGTATTTTGGCTGTCATGCTTGTGCTCTGGTTTTGAGTCACAGGCTGACATACCCTCCCTCTAAAAAAGGCTCATCCTTGATGAGACTGTTCAGTCCTCCTAGAGGCTCTGAATCTCCTTAAATGAAGGTTCCCATCTGGTATGGCATCCTCTGCCAACCATTTGTCTTTGTCAGCTGTCTGGTTCTTGAATCTGACTAGATATTGTCTCTGATCTTTCCCATTGAGTCTGATTTTTCTGGCCCTGATGATTTTACTCACAGGTCCAGGAGAGTCTTCTACTTCCACTATTTCTGGTGGAGTGGTGTTCTTCTTCCTGGAGGGGAATTTATCCTCCTCTGTTTGGAAGTATGGTTTCACCAGGCTCACTGGGAAGACTGGGTGTTTCCTAGAAAGTTCCTCAGTGAGCTTGACCTCTACTGCATTCTTCCCTATCAACTTAATGATAGTGAAGGGCCCTACAAATGAGTCTCTCATTTTCTTGGGTCCTTTGAGATTGTTAAAGTTCAGTGTAGACACTAACACCTGGTCCCCTTCCTTGAAGTCAGGTTCCATATGTGATTTATCCCACCTTTTCTTATTATACTCTTTGGCCTCAGCTATGCATTTGGCAGCAGTATCACAGGCTTTCTTCGACATATCATGGAAGTCTTTGGCTGTGGGGTGGATGGTCAGAAGGTTTTTCTTCAAGTGATCCACGGGTAACATGGGATTCCACCCTTTCTCTACCAGTGCAGGTGTTTTTCCTGTAGTAGAGTGTTGGCTTGTGTTATAAGCCAGTTGGACTGCTGGTAAGAGGGTGACCCAATCATGGGTATATCCCTCATGGTCCTTGTATTCCATGCCATAGGCACAGAACCTCCTGAGGATGTCCTCCATTGTTTGGATCATCCTCTCAGCTAGGCCATCTGTTTGTGGATGGTAAGCTGTGGAAAAAGCAAGCTTGGTGCCTAGCATGTCATATAAATTGGTCCAAAATTCAGATGTGAATTTTGGGTCCCTATCACTAATTATGATCTTAGGGACTCCACAGGTGGATATGATGTTATTCCAAAATAACAGAGCAGTGTCCATGGCTGTGTCCTCTTTATGGCATGGTAGACATCTCATGCTCTTGCTGAACCTATCAACTATGATTAGGCAGGCATTGTAGTTTTCTTTGCCTCCTGGGACAAGTCCTGTGACCCAGTCCATGTTGATGGTTTCCCATGGGTGTTTGGGTTCTTCTATGTGTTGAAGTAAACCATATTTCTTCCCATGTTTTCTATTTGCCTTTTGGCATCTTTCACAAGTGTTGATGTATTCACTCAACTCTTGCTCCCACTTGGGCCACCAAGCTGTGCTTGCTACCCTCTCTTTAGTCCTGTCCTCACTCATGTGTCCCATATAGGGGCAATCATGGCATTCCTGCAGGATTAAAGAGATGTGGTTTCTGTCTATCACTGTGAGTGCACTGGTGTGCTTTTCTCTGTGATAAATCAGGCCATCTATAAGGAAGAATTTATTGTCCTTATAGGCCCTCAACCAGGGTTCTTCCAGCTGGGTTTCCAGTTCTGGGCTCCTGTATTTTTGTTGAAGGAGTTGGAGTAGTATGCTACACTGTTTGTGTTTAGCATAAGATTTCAGTACTGCATTGAAAAATTCATTGTGCAGTTCTGAGGAACTTATTCCCAGTATGGGGGTTTCTGTCCCTTCTGAATCAGTGTTTCCACTGTCAAGGGTACCACTCCCTGGTGCCCATTCAGAGAATCTGAAGTTTTTCTTCCTATTTATTTCCATAAAATGGATAGGAATTTTTGCAGCAACTTCAGGGTCATAAGCTGGATTGCTTTTGACATTGTCCAGTGGCCATCTGCTAAGGCCATCTGCATTGGTATGGCTTTTACCTTCCTTGTATATGATGGTCATGTTCCCTCTATACTCCTGGATGGCTATTTGCCATCTCAGCATGTGTCTATTGGTAGTCTTCATGTTTAGTAAAGACTTCAAGGCTGTGCAGTCTGTGTAGACTTCAAAGACTGCACCCTCCAAATAATAATGGAGTTTTTCTAGAGCCCAGACTAGACATAGACATTCTGTCTGGGTGGCCCCATACCTGGCTTCTGAATCTTTCAGCTGCCTGGAGATGTAACATATTACACCTTTTCTTGGTTCACCATCCACAATTTGTCTTTGGTGAAGGGCTGCTCCTAGGCCTTGACTGCATGCTGCATCTATATATAACTTGAATGTTAGTTCAAAGTCAGGTAAGATAAGCACAGGTGCATTAGTGAGTTCATATTTGATCCTCTCATATGCATCCCTTCTTTCCTTGGTAATTTCAAAAACTACATCCTTTGAGCATAACTTGTATAAACTACTAGTTATGTGGGCAAAGTTTTTGATGTGGTTTCTATAGTAGCTGGCAAACCCAAGGAAAGATTGCATCTCTTTGATGTTCTTTGGTACTGGCTTTTGCAGTACTGCTGCTACTTTGTTCTGGTCAATTGTCAGACTAAGGCCTGAGACTTTATGTCCTAGAGCTAGTAACTCTTGTTGGCCAAAATTACACTTTTTAAGTGAAATTTTCAGATTGATGGGTGTACATTTACTTAGCACTCTGTCTATGTATTGTACATGGTCTTCCCATGTCTCTGAGTATATAATGATATCATCAATATATACTACCATCCAGCCTTCCATTATTTCTTCTTGAAATATGGTGTCCATCATCCTTTGGAAGTGGGCTGGTGCATTCTTGATGCCAAATGGCATCCTGGTGTACTCATATATGCCCATATGGCATATAATTCTGAGTAATTTCATGGAGTTTGGTTTAACTCCATTTTGGTGGAAGCCCTTCATACAATCTATCTTGGTTATGTATTTGGCTTTGGCCAATTTATCCAAGGCATGAGGTATCCTTGGTATAGGATACCTGTCTGCTTTTGTGTAGTTGTTCAGGGCTCTGAAGTCTCCACACAATCTAGACTTGCCATCATGCCAGGTGATCAGGACAGGAGTGGTGAGTTCCACTATTTCAGTGTGTCCAATCTTCCTGATGACATCCATGTCCAGGAGTTCATTGATGTGTTTCTCAATCTCTTTCCTGGTCTCCAGACTTGCTGGGTAAGGAGGTCTCCTTAACATGGGTGGGTAAGGCCTTTCCACATCCAGATATAGTTCTATATCATGGCCTTTGATGTTGCCTAATGGTTCTTCACCAATGGCAAATGCTGGTCTATTCTTCCTCAGCATCTTCAGTAAACTTAGCTTTTGTTTACTGGTGAGGGCAGTGCTAAACTGTCCCTCTCTGAATTCTTTCAGAAGTTCTTCCAGTGGGTCCTGAGAAGATATCTGGTATATATCAAGAGAAAATTTCTTTTCCTTGTTAGTACCAATGGTAATATGCCTATTTTTACTATTGTAAATATCTATGCCATACATCCTCTGGTAATCTGTTCCCAGTAAAAACCCTTGGATGTGGGCATCTTCAAGCACTACAAACTCTGGGTTGAGTCTGATATTACCTTTTCTGTGGGGTATAATTATCTCTTTGATAATTGTCCCACTAGAGGTCATCTTTCCAGATGCACTCTTAAAGTTCTTTGCCCTGGTGGGAAAGAGTTCTTTTTCCCAGTTTGGGAAGTGGTTATCCAGATAATTTCTGGCCACTATGGAGCAGTGTGCTCCACTGTCAATGATCAGTGGATGCTGAGCATTGTCAATACATACAGTCATTTTTGTGGCTGTTCCATGTATATATGCCATTCCTTTGGTTGGTGTAACCAGGAATGTTTGTGCATCTTGTGTATGTTTACACAAGTTCCTGTTTGCAGTGTCATGTGGCATGCCTGCTTCCAACTGTGTATCCTGTATTTCTAGTGGGGTTTCCTCTTGGTATTCCACTAGAAATTCCTCTCTTGGGTCTTGATCCTCATCAGATGGTTCTCTAATGGCATCACCCATAGATTCTGATTCAGAATCCTCTGTTGGAGGTTCTTCTTCAGGGACTTTTTCTATAGCATAGACTTTCTTCTTTTATTTTGGACAGTTGTTGGCATAGTGGTCTGTTGAACCACAATTGTGACAAGAATTCTTCTTCTTTGCCACTTCTGCCACTTTTTCTCTGGGTTTGTCTTTAAACTCCACCCTGAAAGGTTGTTTCTCTTTGAAACTACTGCTTCTATGTGGGGTGAATTTCCCTATATTAGTCCTTTTCCTTATGTCTTGTAAGGTATTGGCTATATCATCTAGAGTGCAATTTTGGTTGCATCTGCACTTTACTGCATGCTCTAGTTCTCCTGGCAGTTGTGTCAGGAGTTTGTGATTCCTCATTTGGATGTTCATCTGAGGATCAATGGCTTTAAGTCTTTTAGACTGTCTAAGACACCACTCATATGGATCTTTGTCCACAGAGTATTTGTCATTTTCAAATGACATGGTCTTTTGCCATATCCAAGTTCCATTACTGTACTTTTGGATTATTTGACTCTTCCACCATGGCCAATTTCTTCTGCCATGGATTTCTTTCATTTCAGTGTACCATATACTTGCATGACCTTTAAATGCAGTATTCAGTCTAGCAGTAATCCAGTAATCTGGTATGCTTGGTACATCAATGAAGAGTCCATCAATATAATCTATGAGTTCCATATGATCATATTCTCCTGATCCAGAGAATTTGGGCCAGCTTGAGGCCTCAGGAAGCTGTTTCAAGGCTTCCTTCTCTGAATAAGACATGCCATCTCCAACCTGGTATTGTGATGGAGATCTTGCCTTATTCAACAACATGGCATCTGGTTTGATGTCATCTGGTTGATATGGATTCTCCATAGCTTGGCCTTGTGGTTGGGGCTTTAAGCTATGGTAGGCATCAAACAATTTGTTGATGTCTTGGTTCAGACACTCCCTGTTCCTGCTACTATGGTGTTGTTCTTCAGAGACTTGGTTCAGTCTCTTGTTGGTTTCTTCAGAGGCTTTGCTCAGTTGAGCATATCCTTCCTGAAGGTTTTTAACTATCTGCTCCAATGAGGCTTGAGTTTTTCTCATCCTCTCTTGGGCAGCTGCAAATTCTGTAGCCTGCTTTGCAGATTGCTCAGCATATTGGGACATTTGTAACCACAGTGTGTCACTGTTGATGTTACTCTCAGATGTGATAATGTTATTTTCAGTCTGAGTGGGGGTAATGTTTCTATTACTAGAACTACTGATTCTAGAGTGGTTTACAGCTACTTCTGGTTCTTGTGTACTTCTTTTACCAAATCTAACAGCTTCTGGATCATGGGGTCTGACTCTTTCCTCCTCTGGTTGAAGGAGGCTTTGTTTTTGCCCTTGTTGCCTTGTCTTCTCCTGGAAACTTCCTGGAATTGTGAAGAATGGTGACTCTTGGCCACTGATCTGCTGGTTTCTGAATGGTGTGAAGCCACTGGAGAGCTGATTTGGCATGCTCCTTGTGAACCTGAAGGAATCTGAGTAGGCCCTGTCTGGGTTAACTGTTCTTCTATAGCTTGGATAGTGGCTTGATTCTCCCTTATCCTCTGTGCCCTTGCCTCCAGGAGTCTGTGCTGCCTGGTAGGATTCCAACCCTTGGTGATTACCATAAGGTCTTTGAAGTCTATCTCTTTGAGACAGATCTTCTGGCAACTTGATCCCAGTTCTGCCCAGTGAGTTGCTAGGTTGAACCTCTTGTTGTCCATACTCCATTGAAACAAATCTTTGAGGAGTTGGTGGATTTGAAGAACTTGATCCATATCCTTCCAGTCCTCTGGTTTGAGGTTTCTGTTGAATTGGAGTGTGAATGGCAAGGTTGATATTATCTCCCTCATTGTTTTGCCATCCACCACTGTGTCCAATGTGTCTTCTTTCAGGTCTTCTGGTTCTAGACATTCCTGCTCTATCCTCTGGCTGGTTCCTTTGGAAGCCAAGGTCTCTGAGGTATGCAGGGGACATATCAGTGTTTGCAAGCAGTCAAAAACTTTATGTTCTTAGGGTATTTACCTTTGACTGTGCCTTGTACAAATTTGTTATCTGCTGATTTGGGCAGTTTGCCTTTGGAGGTTACAACTGGGTTAATAATTGTAATCTTCCCTGTACAAGTGGTTAAGGTTGGTTTACCTTGTATTGAAGCAGAGTTTCGTGGTTTTCTACTCCTCTGAGTGGCTATTGGTGTCCACTTCTTGGCTGTAATGAGACCTTCACTAAGCCTTTTTCCTTTACCCTTGCTGCCCTCTGGTTCTGAGGGTGTCACTGGTGTGTTGGCCTGTGACTGGGTTTCAAGTGGGATGTAGTTTTCTTCCACTGAATCAAGACAGGAAAAAGAGGGCTTATGTCAGTTAAGACTTCTTAAAAGGCTGGTTTTGCACGTCTAAGAATGGCCTCTGGGCTTGTATATTATTACAATATGCCCTTGTATGATGACAGTGTAATTGAATTAACAATTTCACGTCAAAAATACAGCTTATGGTGCCCTGTCACACTGTTTGTGTGCCAGTATCCCACAGATACACTTGTGGTTTGCAAGTGTGCTCTGTAAAAGTGGTTTGTCTACAAGTGTTATTGAATTAACAATACACTTGACCACGCCTCAACTGATGGTTTTCCAGTCAGAGGTGTCCTTATTCAGTCAAGAATACAGGACTGTATTGATGGCTTATGTGTTTTTATATACAAAACACGCCAAAAAATAATCAAATTCAGTGGGTATTAGCCACGTGAATAATACTCTTTAAAATATGAGTATGTATAAAAAGAATAAATATATATAATATATATATTTAAACAAAGAAATTACGCCTAAAAAGATAAAAACAATGATTAATAAGTCATAAAAAAGAGAAAAGACTTACTTGTAAGGTCCAAAAAGTCAAAAAAAAACACGGCCAGGCCCCCAAAATGTCAGGATGATACTATGATAAAGGTATAACTAGGCTAATTACAACTTTAACTGTGTATGTGACACGGTAGAAAATAATTTAAAAAAAAAGATTTATAAGGGTTTTATAAAATAAAAGGGTTCTACTATTGAGGAATAGTGGTGGTGAGCGCTATTGAGAACCCTGGGTGCAGGCTTTATCTGTTGGATTACAATAATAGAGTCTACAATAATTAAGATTATAATTATACCTGATTATTAACCAAGAGTAAAGCTGTTTTTGACAGTTTACTACGTAGGTTATTCAAGAGCAGGATGAGGAAAGGTTTTTGGCTGTAAAAAGCCCTCCTTTTATCCTGAAATTGAGGTGGAAAGGCTGCTAGACCTTTCCACGTAGAGGAAGTGAAGATTTTTCACTCTCCAGGACTGGCTTGTGGTTTGCAAACAGCCTGTATACCCTGTATTGGGCTCAGATGTGGTTTTGAAACCACATCTGGGCAGTTTTCACCAATACAGGGTGAAAATTTTCATCTGGGGACCTCACAGCCTGATTCTGACGTGTATGACGCGTAGAATGCTGTACAGAAGCTATATGGGACCCCAGTATTGACTGACATATGAGGTATTGAAGTAAAAACATGCTTCTTCGTCTATTTGACACCTCATATTCATGATTATGGGGTGTTATCCCATGGTAAGGCTGTATATGACAGCAGGTGGGATTTTGACCTTAAAATGATCATAACTCTGTCAGTTTTTGAGATATCAAGCTCAAAGTTGGTTCATTGAATAGCTCTATATGGGCTCTACACAATGGTACCCAACTTGACATGGTTATCATTAAACATGACAAAGTTATCCCATGTACAAGTACTTTTGAACATTGGCGTGGTTTGGGCAAAAAGCTGTATTGAGCTTGTTTGGCCAATAACTTCTGTTGTAGTTAAGTTATGAGGAAATGGATGGCACCATCTGATAGCCCTGATTGTGCTCTTTCCAAAAAGACCCCACTTTAAGTATCTCACACTAAAACTGTAAAAATTAGATGAGAGGTGAATGTTTTGTTCACCCTTATTTGGTCTGAATTTGACCATAACTCAAGTAATACTGGTGCTAGCTCAGTTTGGCTGGTACCATTGGATAGCCCTGGCTTAGAGCTTCATTTTGAGTACCCATTTGATGGGGTTAAGCCTCTCCTTCTAGATTTTAGATGAGAGGTGAAAATTAAGGTTTTTGCTCAGCAATAACTTTGAGCAGGAATAACTTTGTTATTTCTTGTCCTATGGTGATGGGACTTATATTTTTAGAAAGGGGTGAGTTTCCTCTTTCTTTTGATACCTTCTGAGCTAATTTGGCTCATTTCCATGTTTTGGTGGTATCTATACCATTGGTTTATGGTATTTTGGCTGTCATGCTTGTGCTCTGGTTTTGAGTCACAGGCTGACATGTGCTGGATCAGTATAATGAAAAAATGTACTACTGGCCCACACTACCTGAATGAGCCCATGACATGCGGATAGATCAATCCAAAAATGCCCATTTGGGAAAATCAATTTTCCACCTGTACACCGCTTTGACGCATCTCTTTGAATTTGGCCGGTCCGCTTATCAGCTTGAAACCACCATCCCGAAGCATACAGCGATGCATCCTTATCAACATGAGGTGCATTTTTGAATCCATTCATGGTGAAAGTGAGTGCGGAAGCGAACTCGAATGCACCCTGATTTGCCGGAATATTGCCTTCATAGTTGACTTGATCAAAAGACGGAACCCCCAATGAATTGTAGAAATTTTGAATCTTCTCAAATAAATTATCCCCAACATATCGTAAGGATTGACCTAGAATGCAACCCACCAAGCTAAGATTGGGACCTCGGTTCTGCCATTCATCTTTTGCGTTTTCAATTTTCCCGACACTTCCATACAGACCAAATTGTTCATTCTTTGTGCTGCATTTGCGCCACCCAATTGCAAACATAAATCCCTCCAGTAATGCTCCATTGGTTGCAATTGGGTTGGTGAATCTCTTTTCGCGAAATAAGAATTGTGATAATTCATCCCATTGATTGACCTCGACTTCACTCATTGTTGTGAATGGTCGGAATTCAACAAGGGCAATGAGTAATCCGGTTGAAGTGAAAATTGCCACACGGCCAAAGTGAATGCGTTTGATCTGATTGACATCCACAACCCTCCGAATTTTACTTGGGGTGATATTTGCTGATACTGGCATTGATATTTGTGCTGTTGGGCAAGAGGAGGAAAACAACCTATTCATTTGGGTCGTTTTGCGCTCATTTGTCTTTTGGGATCTGCTACTATTCCCGAGTGGTTGAGGGATCACTATGTGCTGAAGCACACAAGATATCAGATACTGCCAAGGAGCTTTCTTCGGCACACATCCTTTGACTTCCCTGTTGGAGCCCACATGACATTGGCACAATCTGAACTGACTAAAGCCAATGTTCTTCCGTGGGGCCCAATGAGGGTGCCACATAAATGTGGAAGCATATATACACTGAGATTAAGCGAGAAACCCACACTTTCCTTCCTCAGCCCGACGCTTTCTCGCAAGTTCCCTTTTACGCTCTTTTCCTTTTTTCCTGAATGGCATGCTTTCAGAAGAAAATGAAATGAAACCAAATGATTACTGATTTATTAATATCACCTAAATTGAATTGCGGTTGATGAATCTTTTTTGATTGCGGCTAAAAAGAAAGATCACACCTGACCTTGGCAAATTCGCGATCTCAAATACCTGAACCTGAAAATTGCAGTGGATAGTGCATTATTCAATTTTACACATTGATGTTCCCATGCAATCACTTTCCAATCCAACCATTTGGAATATTGCAAGCACACGCAAATGCAATATGCATCCTGCTGCGGATCCCTAGCTATCCTAGTCCTCTTGAAAGACACAGGAACATTTGGCCTATTATGGGCTGGCGGGAAGTGATAAACGCGACTTCCCGCAATGCCCCCGTGTGTGCTACTTGCGGGCACAACGCCTGACTCAGCTTACGTCTTGTCGGAGTCTTTGCAATGATGTACGGAGGCATGCCGCCGTACAATTACTATTGGTACTCAGACTGTGGCATCCGTGCAGTAGTAGGATAGGAAGTCATGATTATTAAATTCATAAATCACTTTGCAAAATTAAATTACAATCTATCTAGTACAAAGCTAATCTAAAACGGGTCAATCCTGGTTGTGAGTTTAGCTGACCTGGGTACCGTCAAGGTGACCTCATCACTTGAACCAAGACCGCGTTTCGCCACCCAGGCATCACCAAAGTCTAATACTAAGCATCGTGCAAATTCAAATCTAAGAGGTACAGTGGGGTTAAAAGACTCTGATGAGAAGAAACTTTTATTCAGTAAATTACATATATACTTATTAGTACGTAGCCACACTGGCTCCACTAGATTTTTACCCTCTGAAAGTTTTGCGGAAATGTCAATTAGTGATAAAGCCCCTTTAACTGAGCTTGTTCTCCAGTCATCTGAGCATACCATCAAACCACGAACCCCCCCGCACAGAATGCCGCTAATATACCATAGCAAATTCAATTTATTCCGAGATTCTTGTGACACGCCAAAAGATCTTTGATGGCCTCATTTTTTTTTGAGTTCGTGAGTTTGCCTTTGATGCCATTAACTTTGACCTTTGTATGTGCACGTACCATGTTGTACGCAATCATCAAATGGATAACTGTATCCATTAGATCCTCCAGGTTCTTGTGCGGCTTTGTGGATATCTCATTGTCAGCCCCGCCACCTTCAATGCTGAGTTGGGTTGCACGTTGCTTCAATTTACTCAAGCAGGAGGCAAGGTATTCAACTGCTCCCCGTTTGAGTCCAAGAGGATCGGTTGAATTTGATGTTGGTGCAACATATGGTTTGGGTGCAACCACATTGTATGAGACTAAACTAATGGATTCAAACATAACATTTGCCCAAAAATGTTTAGCTGCATTGGAGGGGTAAAGAAGGCTCTGAACCATTTTGAAGAAGGAGTGTTCAGATTTTGGGAGATTCTCTGGAGGTTTAGCTGATTCCTTCATCAATTTGAGATTCCAAATGTTGTGATCAAAAAACGCTTCTGTTTCGGTTGGCTTAAAAAAATCTAACCCTGTATATTGCAATTTATATCACCAGTCAACAGCCAATAATCATGTATCATGCACAAAGGTAAAACTCACCTGCCATCTCAAGGTCCTCCAGCCAGGCCGACATTTTAAGCTCTTGGTTACTGATCACCTTAATACCAACAGGCAGGAATGTATTAGCATCTTTTGTTGGTAAATTGTCCCATCAATTTTTGTAAATACTATTGATATTATCAAGCCCCCTTTTCCATGATTGTTGAGTAATATTGGAATGATAATTCAAAACGCCTGCAAACTCTTCCATGCGGGGTAAAAATATTCCTTGAAAATTAGCAGACGATGACACTTTGCGCTCAGGGTCAGGAACTATATCAGTCATATCTTGTCCCATTGTATCATGTTTAATTGTTTCCCTTTCTTGAAAGGCTTGAATATTCCGAGGAGAGGGGGGAGGGGTTGCATCATGCATTGTTTCATTGGGTATCGGAGGGCTTTCAGTATGTGGAGCTTCATCATGGATTGTTTCATTGAGTATGGGGGGGGGTTCAGTATGCGGAGGTTGATTATCAATATGGTCCCCTTCAACATTGATAATTTCATTACCTTGATCGCAAGAATCGTTTGCGGCTTCAAAGGTACGGCGTTTTTTGTTTGTTTTTTTGGTCGCATGTATATTTGGTCTTTTTCCTAATCCTTTGCCTGGAAATCCAATTACGACTCAAGATCCTTCAGGTAGAGATTCTCCCACCTCCACACCTGCCCATATATTGTAAGCAGCTATTTTTATCAACTTTGTTTTGAATTAGTAATGGACTTACGGTTCAAATCCATTTTGAGCAGGCTCATGGCTTCAGCAATCTTTTGACGCACATAATCAGGAATTTTACTATCATTTTGGATTTTTTGAAGCCTGGGGATTGTTTGAGCAATGTTGGAGACAAATTGTTCCTTGGATATAATTTCCACCTCCCCACTGAAAATTACATCATCTTGCCCATCATCTTCTGTTGGTGCACAAGGTTCAACAGTCTTTTCCTTCTCATAACTTTTAAAATTTGGTTTCTGAGAGCTTGGAGGCTGACCTGAAATAAAGGCTATGACACAATATCAGGTTTTGGGAGATTAGAAATATTCAAGATGGATGCATACTCACATTCTGGAAGAACTGGAGGATCTTGATTATCTTCATGTGACTGGCTCTCTACTTCAATGCCTAAATCACGACTACTGGCGATATCAGAGATTTCACTTCCACTCTCTGGGGCTGAAGTTGGTTGTTCATTGAATTCAGTTGAATTTCCCGGGGTTTGGGCCATAGCGGAGGTAGTTTATTAAGCAAATAGATGGTGATGAGTTGATTGATAACTTGTTTGAAAATTTTTGAATAAAAAGATCCAAATTCAAGAAAAAAGGTGCAAGTAAAATCATCGCATTTGTGAAATGCGATTTGTCGGGAAATTGAAGGAGCCAATGTTTTGCAAATTATTTCATATCATGCAAATGAAATCACTTCCCTGTGAGACATTGAATAAAGTTGACTAGTGAGAAACCTACTAAACTTGTAAGGTTTGACTATGAAACAATAAGTAAAAATTACTAATTTATTACTTATTGTACTCTGAATGTCCTTATAATTGAAATAAATAAGATTAAAATAATAATAATAATAAAGAAATATTATTATTGTGGCGTAAAAATATTATATTATTAAATAAATATAATAATATAATTAATATTATATGAAATTATAATATTATAAATAATATATTAATATAAAATAATTAATATATTATAAAGCTCTTTATTATTGTTACCAACAAATAATAAAGGCGTAAAAAACTGTTTTTTATAAATAAAAAACAATTAATAACAATAATATTACTAATATTAAAGTTATATATTAATATAAATACTATTTATATTAAATAAGAATTATTAAGAGTAATAATAAGAGAGAAATTATTATAATAAGATGAAATAACCTACTTTTAACACTTAAAATAATACTTTTGAGATATTTTACGCCAAAAGAATATAATACAACTTTTTCAAATTGTATTTACAATAAAAAATAAAGAAAATTACTAAAATTCTTGATTTTACGTGGAAATGAGTTTATAGAGAGATTTATGACAAAAACAATTAAAGAATTGATTTAATCACGTAAAAATAGTGATTAATATTAAGATGGTCTTTCGTCTTTAATAATATAAGAGTTTTATATATAAAGAATAAAGAAATTACCTTTTTATTTAATTGATTTAATGTTTTTGATGCGTCTGAGGGGTAAATAGAGTAAAAAGAGCTCTATTTATAGTAAATACCTCCCTCCTAGAGTCCAACAGGCTTCTAGTAGACGTGTACTGATCATATCCACTGGAATTGATCAATATTTTAAGGTTTGAGGGTGATTACATCATGATCAAACCATATTACATCATTATTACACCATTATTTAGAGTTATCACTATAACTCTAAGTTTGATGACATCAGAGGCTTGGCAGAACCCCAAATTTCGTGGATTTTATTATTTTTAATCATAAACTAATAGTATTCACCAATTTTATCACTCTTAAGACTGTTAAACTTAAATTAAGGTTACAGTATGTGATCATAACTGCTTAAATTAAGCTCAAACTTTGATCCTCAATAACGTTTAAGATTTACACGCTACAGCAATTCAGAGAGTGAATTCTGATAGCCTGGCATAACCTCATTATGCTTCCAAGAGCTTTTCATTACATCATCAAAACTCTAATTTTGATGATTTTTCTTGTAACTCATCTTTTCTGTCGAAATTCAATATTTTAAACTTCAAACCTTGATTTCAGGGGGTTATACCCTGAATTTAATAATAAAAATTACATCATTCTTCACGAATGAACTAGGAGAATCCAACTGTATACTTTTTTTTAAGTTTGGAACACTTTCACAACAAAGTGGTCAACAGCTCTGTTGATTTTTATCAATAATTCATCATAGGTTTTAACCTTGTTTATAATTTGTAAAATAAAGTTCATATCTGTGTTCTTACAGTAATTACGTGGTAGCTTTATTTTTGGTTCATCATTCTATCATGTATAGTTTAGAAGATATTAGCTATGATCCTTGAATATATGCGTTGACCAAAAAAGTGCATATATTCAGGATAATTCCTTAAGTATTAACATTGGAAACTAGCTTATTAATTGTTTTATGTGTGGATTTTTATGGGAAATCCACTGATACAATTTATTTCACATGTTGTTTCATTAGCTTTTGAGATAAATAAGGTTTTATAGTTTTTATAAGGTATTATACCTTATAATTCCTTAAATATTGACTTTACAGATATGCCATAAAAATGGTATATGTGTATTTTTCAATGGGGAATCGAATGGTATAATTTATTCTACATGTTGATTCATTGGTTTTTAAGTTAAACCAATTTTTGTACCAATTTATGGTATTTTTTGTATATTTAATTAATTATTTTTAATGTATAATTATTTTAAGCAATTTTAATATAATTATATTAAAAGTATAATTATTCCGAGTCTTTTTGTGACCTTATTGGGTATGTGGTCATATCTCAAAGGCTCACAAAACTCAACTTTTGAACTATTCAACGCTCATGAGGTAAGGACTAAGCAAAGTGTTCCATTTGAATGATATGAAATAAAATGGTTTTGTCGGCGAAACAGGAGACACAATTCTCTTGTCTTAAAAAGTCCACTTATTAGGTTTTAATTTGTGAGTCTCATGATTTAAACCCTAACCACAACATTGTGAATATACTGACCAATTTCCCCTTAGGTCCTGTTGGCAGAGAAGGCCACTCAGCATATTTCGGCAATTGCCTTCATCGTGTACGCCAACAAGCCACCGTACACTATGGATGTAGTACGGAAGCGTAAGGATAAGTCGTGTCAGGAGCATGTTGAGAGGCACTCCGCGAGCGTAAGGATAAGTGGTGTTGGGAGCATGTCGGGAGGGCACCACACAAGCATAAGGGTAAGTGGTGTCGGGAGCATGTCGGGAGTGCACTCCGCGAGCATAAGGATGGTAGTCATGCCTTGTCGACAATGTTCTACGGCTACACGGTTTAAAACTATGTTTAGATCAAACGGTTTGATGTCATATAGAGTATTTATTAAACCAGATAGGTCCCAGTCCTGACTAAGACTTCTGATGAAGAATGCTGCGGCTAGCAGTGTTGGGAGGATGTCGGGAGGGCACTACACAAGCGTAAGGATAAGCAGTGTCGGGACCATGTCGGGAGGGCACTACACAAGCGTAAGGATAATTGTTGTTGGGAGCATGTCGGGAGTGCACTCCGCGAGCATAAGGATGGTAAGCAGTGTCGGGAGCATATCGGGAGGGCACTTGAGCAAGTGTAAGGATAAGTGATGTCGGGAGTGCATCACGTGAGCATAAAGATGGTATGGGCAGGGGTGTGAAAGTGTAAGGAGTGGTGAGGACGGAGATGGGGGGGCAGTGTTGGAGTCTCATCTGGAGGGCGGTGCGGGCTTGTAAGCATGCGAAGCATCGGGGTGGATTAGGTGGGGATGCAGAAGCCAATGAGGTGAAATTACCCAAACATTGTGAATAGTGTTGAAATGGGTTTGGGCGTTTAGTGACATTCTCATGTGACACATGTGACAATTGACGCTGACGTGACGTGACCCACTAAATCCAGTGACTATAAAGTGACACTAACGCGACTGAAGCAAGATTTTATACTGACAGCAGTGCGACGTGAAGTCAATAGCCGACGATTGACACGAGATTTGCCCTGGTGACTTTTTCTTAATACAAAAAAATTGAAATAATTAAGACATGCTCTTGGTGGCCATCCTGGAGAAAATATGTCATTGAGTATTATCATAGTTGTTACAGGTTTCAAAAGGCCAATAACGTTACTGGTAAAATATTTGGTTTGATGATTAATATCCAAGAACCAAGTACCCCATGGGAAGTGGTTCATATAAATTGGGTGACTTTCTTACCACCTAGTGGTGAGAAACATTACAATTCCTCTCTTGTTAATGTAGAGAGGTACAGAAAAACTCCAATCTTTTTACCATATCGTCAAGATTACACAGCTATGGAGTCAGCTTTTATATTTGGAATAGAGCTATATGTGAGACTTATCTCTTTAAAAATTTAATTAATGATAGAAACCAAAATTTTACAAAAGCCTTTTGATACAAAACTCTCATTATCAACAGCTTACCATCCAAAAACTGATGGATTGGAACACAGAATTATTGAAACCCTCGAGGAAATGCTCATACAAGTTTTTTCTTGTGGCCTGAAGTTTCATGATTCTGATGGTTTTATCCATGATTTGTGTACACTGTGAACAGCATTTGAATTAGCCTACAAGACTTCCATCCATGCTTTAACAGGGAAAACTCCTGCAATGTTAGAAAATGGATGGAATTGAAAGCTTCCAGCTAATACCATGAAAACAGACTTAGTAGATATTCATCAAACTGCATCAAGCTTTAGATTAATTATTCATAAAGTGAGGCATCATTCAAATCAAAGCATGAATGATGCTTTTTAATATGCTAAACAGAAATTGGACAAAAGTCATAATACCCCAGAATTTAAAGTATGGGACTCAAGATTAGCTTCAACCTTGACCTTTCATAAATTTCAAGGTCAAAATAAGCTGAAATACTCCTTTTAAGGACCATTCATTATTAAATCCCTCCATGGGACAATCCAGCACAAGTGGAGCTTACAGGATAATTTTAAAAGAAACATCCAACTTTCCCTGTTAGTCTAATAGAATTTTACTTCAAGTGATAAGAAATTTTTTCCTTTGAGAAAGGAAACACCCTTAGAACTACTGTCACTTGATCAAATTCAAGAAAAAAAGTTTCTGAAAGTCCTTAAAGAAAGAACAATTAGGGGGAAAATGAAAGAGAATACTCCATCAGATATAGAATACCACAGCATGAAGGTAAGTGGCTTTCAGAAAGTAAAATACCTGGTTCCTAAATTTCCTCAGAAGATGTAGATATAATAGAAGCTTTTGTTTTATGCTTTACATAATTGAACATATCTCATTATGTATTTGATTTAGCCATAAACAAACTTAGAAAATGAATTTCAAATTAAAAATAGCAAAAAGTAACAAAAAATAATTTTAGTTTTATTTTTGATAAACAAAGCTCTAAATATTATTTTGTTTTTGGATCCTACACCAAAAATGATGTAGGGTAGGCTCATAGGGTGTTATACCCAAAAATTAATATTTCTAGTGTTATTGGAAGATTGAAGAATCTCACAGTACAATTACACAATTGAAAAATTTTACTAAAATTTTTAAGTTGTTAAATTCAAGCTTCAATTCAATATTTCATAAGTTTTATATAAGTTTGCAAAAATTTAATAAAAATTAAGGTGTTTTGTATATTTACTGAGTTGGCTAAGTTTCTTCCAAACAGGCTGTAAATCCTGGGTGAGCTCAATTTAAATTTGTTCTAAGCTATTGTATGTCTCAAAATAAATAAAAGGGAAAATTAAATTCAAAAATGTTGTACAAAGGAAAAAAGGCAAAAAGAGCAAGGGTACCCAACATTTGAGATTTGCAAGAATCCAAATAAGGTTTTCCTCCTGTATTGAAGTATTTTCAACCTCATTTAAGCTTTAGTATTAGACCTTAATTGAAAATTAAATTTTGAACTGGTTTATTCCTCTTTTGGACAGGAATTTCAAGCTTCCAAAGGCTAAATCCCTATATGCAGGCTTGTAATCAAGGTTTTGAGAACTTTCAAAGCTTAACTAAGCTCAAATAAGCTTAAAAAAGATTAAAATTAAAGTGAAAAGTGTTGAAGCTTTATTGAAAGCTAAGGTTTAGTGTGTATGGATGTTTTTATGTGGAAAAATAGCAGTAACCTCAAAAGTTTAGAGAAAATATAATTCTCAATTGATTTAATTGAAATATTCACAAATCTCAAATACTTATGTCATCTGTATATGGATCAAATCTTAGCTATATTCTATCAGGAAAGCTCTTTATTATGTACTTTTTAAGATACCTCTTTTAATTTCTGTTCAAGAAAATTGAGATTTCCTTAAGAACTAATTAAGAATCTTGTTCAAAGGATTTTTCCTTTAATAATTATGTTTAAGTTTCTCATGCGATGAACTTTAATATAAATAAACTGATTTTATATCAAAACTTAAATTGATAAACTTAAATGAGGAGTAAATCTACTTGGAGTTAATAATAACACTGTTAAATTTAAATGGAAATGAAAATAAGTTACATTAAGCTAAGAACCTTATTCTTAAGTATAGATTTTTGGCTTCAATCTTAGAATTCCATTTATATTGATTGTTGATCATTAGAGCTTCTATTGAGCCATAAAAAGAAGCCTTTACATCACTATTTTGGTCTATCATAATCATTAAATATGATCAGACAGTCTAACCAGGTGATATTTTGTTCCATATAGAATCTTATATTACTCAATTAATTGTTAAATGATTTTATTCTTTATTAATTGTAAATAAAGAATTGAAATCATAGATTTTATATTATATTGATTTAATCACCAATGATTAATTTTATCTTATAAAATTATTGTTTGAAATATCTTTCCAATCCACAAATTCCTCTCAAAACTCTTAAATCTTGTTTTTTCACGAAGAATATGTTTTATTCCTTTAAAATATTGATTTTTGGCATTTTTTACCTATACACATTATTTAATACTATAACTGTTGTTTTTTGACTTATTGTATCGAATAAATATTATAAGTGAGTTTTCCTTGGGATATTCTATATTTTTTTATCTAGTATTAGTTTTTCATATAATTTCCCTATAAGAATTATCTCTGCACAGTTCTTAGGATAATTTCTTTCATAGCTGATATTTTTATTATTTATAAGTGGTTAATATTGTTATTTTCACCTATAATTGTCTCATTAAGAGCTTTTATATTTCTTATTATTATAACTTCCAGTGACTACAATAAGAATCATTAAAAATTCTTTCATTATTCAATTATCTAATAAGAATCAATTCTCCTTTTTCATATAATTTTTTTCAATAATGATATCAATTTGTGGTTATAATATTTAATTATGTCATATTTTCTATGGAGGACTTAGTTTCAGTTTTTTTGGAAAAGGTTGAGGAAATTGGAGAAAAATCAACAAAGGGGGAATGAGGAAAGAACCTTTTTAAACCTGAAAAAAGGATAAAAAAGCTTGGAAAAGTGAAACAAAATCAGTGGAGGTTTTTAGTAATGCAAGTGAAGAGGGGAACAGATGTATTTTTGGCTATTAGCAAGGTAAAAATATGTGAAAATTGTGTTGGAGACAGGGTTTTTTGGGGAAAAAAATAAGAAAAATTAGTCTGGACATAATTGAAAAATTTTGTTTGGAATGGTGTTTTTGGGAAAGAAAGTGTGTTTGGGGGTAGGAAATATTTTGAAATGTTTGTTTGTGTTTTTTTGGAGAGAGGCACCATCAAAAAAGCTATCCCCATTGGTGGGGGTAGAAGGTCCAACCCAGCTTAAAGCTTGCTTCCTACTTGGTTCTAACTTGCTATTATTATTTGGTCATCTTCCAAGCCGGATTTTTCAAGATTAAGAAATAATTCATGAAGTTAATCTAATTATGTAGCTTCTGTAAATCAAAAACAATCCTGTCATCTACAAAATTCTTTGAAATTAAAAGCAACAACTTTGAAATGAATATGAAGCCATTGGTCATTGATTTTTCTTTACAATTCTCAAAATCAAAAGACCCTCTTTCTTTATATCCTATCATATCATCCCTTTTATGTTTCTTCTTTCTCTGAAATTTCATTTGTCAGACCTCAAGACTTCCAAATTTGAAATTATTTACATCAAAACAAATGACTTCAAATATTTATCTATCATCATTTTCTCTGACTCACTCAAAAAAATATGTTTCATTATTATGTTCTCCAAAAAGCTGAATTATTCTTTATTTCTGGAAATACAGCTTAAGTTAAGATATATCATGTCCTTTAGGCATTGGTAATTATTTTTCTAAAATTCTTGTAAATATTACATTCAAAAGAAATATCTCCCAAAAGAATTGATCAAGTATGTTTTTTTCACTCCAATATCTTCTTTCAAATTTGAGACCAAATATCATTCCCATTTTTCCAAAATTTAAGATTCAAGCACTTTCACACATTTTTCCCATTATTACAATAATTGGAGACCTCTTATGACCCATAAACCATTTCTTCCCTCTCAAATTAAATTCAATATATCCACAAATTTCAAAATAAGCTAATTAATTGAAATATATCATTATATGTTATATAATTCATAAATACTCTCTTAATAAGAGAAAAATAATCATATTCTACTGTGGTGGGGGAATAAAATTCATATTGGTTTCTTCATATTTTCTTTTATAGAAAAAAATTAGCAGTCCTATAATGATTTTTCAAATCAGGAACATGTTAATGAATTGATAACCATAAATCAAAATACCAGTTTAAGAAAGGAATTCTTGGCTTGACTCTTTCTATTCTCTACATGAAAGAAAAATTAACTGAATTTAAGGTATGTACTAAGCTTCCATAGCTTAAAAATCAGGAATCAATTTCCAAGATTTTTCAAAGCATTAAATCTCAAAGAGGGAAGTCATCCTTTCAAATAAAATTACCACTCATGAAATCAGGATTAAAATTTCTCATGCTCATTTTTTCCAAAAAAGTATTCGTTTTAAAATAACCCTTGAAATTTAGTTTGAAATCTATTTTATATTGACATCTTTGTACTAGTAATAATCTTATTACAGGGGTAATATTTCATGATTCACAATTATCATCTTCAATATTTGAAGAAAACTTATCAAGGTAAAATATTTCTCGCAAAAATTTATGAACTTTCATAGAAATATTCCAATCTCATTGGAAACAAAAAACACTAATTCTTCTGTCAAAATGAATTTGCACTATGCAAAATTACTACCTTCATAGATTTTTAGGACTGAATTTAGAGCTTCATAATAAGAAGAAAATCCAAAAATCTCATTTAGTGGTCAATATAATATACTTAGTTTCAAAGTGCCCCCCCAATTCGTAGGGTCTTATAGAATATTAATCATGATAATAATTTTCTAAATCCCACAGGAACCATATTCAGATGAATATAATGATCTCAAGTTGATGGTGAAACTGATATTTTTCAATAAGCCCACTTCATTACTTAATTTAGACTAGTTGTCACATGGTATTTATTTCTTTAACCTGAAAGGTCTAAAATACAATTCTTCCAAAAACCCACCTCCAAAATCTTTTCAAGGATTGGTACCCTTTGAATGTAACTTATAAGCAGAAAGCCTTAAATATGTCTTTCTTCTTCCTTTGAAAAATGAAGAACAGATTTAAGTTTATCAATTTTAATATTCATATATATTAATAGATTTAGTGATCTCTAAAAAATTTAATCCTCAAAATCTCAATCCCCACAAGAGGAAACTGGAAATGAGTTTTCTAAGCAAATTGTGGTGTTGGAATATTGAAATGAATCCTTTAAGCTAAAAATTTCATTCATCGTTTTTGAACCTCATTTGAATGGAAATTTATTTATATTTCTTAATTATGAGCTGGTACTAGCTTTTGATTTGACATTTTTTCATCTACTATCAATTCAAACCATTCATATTAAAAACTCAAATATGTACAAAATAATTATCATTTCCTTTCATTCATTCAAAAATAACTTCTATCAATTTTGTCAAAAATGGGATAATTGAAACTGAAAGGTTGGATTATCATCATAAAAAATTGTTTCATACAAAGTTATGTTCCCATACATGGAAAAATTGTAACTTTTCCTTGAAAGACATTTTGCTTTGTTTGACATTTTTTACTAAAATGGAAAAAATGGAAAATAATTTCACAGTAATAGTCTATGGCCTTTTTTGCTTTTCTTTTTTTGAGAAAAAAATTCTCCAAGTTTAAGTCAATTTTCAAACCCATGTTTTGGTTTTTCATCCTAGTGAAAATAATCATCAAATTATCATTACTATACTATCTAGCCTTAAAGATTCAAATAACAGGAATTTACAGAAGGCATCTTTCAAGTGAAAGATTTCAAAAAATTTTATAATGGAATATTGTCATAAATTTCTCTATGTACATGTTTGGAATATGATAAAAATTCCTTATCTCAATAAAAACACTCAGTATAAATCCTCTAGCAATCTAAGTCAAATAATATCAGGGTATCCTTTGATATTTCCTTAGGAATTGTTAAATGAACTGGTAAAAGGTCAAAATTCCTGTTCATTTATAAAAACAATCATGCCTCCAGAAGTTATAATATTAGAAATTGGCTCCTGGAGACCTTTCTGTGGTGGCTTTTGGGTTTTTTAGAAATATAGATAGAGTAAATTTTAACCTTCATTCAAATTTGCCTCAAACCTGTGTCCAACCTACACGCACTGGCCATGTTTTGGCCCAGATGAGCATAGGTTGGATGAAGGATTGATTAAAAGTTGAATCTTATTGTAAGATCCTTAATTGAAAAAAACAAAGAGTTGATTTGAGTTTATTGATTCATCAGACTGACACATAACACTTATTGAAATATTTTCAATATTAATCCCCTATCAAATTGTCAACCATTTTGACAAAACTCATATACTTGGCCTTTGAGCTTTTTTCCATTTCTTTTGAGGATGATGGGATATTAATATGAATTCCAAATTTTACTTCAAACTCAATATACTTCACTCCACAGGAGTTTATTACATCCAAATTCATTGTTTTAATAAATGTAACAATTGCTAAATAACCATGCTACCTCATTCATATACAATATTTTAAACAAGTTTTTAATTAATTTTATCTTAATTACACTGTTTTCATTGTACTTTTATCTATTTTTTGTCACAATTTTTTTCATATTCAATCAATAAAATTGCAAGAATTTGATCTTTGTAATTTGGGAATTGTTGTTATCACTATTTTCTTCATTCTTTTAAATTATTATTCTCTTATTCTCTTATACTTTTCTGCTTTTTTGAATGTAAGGCTTATTTCAATTTTTTATTTCATTTGATTGTCTCATAATTTCTTTCTTTTTTATTTTTCATTTTGAGTCAGTTTTAGTAACTTCTTTCTATTGTTATTTCATTGTTTTTTTAATTTCAAATTCTTTGAATTTTTCTTTTATCTTGTTTTTTAGTTCTTTGTTTTTTTTTTAATTTTTTTAAACTTTCTAAAGCTTAATGGATTTATTTTAATTTTTAAATGTATCAAGCTTTTTTTAATTTTTGATGTTTGTTTTTCTGATTTTTAATTTTTTTCACAATTTCTATTTTTATTTCTTTACTTTCTTTTGGGTGTTGGTAAACCCATGTAAGCTTTTAGTAAAAACATGTAATCCCTTACATGTTTTTACTGAAAAGTGTTAAGGCCATAAATGACATTAACAATACCATGTATGGAATTGTTAAGATCATTCATTCCATTGTTAATGGCCTTAAAGATGCCAATTATGGAATTGTTAATGTCATTTATAGCCTTAACAATTCCATAAATGTCATTTGTGGCCTTGACAATGCCATAAATGGCATGAATGGCCTTAACAATGCCATTTGTGGCATTAACAATTCCATTTTTAGCATTAAGAATGCCATTTATTGCATTAACAATGCCATTTGTTACATTAACAATGCCATTTATAGCATTAAGAATTCCCTTTATTGCATTGATAATGCCATCAATAAACTTCAAAATGTCATTAATTGCATTTATAATGCCATCAATGGCCTTCAAAATGCCATAAAGAGCCATATTTCCTTTGAAAACCACCCCTTAAGTTTTTTTACCATACAATTGATGGCAAAATCATGTAAGGGCTTACGTGTTTTTACTAAAAGCTTAATTGGGTTTACCAACACCCTTTCCTTTTTTTATAATATTTTTAATTTTCAATTATTTTTTATGGGTGTAGATACTCCAAATGAGTGCATGGGCACTGATTTGAAGTATCTGCACCTATAAAAAAATTGAAAAAACGAATTAAATTCAAAAGAAATTCCCATTTAAGCTTTTTTAAAAAAAAAACATTGAAATTAGAATAAAAAATCAACCATATTCAAAACAAAAAAAAATGAGCAAAGAATATGAAAAAAATGCAGAAGAATTTAAAAAAAAATGAAATAAAACATGCAAGGCAATTTTATTTCGTAAAATAAAAACCAAATATGATAAAATAATCAAATACGAAAATATCAATGGAAAAAAAAAGGTAGAAAGATTTTCAAAAAATTATAAAAAGAAAAAAAAAATAAAAAAATAACCAAAAAAAAAACATAAAAAACATAAAAGAAATAAAGAAAATAAAATAAAATAAAAAGATAAAGAAAATAAAAAAAATTGAAAAAACCCAAAAAAATAAAAAAAAATAAAAAAAATAAAAAAAATAAAAAAAATAAAAAAAAATAAAAAAAATAAAAAAAATAAAAAAAATAAAAAAAATAAAAAAAATAAAAAAAATAAAAAAAATAAAAAAAATAAAAAAAATAAAAAAAATAAAAAAAATAAAAAAAGTAAAAAAAATAAAAAAAATAAAAAAAATAAAAAAAATAAAAAAAATAAAAAAAATAAAAAAAATAAAAAAAATAAAAAAAATAAAAAAAATAAAAAAAATAAAAAAAATAAAAAAAATAAAAAAAATAAAAAAAATAAAAAAAATAAAAAAAATAAAAAAAATAAAAAAAATAAAAAAAATAAAAAAAATAAAAAAAATAAAAAAAATAAAAAAAATAAAAAAAATAAAAAAAATAAAAAAAATAAAAAAAAATAAAAAAAATAAAAAAAATAAAAAAAATAAAAAAAATAAAAAAAATAAAAAAAATAAAAAAAATAAAAAAAATAAAGAAAATAAAGAAAATAAAAAAAATACAAAAAATACAAAAAATAAAAAAATAAAAAAAATAAAAAAAATAAAAAAAATAAAAAAAATAAAAAAAATAAAAAAAATAAAAAAAATAAAAAAAATAAAAAAAATAAAAAAAATAAAAAAAATAAAAAAAATAAAAAAAATAAAAAAAATAAAAAAAATAAAAAAAATAAAAAAAATAAAAAAAATAAAAAAAATAAAAAAAATAAAAAAAATAAAAAAAATAAAAGAAATAAAAAAAATAAAAAAAATAAAAAAAATAAAAAAAATAAAAAAAATAAAAAAAATAAAAAAAATAAAAGAAATAAAAGAAATAAAAAAAATAAAAAAAATAAAAAAAATAAAAGAAATAAAAGAAATAAAAGAAATAAAAGAAATAAAAGAAATAAAGGAAATAAAAGAAATAAAAGAAATAAAAGAAATAAAAGAAATAAAAGAAATAAAAGAAATAAAAGAAATAAAAGAAATAAAAGAAATAAAAGAAATAAAAGAAATAAAAGAAATAAAAGAAATAAAAGAAATAAAACAAATAAAAGAAATAAAACAAATAAAAGAAATAAAAGAAATAAAAGAAATAAAAGAAATAAAAGAAATAAAAGAAATAAAAGAAATAAAAGAAATAAAAGAAATAAAAGAAATAAAAGAAATAAAAGAAATAAAAGAAATAAAAGAAATAAAAGAAATAAAAGAAATAAAAGAAATAAAAGAAATAAAAGAAAATTGAACAAATTGGGGAAAAAAGTAAATTTTTCCAAATCATTAAAAAATGAGTTGGTAAAAATATCAGACAAACCCAAGGCTTAGTGAGAAACCCAATTCTATAAAAAATAGAAATAGAAACATAAAGTTGAAATTTGAAAAAGAAATGTGATTCTTCCTTTTTGAACAAACTTCCTCATGTTTATTATTTGCACTTTTTTCTGAAAAGAAATTGTGTAACCAATAATATTTGAGCTACAAAGAATAATTTAAAAGAATAAATTAGCATTTATGGCAATAAATATTTGATATGAGAGGTGAAGAGGCAGAACACGAAATGGGAACCATAAAATTCAAAACTTGCATTCTTTGTAAAGTTGCATATAGAAACTTTTTGAGAAAATGAATTGAATGTGAAGGATGATGAGGTATTTAAAACAACAAATACCAATTTGAAAAAGAATCAGCTTATCCTAGATAATCAAAATTGTTTTTTCTTTGAAAAATGAGAAAACTCAACACACTGGAAAATTTTAGCTGGAAGATACCTTCAATAATGCCAGTTTTTCAATACATTGACAAAATCTTAGGAAGCTGTAAAAATGGAATTAGATGACTATTTTAAATAACAATAAGAAGAGTACAAATATTCAAAAGAAAGTATACTACTCCATATTTAGAAATATGAATGGCTAGATATTAAGCTTCAAAAACTTGTGAAAAGAAATTTTTTGACATAAATATGGGATATCAATGAGTGATAAGAAAGGGAGATTTTTCTATATGAAGAAAATATCAAATCCTTTCCCTATACCTCTTAAACGTTTTATAAAGTATGCAAGAGGATATAAGAATTGATGTGGTGGGAAATATGGCTAAATAATCTTCAGTTTTCCTTTTAAAAACATTTAAGATTTAATGTTTTTGTAACAGTTTGACTTTTTAAGCAAGGTTATTGTTTTAATAAAGAGGAAAAATAGAATTAATGTGAATATTTTCAACAGAATTCAATAAAAGAGGTTTCTTTTCCTTTTAAAAATGATTTTCATTCAAGACCCCCTTAAATTAATTAATATTGAATATGTTATGTATAAGGACACGAACAAATATCATTTAAAATCCAAAATATTCTATTTCAATTGAGTTACATTCTTAATGTCCAAATATGTGGCTGAAAGTATCTGCAAAATTATTTCAAGGTTAGAACCAAGGTTGAAAGCAGGTTGCACCTGGGTTGGACCTGCTACCCCTGCTGGCAGGGGTAGCTTTTTTTCATGGGGAGGGGTGTGAAGAAACAGTTTAATAAAAATGGGTCAGGGGCCTTTTGGGGTAAAAACCCCTTTTCAGAAATGTTTGACAGTTTTCACCCAATTGAGGTATTTTTGTCCTTTTAAATTTAAAGGGGGCCCAGGGAAGTCGTTATGTGGCTTTAACATTTTTCTCACATGCTTTTACAAGAACCCAAAAATTACAAAATGTAAAAATGTAGAAGGAAATTCAAGTATTTACAAATATGTAAGATAATTAAACTCAATTATATAAGAATAGGGAACATAAAATCAAACAAATTTAAGAAATCACACAAATAAAAAAGGATAAAATTCAAATTAAAAATTAAAATCCAAAACAAACTACACAAATATCTTAGAAATATAACACCAATAAAAACAAGTATTTTATCATTTATTCATAAAGATAAAAGTGTAAGGCAAAAAATAGAAGTGATAAATAAAAAAATAGTAAAAAAACTGTGAGAGACATTTTTGCAACAATAATAAACATAAAAATGGCAACTAATCTCCATAAAAAGAAGAAAATGTTGTATAATCAAGAAAAATTCTTCAGAAAAAACTGGTAAAATTAACAAAAGACCAAAACAGGAGCAGAATCATGTATATCATATTGTCAAAAAAAATTAAATACAAAGATATACAATTCCAATTTTAAAAACTAATTGGAACCACCCAAAATGGGATGAGGAATACGATGGAATGATTAGAAGCTTTTTGATAAAGCTCAAGACACTTGGTTTGTGTAAAGCAGCCAAAAAAAGAAGAAATTTAAATAGAATCAATATAAATTTCATAAAAAAACATAAGGAAATTGCCTTTTCAAACTTTTTTGGGAAGACCATTGACGTTAGGGTAAGAAATCCCAATAAATTCTTTTCGGTTCAAAAAAAATAAAATACCTATAATTCAAATCTTGTTTGATAATAACTCAATTTTGATCTTTAAGACCAAAAAAAATCCCAATAACAGATATCTCAACTCCTTTTTAAACAATTTATTAGCCATTTTCTGTTGGTTAATAACTTTTTGTTATATTAAGACACTTAAATCCCAATTTGATATCTACAAAATGATTCTTTTTAATCCATATGGAGACATTAAGACCTATTATATAATACCAAAGCCATAGTGTAATAGAACTAAGACACCTTTTCTCTCCTGCTTAGTGTCATCATTTATTCTTTCAATTTTTAATATCAATAGTATCAAGTGTTCTCAAAAAAATCAAATATATCAGATCCACCAATATGATATAGAAATTCCTAATATATCATTTTTAATATACTAATACCAATTTCCAAAGAGTAATTTTTGTATGCCACATCTCATTTCTTATTTTTTATTGTGAGGTATTCAATGTTCAATTTGAAGTCACTGCAAATCAAGGCTGATATATCTATATATTCTATTTAATTGTATATTTGAATCATAACTAACAATTAATTTATTAATTGTATGTATATCAGAGCACAATATATATATATTCTTGATAAAATGTAATTTTAACTGAAGTATTGTCTTTCTAAATATACACAAACTTTTCAAAAGTAATTAATTATCCTTTGACATAAGAATTGAATAACTCCTCATGATAAGAATGACTTATTGTGAGCTTATATCTAAAAGAGGACTTGAAGATCATCTGTTTTCCTATTTAGGTAGATAAAAAATCCCTCAAGTATCACAAAAATGTGTATGATTTTGGGTAGTTTTTTGCGACTTTACAGAATCTTTGCATATAAAACTCACGAATCTAATTATAAAGCACCCAAAATATTCCATGGAATACTTTTTTTGAAGTTATTGAAGAAATAGGAAACAATTTATTTGTAGAGAAGCTAGAACTATTTCATTTTAATTGGATAACATAAATTGAAATCAGGGTTTTGAAGGAATTGTAAATGAAAATTGGCTCTTTTTTCCAGTAAAATGATCAAAACTTTTTTTGACTCAAATTTCTTATTATATTTTTTTAAAATCGTGAAAATTTGAAATATACTTAGTCAACATTTTCTTTCTAAATTCCACTCGTAAATATAAGCTTTACAAGAAAGTATTCTTTTTTGTTATGATAATGAAGGAATCACCGGTATATCATACTCAAAAACATATTTTCTTGACAAAAATTGATGGTATATCAAGTTTTAAAAACAGCGTAAAAATTGAGATCTCAGGAGAAATAGAAATCAAGATTGAAGTTTTCACACATTTTTCTCAGATATCTGACCTTGGAATATGTCAAGTATAAAATCATAACATATATAAGCATATTTAATGAGAATAAGCTAGCCTCAATCTATCAAAATTCTTAGCTTTATTGAGTAAATTTTCACTTAATTGCATTGATACTTCCCATAACATAGAGCTGGATGAACCAAAATTTTATTTCTTGTGTTTTTTTCAAGGTAAACCTGTCAAGAAGAAAGGGAAAGAACCATCATAGCTACTCAAAAGATGTTCCTTTTCAAAAATTTACAATAGCTTTATTATGAGGGAATAGCCCCCTTTTCATCATTTTGTATATCTGAAGTCAAAATGTGATTTTAAACTTTAACCAAAGCTTTTCTATTTTTCATCTTTTCAATTCCGAAAGCTTTTTTCATATGTCATAGCACATAGAAAAAGGCTTTGAGGTCTTTTTGAGAAACAATCTATTCATACTGTGACATTTTCATCATGCTACATATTTTCAAAAGTAAATAAAATATGGAATGTTTCAAGTAAAATAATCTTCATTTGATAATATTTGGCCATATATCAATACTAATAATATATCAATGCAATAAAGATTTATGGTGAATTTGCCTATTTCATAAGCATAAAATTGAGAAAAGGAAAGGTTTATTACTAGACTTTTTCCATATTTTTAATGCATAAGATGATTTATTTTAGACTTATAGGAATTTCTTGGGGATTTCTGCAAGTAGAAAAAACAAAATAAATATCTTTGTTCAAAAATACTGCAAATCCTTGAAAGAAAGAACAAAATTAATAAAGAACAGTTTTTCTTAGAAACCTTTGAGTATATTTTCCTCAAGAAATTTTTTTCTGTATCAAAATCAGATAAGTCAAAATTCCTTATGAGGTTCCTTATCATAAAACTTCTTCCAAAATCTTCTTTTTCTTATTCTTGAGAGTACAGAGAGAAATATGCTTATACATTCATTTCATCGCAAAAACAATCCCAATTTCCAGAAATGATACTTATATTTAATTCAAAAAATCAGGAAGTTTTTTTTTGAAAATATTTAATCTTGAAAAGCTTTAAGTGTAAACCGTTAGAAAGAAAATTTCAAAAACATTTTTCACAGCTCAAATAATTAAATGATAAATCACAAAATTGAAAATTTCTAAAACATATTTCTGTGGAATTCATTTATTGTAGGATTAGGAAATTATTTTAAATAAATTCAGGAATTTTTGTAAGGGAATTCTGAGAGATACTCATTGAGATCTACTCCAAATAAGGAAGTAAGGAATAAAGGAAGATAATTCTTTCCAAATTTTTATCATAAGCAATTGAAAAGAAACAAGCTGATATTCATAGGTGGAATCTATAGAAAACCATTTAGAGCATAGTAGAAGTATTGCTACAATGGAGAAGCTGAGTGCATAATATTCAATTGATCTTTTGCCCACTTTTTTTGTCTGCTGATATCTCTGTATGTATATTTTCCAATTATGAAGCCTTTTTTAGCTCTATATATTCTCATAGAGAAACTTCCCTCAACAAAGGTCATATTTTATGTTTTTGTGTCTAAAAGGTATTAAGCTCTAATGTACAATCAATTATTCTTTTCATATATAGGTAGCAGATATAGTTTTTTTCCACTAAATATTGATCCAAAAACTGTGTTAATGTGAATGAGAATGAGTTGTTATCCTTCTTGAAGGAAAACTAAACTCTAGATATCTTTGTCAGAGATTTTTGAATTCTTCTGAATTGAGCCTCCAGAAATCACTTTGAAACTAACTTAGGGATATAATTCCTGGTATTTTCATCCTTTAGATGATATGTTAGTAGTGGTAGGAATTCTTCTCAGGAATAACTGAAAATATAAATCAAAAAACAACACATCTTTTTCAATATCTGTGAGGAAGGGGTTTAAAAATACTACATGAGTGTAAGATCCATCTTCAAAAGGTTTTTTCAATTTGAAGAATTCTGTTCAATCTTTTCAATTTTTTCCATTGTTTTTCTTGTTTGAATGCTTTTCATAAACTCATTTTATGAAGGTATTTTCTCCACTAAGCTTTATCTTAAAAGGAAATTGTCTTTCAGCCTGTGACTCAAAGCCAGAGCAGAAGTATTGAACTCAAAAGTATCATAAACATTGTACATAAGCAGTGAAAATTACACCTTTAACCTTTAGGAACCAAATGAAGGTACAATAAGGCCATAAACACAAAGAGGAAAACCTAACAAATTTAGTCTTTACAAATTACCATATTGAGGAGGAAACCTTTCCCTTTGATAATACATTACTCTTATTAACAAAAAAATATAATTAGACAAGTTATTTAGGCTGTAAATGTGAGCCTTAGAGGTATTTTTATATACCCAAAAGACCACAAATAATATATTAAAATACAAATATAAATAAAATAAATTTATTTATATTATAAAAATAAAAATTGAAATATAAAAACAAATTTATATTTAAAAATCAAAACTTAATTATAATTCAAAAATAAAATTACAATAAAATTTAAAATTATGAAAATTCATTTTTACTTGTAAAAATTATTTGAAAGTGAATTTTTAATAAAAATTATAAAATTGAAATGTTTTTGGTAAAAATTTATATAAAATATATTATAAATTTTTATCCAATAAATAAACATATAGAAATTATTTCACCATTTGATTCCTCATAAAGAAATAGGTGGGGTCACCTCTGAGTGAAATTTTTTGTAACTCAACTCTAAATAAGCTTAAATTAAGTTTTTATTATTTTCAATACAAAAATTGAAAATTCTCAAAGCTTTAATTTAATTCACACCACATGTGGTTTTAACCATCAATTTTTGTGTTAAAATTGAGTTGTTGTGTTTAGTTTAGAAGTTATGAGGAATTGAAGTATTTTCAATTGAATTCAATTGAAATGTCGAAATGTGTGCATATATTACATAAGTGAACTTTGATTTACATATGAGGTATCAATTATTACTGTCTTGTACTGTACAATTCGATTGAATTACATATGTAAATTACAAGTATAATACATGATGAGGAATTAAAGGGAAAAATAAATTGGAAAGATTGAAATTGGGGGGGAAAGGAACTCTAGCTCTAAGGGGGAGCTAGACCCCCAAATTCCTTGCTGACTGGCATTGGATGTCAAACTCCATGCAAAAGTTCATTACTTTTGGCCTGGAATTGAGTCACAGGGTCTGTGGCTCAATTGATGATGAGGTTTTGATACCAACCAGGGTGGTTTTAACTGCTGCCAAGAGGGTAAAACTACCCTTAAGCTAAAACAATGTTAGTAAAAACAGTTTTAAATGGTTTCTAAGCCTATTACACACATTATAGCATGTTTTTAAGGCTCTAGACCAGGTATTGCTATAGTAATGGCTGATTTAAGGGTCTAAAATGGCTAAAAATGGCTAAAACCAGCCCTTTTTTGGTCTGAACCAGGGTTCAATAATGCCATAATTGGCTTTTCTGTGGTAAGACTTTTTTTCACGACTGACAAGAGTAAATTTTACTTTTTGAGTAAGAAAATTGATGGCTATAAAAGAATGTCTTCTTTGCCCCACTTTTCTCTTCATGTTAGAATCTTTTACTTTTATAAATAGTTTGAAACACTGTTAAACCAATCAATAAAAGATTTCAATCACCCTTTTTGAATGATTTTGAACCTTTTAACCACCTGAAAAAATTATTATAGTCATTGTTTGGAACTCTTATAATCATTTTTACCCCTTAACCACCCCAAAAGTGAATGAAAGCATCTTTCATCACTGTAAACTTTGTCACTTTGTTTCCAAATTCACTCTGGTCACTTTTGGGCATGTTTTCTCTTTAATATTCTTTTCGAAGACTTTGTTTCTTAATTAATTGCTTGCAGCTCTTTTCTCAATTAATTCCAATTGAAATTGCTCTTGAAGAGATTTCTTTTGTAGCCTCAAATATCTCTTGTATAGTATTTTTGGATAAATTATTATTGTTGGTAAAACAATAAGTCTTTATAGTATTATTTTTTTATACCAATAAAGTTTTAAACAATAAAATTGGTGTGTTTTCTCTCAAAAATAATATTTCTTACTATTTTCAATTGATTTTTACCTTATACAAATTTTGAGGACAGGAAAAGTACTTGATTTTTAATCAAAGTTTCATATCCACACCTTACATTTGGGGGCCCAGCTGTGATATTTTACCTGTGACATATTTTTTTTACTCTTTTTAAGCCTTTTTCTTATATTGAAAAATTTCAAAACATTTAAAAATACTTATAATTCAAAAAACCCATAAAAAATATTTTTATCATATTATAAGTGAGGCTTATATTTTTATTTCTTTTTTTGAAATAACCCTTTTTTACTTAATTGATTGGCTTTTTTCATTAATCTTAGTGTCTGACAACGTGGTAAGACAAGAAAACATTGAAACAGCCTCAACAGTCACCAGCATTATTCCTGCCAGTACTGTTATTGTGACTCAAAATAACAAGCCTGAATTGATTAACTTGGATATAAGTAATACCCTTCAGAAAGCTAAGAATTTGGCCAATAGTAATTTTTTTGACATAAAAATACTATTTTAAGCCTTTTTAATCATTAAATATTCCTTCAACCAGATCAGGAGCCAGCTATAACCCCTCAAGAAGCTCCCAGAAATGTAATAGATGTGATTATGGCAGAAGCCAACCAGGTACAGAAGGAAAAGGGTCAGTTGATGACTTCCAAACAACTAAAATAGGTCATTCGGATGCTGATAATACCATTTTACCTTCACAAAGAGCTGACACCACCACGAGAAGCCTCAGTGGACATATACAAATCCAGCCACAAAGCATACAACAATTCCCTGCAGTACAAGGAGTACCAGATCCTTGCAGATCTGTGGAAAAACTGCATGAATTCTTACCTGACTGTGAGAAAGTTCCTGGGCCATTCCAATACTTGCAAATTGCTCAATGGATGGCATCCATTGATGGAGAAGAAAAACATGATGCTCTTGACAATAGAATGGAGGAAAAACAACCCTCCACCACCCAATAAAGTGCCAAAAACAGCCCCAGTGGCCAGCAGCAGCAATTCCAATGTGAAAAAGCAGCCACAAGCTCCAAACAAGGACAAAGGAAAGGCACCAGCCACCAATCCTTACAGCCAGGGCTACAGGATTCCATGGAAAATGTGTTTCATATGGACAGAACAATGATGGAATTATAAAATAAAGAGGAGGCCAGATTAAAATATCAGAAATGATTTCTGATATTTTTGATTCTATTCCAGAACTGTATGCAGCTATAACTGATGTAAAAAGTCATCTTTATGATAAACATGCATCGATTTGTGACAATCTTAAAACACATAACTTGAGTCTGAGCCAAATCAATGAAACACTTAAATGTTTTGAGAAAGTCTTAAGAGAAATTATAACTTCCAATAATAACAATTCTTTTGGCAATAAGATAAATGAAAAATCTGCCATTATTAAGGAATTGACAGACAAATATTCTAAATTCAATATTGGTGACATGATTGAAAAAAGAATAAAACAAGCCATAAATGATATCAAAGAGGATAATAAGAAAGCTCTTGATGATATTTCAAAATCATTTACTGAAGTAAAGACACATATAATTGCCTCGAAAAAGTGTTTTGATACCTCAAAAGAGGAAATATCAAAATTAACAATAAAGTTAAATGAAGTTATATCTGATAATACTAAACAAACAGAATTATGGAATGAGCTGACATATAAAGAGGATGATCATAAAAATAATGTAATAACCTCTATACAAAGCTTACAACATGAATTAAGAAATTCACAAAGGTGTAACAATAGTAAAATGAATGATATTGAACAACTACTAAACACCTTACCAAGAATGTCTACACCTCTGAATCAAAATGAGGGTACAGGTATTCCCAATCCACAAGTATTGCATATTGAAAATTCTCAATTAAAAAATGAATTTTCTACTTCTTTTCATAACTTGGAACCAACAATGGGCCAAGCACTCTTGAAAGAAGTTCCAAAACTTAAGGAATGGCCTCACTTCAGTGGTGAAGGAGATCATGACCATATGGAATTCATCAGAAGTATTGACATGATCAAAGAAGACTTTGAATTACCAGACAGATTGGTAAAAGCCAGGTTTAACACCTTATTTACTAAATCAGCTCACAGATGGTATATCAAATTTAGACAAGCACATGGACACCAAAGTTGGACTTGGTGGAAACCCCAAATTATCAACAAATGGGCCAATGATGCTTGGAGATTTGAAGTGGAAAAAGCCTTTGAATCTGCCAAATTTAATTCTGATAAATACATAGCTTTACCATTGTTTTTCCAACAAAAAGACGGATTAACAGCATTATATCCTGATATGTCAGAATTTATGATCCATAGAAAGATTCTGAGACAATGTGGAGGTGACTTAGAGCATGCTTTCAAAAGCAGGACTATTGAACAATCTTCAACAGAGGATATTATCAATATATTAGAAGAAGTAACCACCAGAACCAAAAATTTTTCTAGTAGGGTGAATCTCAAAACAAGGTTTAACATACCTTGGAAAGATTCTGTGGACAAAAACCCCAAAGAAAATTCTAATAATAAGTATAAATCTGCAGATACAGTCAGAAAGTGCCATATTTGCCAAAGCACCACCCATTTAGCCAATACATGTCCAAAAAGGGAAAATCAATGAAATTTATATTGAAAAAGAACCTGATGTTGAAAAAGCTGACATAATTGAAGACAATTCATATGATAAGTCATACATATTTTCTGAATCTTCAAAAGATATAGAAAATATCAATGCCACTTTTTACATCATGGAGTCTTATTATGACTTGCCACAATTGAGCAATGGTCAGCTTGATTTATCAAAAGTTCAAGATGCACAACTCATGAAAACCAAACCAAACAGAGTGAAAGGCTATACAGCTGGTAACTCCTGTATAACAGAAGTGGTGATTGACAACAAGACCACCAAATGTTTGCTTGACCCAGGAGCCTTCTGCCCTTGTGTTGGAAATTCTTTTCTTAAAACTTGTGTATTAAATTTTGAAGACCAATTGTTACCAATTGATGGTATAAAATTCAATAGTGCAAGTAATCCAATGAAAGCATTAGGAATTTTTGAGACAAATGTCATATTCCCACACATTAAGGGGATTTCAGAATCACAATTGAATTTGTTGTTATGGAAAATTGCTCTAGTACCCATTTTATATTGGGAAATGACTATTTAATCATGTATGGAATAGATTTACATAACAACAAAGACAGGTACTTTACTATTGGAGACAATAAGCGTCAGAAATTTTCCTTTTCACCATTTAAAAGACAAATTACAGTAAATAAAGTATCACCAGTCAACTTACAATTGGAAAAATTCAAATCTGAACAGTTAAATGAGGATGAAATAAGCCTTCATCTGACTGATAAACAAGAAAATGAGCTTTCTTCCCTTTTGTATGACCATAGAGGAGCATTTGCTTCAGACAAAGAACCTCTAGGAGCAATTATTGGCTATGAAGTTGATATCATTCTTAATATTGAAAGACCTTATCCACAACTCTTAAGACCTGGATATCCAGCAAGTCCCAAGTCAAGGGAAGCTCTTAAAACTCATATCAAAGAACTTCTAGACCTTGGTGAAATAAGAAAAGTTGGCCATAATGAAGAAGTAGAAATAACTACACCAGTCATAGTGGCATGGCATAATGGAAAATCCATAATGGTTGGGGACCTTAGAGCTCTGAATACTTACACTGTTCCAGACAGATACCCAATACCAAAAATCCAAATTCCCCTTATTCAAATATCTCAAGCAGTGTATATAACCCCTATGGATGCCCTTGAAGGATTCCATCAAAATGTGGTGACACCAAGAGCAAGAAATTACTTGAGAATTATTGTTCATTGTGGAGTGTATGAATACTTAAGGATGCCCTTTGGTATCAAAAATGCACCTTCACACTTCCAAAGAATTATGAATGAAATATTCCCTGAAGAACTTTCATAGGGATGGTTAATCATTTACATTGATGACATTATTTTCTGTTCCAAGACTTGGGAAGAGCACATGTACAGATTTTCCAGAGTTTTGACGAAAATTCAATCAGTAAACATGAAAATCTCCTTGAATTAATGCCATTTTGGATTTAAAGAACTTAAAGCACTAGGACATGTGGTGTCTGGTTTGTCCCTTGGTATTGACAAAAACAAACTTGCAGCAGTATTGCTAAAACCCATGCCTCAGAACAAGAAGGAAATTCAGTCATTCTTAGGTTTTGCAGGATATTACAGGCAACACATTAAAGATTTTGCATCCATAGAAAGACCACTTTATAAATTGTGTGACGAAGACACAGTATTTGAAATGACTGTTGACGGAGTCAAAGCTTTTGAGTCTCTGAGAGAAGCCTTGACCAATGCTCCACTCTTACTTATTCCAGACTTTAGATTGCCTTTTAAATTGTATATTGATGCATCAGGGGATGGGCTGGGTTCTGCACTTCACGAAGTTCAGATCATAAATGACGAACCTGTATAAGGACCCATATGTTTCATATCCAGGCAAATCAAACCAACTGAAGCCAGATATGGGGCAGGTAAAATGGAATGTCTATGCCTTGTCTGGGCCTTGGAGAAATTGAACTACTTCTTAGAGGGATGTGTTTTTGAGGTGATAACAGATTGTACAGCTGTCAAATCACTTTTAAACATGAAAACACCCTACAGACATATGTTCAGATGGCAAATAGCCATACAAGAATACAAAGGCAATATGACTATTGTTAATAAGGATGGGGTTAGTCATAAGAATGCAGATGGACTGAGCAGATGGCCATTACCAAATAATATTGATAATCCTGCTTATGTGCCAGAAGAAGCTTCACCACAAATTCCAATAGAAGGAATAAGTGTTACAGACTTGAACACCACCTTCTTTAAATAAGTCAGAAGTAGCTACACTCAAGATAAGAATTGTAGCATCTTATGCCAATTACTTGGCAAAGACTGTAAAGACAACTCTCTAATACATGCCTTGGATGAATTGTGGAAAAACCTTATGATGAAGGGATATTTCACCTACTGGATTGTATAATTTACCACAGAACCAAGCACACATGTGTCATGACAGTTGTGGACAGGTCATTAATCAATCTTGTACTGAAAGAATGCCATGATAGTCCCTTTTCAGGACATCTGTCTGAAGACAGAACAAGAGAGAAAGTAAAGACCTGCATATGGTGGCCAATGTGGCAGAAAGATGTTGCAGAATATTGCAATACCTGTGACAGATGCCAAAAGGCAAATAAATCCACTGGCAAGAGACTTGGAAATACAGTAAAAATCCAAGAACCAAACAGACCTTGTGAAATTGTCCATATGGATTGGGTAACTGGCCTACCACCAGGAGGTGACAGAAGCTATAATGCTTGCCTAGTAATTGTGGACAGATTCAGTAAAACTCCAATCTTTTTACCATGTCACAAAGATGATACATCCATGGATACAGCTCTTCTGATATGGAATAGAGTAGTGTCATGGACTGGGATATTTACAAATATCATCAGTGATAGAGATCCCAAATTCACTTCAGCACTATGGACAAATCCTCACCAATTATTTGGCACTAAACTGTCTTTCTCTACAGCCTACCACCCACAAACTGATGGACTGGCTGAAAGGATGATCCAAACCTTAGAGGACATGGTGAGAAGATTTTGTGCATATGGCCTTGAATTCAAAGATTGTGATGGATTTACCCATGATTGGTGTACTCTGTTGCCAGCACTGGAATTAGCATATAAAACATCAATCCATGCCAGTACCAATCAGACTCCTTCTATTCTGGAAAAAGGATGGAACCCCAAGTTACCCCAAGATTCCTTGAGGAAAGACTTAATTGAAATACATCCCACAGCTGCTAGCTTTAAAGGAATTCTAGACAAAGATAGAAAACATGCAGTAAGGTGCATGGAGGACTCTTTTGCATATGCTAAAGACAAATGGGATAAATCACATGCAACTCCAGATTTCAAAGTGGGGGACCTAGTTCTTGTATCCACCACTAACTTCAAAAACATCAAAGGATGTATAAAGTTGAAAGACTCATTTGCAGGACATTTTGTGATTAAGGCCCTCCATGGAGAAAATGCTGTTGAAGTAGAGTTATCTGAAGAGCTTAGCAATAAGCATCCTACATTTCCAGTGAGCTTGATAAAGCCATATAAATCTAGTGATGCTGAGAAATATCCGTTGAGAAATAAGATTCCCCAATTACCAAAGTTCTTAAAGAAAGGAAATTAAGAACCAAGAAAGTAAGGGAATACCTTGTTAGGTACAGTGACCCAATTGTGAAGATGAATGGTTAGAAGAAAAACATATACCAGAAGCTACCAAACTCCTCAGGAGATTCAGACACACCAGAAACACCAATATTACAAAGTAATATTCTTTTTAGGGGGAGTGAATGTGAGCCTTAGAGGTAATTTCATATACCCAAAAGACCACAAATACAAAAAATAACATATTAATATAAATAAAATAAACTTATTTATATTATTAAAATAAAAATAAAAATATGAATATAAAAAATTCTATTGAAAATAAAAAATTAATTACAATTTAAAAATAAAAATACATTAAATTTTTTAAGTATAAAATTACATTTATACTTGAAAAAATTAAGTAAAAATGAAATTTTAACAAAATTGTGAAAAAATAAATAAATTTGGAAAAAAGTTAAATAAAAATTATTATAAATTTTTATTCAATAAATAAACACAAAAAAATTATTTCACCATTAGATTCCTCATAAAAAATCAGGTGGGGTCACCTCTGAGTGAAATTCTTGCAACTCAACTCTAAATAAGCTTAAATTAAGTTTTTAGTATTTTCAATACAAAAGTTGAAAATCCTCAAAGCCTTAATTTAATTCACACCAAATGTGGAGTTAACCATCAATTTTTGTGTTAAAATTGAGGTGTTTTGTTTAGTTTAGAAGCTATGAGGAATTGAAGTATTTTCAATTGAATTCAATTGAAATGTCAAAATGTGCGCGTGTATTACATGAGTGAACTTTGATTTACATATGAGGTGTCAATTATTATTGTATTGTACTGTACAATTGAACTGAATTACATATGTAAATTATAAGTATAATACATGATGAGGAATTAAAGGAAAAATAAATTGGGAAGATTAAATTTGGGGGGGAAAAGGAATTCCATCTCTAAGGGGGAGCTAGACCCCCAAAATCCTTGCTGACAGGCGTGGGATGTAAAAATTCACGCAAAAGCTCATCACTTTTGGCCTGGAATTGAGCTACAGGGTCTGTGGACTCAATTGATGATGAGGTTTTGATACCAACTGGGGTAGCTTTAGCTGTTGCCAAGAGGGTAAAACTACCCTTAAGATAAAACCATCATAGTTAAAACAGTTTTAACTGGTTTCTACGTCTCTGACGCACATTCTGACGTGTGTTGGAGGCTTTAGGCCTGGTATTGCTATAGTAATGGCTGATTTAAGGGTCTAAAATGGCTAAAAATGGCTTAAACCAGCCCTTTTTGGTCTAAACCAGGGTTCAATGATGCCATAATTGGCTTTTCTGTTTTCAGACTGTTTTTCACGACTGATAAGAGTAAATTTCACTTTTGGAGTAAGAGAATTGATGGCTATAAAATAATGTCTTCTTTGCCCCACTTTTCTCTTCATGTTAGAATCTTTTCCTTTTATAATTAGTTTAAACATTGTTAAACCAATCAATAAAAGATTCCAATCACCTTACTTATATCATTTTAAACCTTTTAACCACGTGAAAAAATCATTATAATCATTGTTTGTAACTTTTACAATCATTTTTACCCCTGAACCACCCCAAAAGTGAATTAAAGCATCTTTCATCACTGTTAACTTTGTCACTTTGTTTCCAAATTCACTCTGGTCACTTTAGGGTGTGTTTTCTCTTTAAAATTCTTTTTAAAGACCTTGTTCTTTAATTAATTGCTTGCAGTTCTTTTCTCAATTAATTCCAATTGAAATTGCTCTTGAAGAAATTTCTTTTGTAGCCTTAAAATATCTCTTGTAGAGTATTTTTTGGATAAATTTTTATTGTTGGTAAAACAATAAATTTTTATACTATTATTGTTTTATACTAATAAAGTTATAAACAATAAAATTGGGGTGTTTTCTCTTAAAAATAATATTTCATACTATTTTTAATTGATTTTTACTTTATACAAATTTTGAGGACAGGAAAAGTACTTGATTTTTAATCAAAGCTTCATATCCACACCTTACAATTACTTTGTAATATTGTTATTTCTAGTGTGTCTGAACCTTCTAAGAAGCTTGATAGCTTCAGGTATGTCCTTTTATGCCAACCATTCCTCTTCACAAGCTGGGTCACTGTACCTAACAAGGTATTCCCTTACTTTTTTGGTTCTTAACTTCCTTTCTTTGAAAAATTTTGTGATTTTACAAGTACCAGATGATTAAATAGAAGGTATATTCTGGGGGACTTTATTTTGCAAAGGAAACTTTTAAGCATCACTAGATTCATATGTTTTTACCAAGCTTACTGGAAATGTAGGATGCTTATTGCTAAGTTCCTCAGATAATTCTACTTCAATTGCATTTTCTCCATAGAGGGCCTTATTAAGAGAAGTTCCTGCAAAGGAGTCTTTGAGCTTTTTAAATCCCTTGATGTTATTGAAGTTAGCTGTGTAGACAAGTACTAAATCTCCCACTTGGAAATCTGGAGTGGCATGTGATTTGTCCCATTTGTCTTTGGCATATGCAAATGAGTGTTCCATGCACCTTACTGCATTATTTCTAGCTTTCTCTAGAATTCTGTTGAAGCTACTAGCTGTGGGATGTATTTCAACAAAATCCTTCCTTAATGAACCTTGGGATAATTTGGGATTCCATCCCTTCTCTAGAATAGCAAGAGTTTGATTGGTACTGTCATGAATGGATGTTTTATATGCCAATTCCAGTGCCTGTAAGAGAGTACACCAATCATGGGTTAACCCATCACCTTCTTTAAATTAAAGGCCATATGCACAAAATCTGCTCACAATATCTTCCAAGTTTTGGATCATTCTATCAGCCAGACAATCAGTTTGTGGGTGGTAGGGTGTAGAGAAGGACAACTTTGTTTCAAATAACTGGTGAAGATTTGTCCATAGTTCTGAGGTGAATTTGGGATCTCTGTCACTCAAGATATCTGGGAATATTCCAGTCCATGATATTACTCTATTCATATTAGAAGAGCTGTATCCATGGATGTATCATCCTTGTGACATGGTAGAAAGATTGGAGTCTTACTAATTCTGTCAAAAACCACTAGGCATTCATTATACCTTCTATCACCCCCTCGTGGTAGGCCAGTTACCCAATCCATATGGACAATTTCCCAAGGTCTGCTGGGTTCTTGAGCTTTGATCATATTTCTAACACTTTTGCCAGTGAGTTTATTTGCCTTTTGACATCTGTAGCAGGTTTTGCAATACTCTTCAACATCTTTCTGCCACATTGGCCACCATATACAGGTCTTTATCTTTTCTCTTGTCCTGTCCTCAGACAGATTTCCTGAGAAGGGGCTGTCATGGCATTCTTGCAGTACAAGATTTATTAAGATCCTGTCCACAACTGTCATTACACATGTATGCTTAGTTCTGTGGTAAATTATACCATCCAGTAAGTGAAATCTTCCTTAATCATATGCTTTCTTCCATATTTCATCTAAGGAATGTATCAAAGAGTTGTCTTTACAGGCTTTGGTAAGTATTTGGAATAGGATTCTACAATTCCTATCTTGAGTATAGCTGTTTCTTAGTTCTTCAAATAATGTTTTGTTCATATCTGTAACACTGATTCCTTCTACTGGGATCTGTTGGGAAGCTTCTTCTGGAACATAAGAAGGAATATCAATAATATTTCATAATGGCTATCTTCTCAGTCCATCTGCATTTGTATGAATATTCCCATCTTTGTGAGCAATAGTCATATTACCTCTAGACTCCTGTATGTCTATTTGCCATCTTAGCATATTCCTGTTAGGTGTTTTCATGTTTAAAAGTGATTTAACAGCAGTAAAATCTATTATCACTTCAAAAACACATCCTTCTAGGAAGTAATTGAGTTTTTCTAAGGCTCAGACAAGGCATAAACACTCCATATGACTTGCTCCATATCTAGCTTCAGTTGGTTTGATTTGCCTGGATATGAAACATATGGGTCCTTCCACAGGTTTATCATTTATAATCTGGACTTGATGAAGTGCAGCACCTAGCCCATCCCCTGATGCATCAATATAAAGCTTGAAGGGCAGCTTAAAGTCTGGAATCAGTAGGAGTGGAGCAGCTGTAAAGACTTGTCTTAAGTATTCAAAGGCTTTGACTCTGTCAACAGTCATTTCAAATACTTTGTCTTTGTCACATAGTTTATAAAGAGCTCTTGCTATGGATGCAAAATCCTTAATATGCTGCCTGTAATATCTTGAAATCCCCAGACATGACTGAATTTCCTTTGTTTCTGAGGAATAGGTTTCAGTAGCACTTCTGAAACTTTGTTTTTGTCAATTCCAAGGAATAAACCAGATACTAAATGTCCCAGTGCTTTGAGTTCTTTAAACCCAAAATGACATTTCTTCAAGCAAATCTTCATGTTTACAGATTGAATTTTGTTGAAAACTCTGCAAAATCTGTATATATCTTCTTCCCAAGTCTTGGAACAGAAATTAATGTCATCAATGTAAATGATTAACCACCCTTCTGAAAGTTCTTCAGGGAATATTTCATTCATTATTCTTTGGAAGTGTGAAGGTGCATTCTTTATACCAAAAGCCATCCTCAAATATTCATACACTCCACAATGAAAAATAATTATCAAGTATTTTCTTGCCCTTGGTGTCACCAAATTTTGGTGGAATCCCTTAAGGGCATCCATAGTGCTTATATACACTGCTTGAGATATTTGGGTAAGGGCAATTTGGATTTTTGGTATTGGGTACCTGTCTGGAACAGTGTAAGTATTCGGAGCTCTCAAGTCCCCAGCCATTCTATATTTTCCATTATGCCATACCACTATGACTGGTGTAGTTATTTCTACCTCCTCATTGTGACCAACCTTTCCTATTACACCAAGGTCTAGAAGTTCTTTAATATAGATTTCCAGAGCTTCTCTTGATTTGGGACTTGCTGGATATGCAGGGCTTCTCAAGAGTGGTGGGTAATGTCTTTCAATATTAAGAATAATGTCAGCTTCATGACCACCAATTGCTCCCAGTGGCTCTTTATCTGATGCAAAGGCTTCTTTTTGGTCATATAACAGGGCAGAAAGTTCACCTCCTGGTTTATCAGTGAGATGAATACTGATGTCAGCTTCATTTAATTGCTCAGACTTGAGTTTTTCTAACTCCAAGTTGACTGACCATACTTTGCTTACTGTAATTTGTCTTTTAAATGTTAAAAAAGTCAAATTTTTGACGCTTATTGTCCCCAATAGTAAAGTATCTGTCTTTATTGTTATGCAAATCTATGCCATAAATGATTAAGTAATGATTTCCCAATATAAATTGGGTGATGGAGCAGTTTTCCATAACAACAAGTTCAACTTTTATTCTTAGATTTCCATTGATATGTGGAAATATGATAGTAGTCTCAAATATTCACAATGCTTTCATGGGATTACTTGCACTGTTGGATTTTATGCCATAAATTGGCAATAATTGATCTTCAAAATGTGGTACACAAGTCTTAAGAAACAATTTTTGAACACAAGAGCAGAAGGCTCCAAGGTCAAGTAAAATCTTAGTGGGTTTGTTGTCAATTACCACTTCTGTTATACAGGAGCTAACGTCTGTGTAAGATTTTTCCCCTGTTTGGTTTGGTCTTCATTAGTTGTGAATCTTGAATCTTTGATAAATCAAGTTAACAATTGCGTAATTGTGGCAAGTGGGAATAAGATTCCATGATGTCAAAAGTGGCATTGATATTCTCTATATCTCTTGAAGATTCAGAGAATATTGATGATTTATCATCTGAATTTTCCTCAATTACCTCACCATATTTTTCAACATAAGGTTCCTTTTCAATGTCATTTTCATTGATTTTCCCCTTCCTTGGACATGAATTAGCTAAATTTGTGGTTCTCTGGAAAATATGGCACTTCTTGATTATATCTGCAGATTTATATTTCATTTTATTAGAATTTTCTTTGGGATTTTTGTCCACCCAATCTTTCCAAGGTGTATTGAACCTTGTCTTGAGATTCACCCTACTAGGATCAATTCTGGTTCTGGTGGCTACTTATTCCAATATATTAATAATATCTTCTGCTGAAGATTGTTCAGTAGTCCTTCTTTTAACAGCATGCTCCAAATCACCTCCACATTGTCTTACAATTTTTCTGTGAATCATGAATTCTGACATGTCAGGATATAATGCTGTCAATCTGTCTTTTTGTTGGAAAACCCATGGTAAATCTCTATCTTTGTCAGCATTAAATTTGGAAGATTAAAAGGCTGTTTCCACCTTCAATCTCCAATAATCATTGGCCCATTTGTTAATGATTTGGGTTTTCCACCAAGTCCCACTTTGGTCTCCATGTGCTTGTCTTAATTTGATATACCCTCTGTGGGCTGATCTGGTAAACAAAGTGTTGAATCTTACTGTTACCAATCTGTCTGGTAATCCACAATCTTCTTTAATCATGTCAATACCCCTGATGAATTCCATATGGTCATATTCTCCTTCACCACTGAAGTGAGGCCATTCCTTGAGCTTTGGTACTTCACTCAACAGTGCTTGGCCCATTGATGGGTCCAATTTATGGAAAGAGGTGGAAAACTCATCCTTTAATTGTGAATTTTCTACATCCAATAATTGTGGGTTGGGAATTCTTTTACCCTCATTTTGATTCAGAGCTGTAGACATTCTTGGTAATGTGTGCAGTAATTTTTCAATATCATTCATTTTACTGTTGCTACACCTTTCAGAATTTATAAGCTCATGTTGGAAGCTCTGTATTAAATTTATCAATTTAATTTTATACATATCTTCCTTATGTGTCAATTCTTGCCATAATTCTGTCTGTCTAGTATTATTAGAAATGAATTGATTCAACTTCATTGTTGATTTTGATACTTCTTGTTGTGAGGTGTCAAAACACTTTTTCAAGGAAATTTTATATGTCTTTACTTCAGTAAATGAATTTGCAATATCTTCAAGGACTTTATTATTATCTCCTTTGATAATATTTATTGCTTGTTTTACTCTTGTTTCTGTTATATCATCAATATTCAATTTAGAATATTTGTCTGTTAGTTCTTTAATGATGGCAGATTGTTCATTTAATTTATTTCCAAATTAATTTTCATTATCAGAAGTTTTAATTTTTCTTAAAGCTTTTTCAAAACAAATAAGTGTCTCATTTATTTGGCTCAGACTTAAGCTATTTGTTTTAGGATTGTTACAACTTGATGAATTTTTATTAGAAATATGACTTTTCACTTCATTTATAGCTATGAACAAGTGTGGAATGCCATCCAGAATATTAGAAATCATTTCTGATATTTTAGTCTGGCTTTCTCCTTTTTCTGTAATTCTATCATTGTTCTTCCCATCTGAAATACATTTTCCATAGCATCCTGCTGAATCTTTGGGATTCTGTAGCCCTAACTGTAAGGTTTTGTATCTGGAGCTTTGCCTTTGCCCTTGTTCTGAGCTTTTGGCTGTTTTTCCCATTGGGATTGCTGCTTCTGGCTACTGGGGCTGTCTTGGCACTTTCTTGGGTGGTGGAGGGTTGTTGTTCCTCCATTCTGCTGTTAAAAGCATTGTGTTTTTCTTTTCCATCAATGGATGCCATCCATTGAGTAACTTGCAAGTGTGGGATAGCCCAGGAATATTCTGACCGTCAGGTAGGAATTAATGCAGTTTTTCCACATATCTGCAAGGATCTGGTACTCTTTGTGCTGCAGTGCATTTTTGTATGTCTTCTGGCTGGCTTTGTGGATGTCCACTGAGGCTTCTTGTGGTGGTATAAGCTCTTTTTGAAGGCAAAACAGTATTATCAGCTTCAGAATGGCTGAATTTGTCAGTTTGGGATCCATTTAATGACCCTTGTCCTTCTGTAACTGATTGGCCTCTGCCATAATCACATCTATAATCTTTTTGGGAGCTGCTTGAGGGGTTATTTTAAGGTGTGGAAATGAAACTTTGATTGAAAATCAAGTACTTTTCCTGTCCTCAAAATTTGTATAAGGTAAAAGTTTGATTAAAAATAGTATGAAATAGTATTTTTAAGAGAAAAAACACCAAATTTATTGTTTTCAACTTTCTTATTATAATAAAATAATACTATAAAGATTTATTGTTTTACCAACAATAAACATTTATCCAAAAATACTCTACAAGAGATATTTAAGGCTACAAAAGAAATTTCTTCAAGAGCAGTTTCAATTGGAATTAATTGAGCAAATAACTGCAAGAAGTTAACTAAAGAAAAAATTATTGAAAAGGATTATTAAAGAGAAAGCACACTCAAAAGTGACCAGAGTGAATTTGGAAACAAAGTGACAAAGCTGTCAGTGATGAAAGGTGCTTTAATTCACTTATGGGGTGTTTCAGGGGTAAAAATGATTATAAGAGTTGAAAAAAGTGATAATAATGATTTTTGCAGGTGGCTAAAAGGTTCAAAATTATCTCAAAAAAAGGTGGGTGTAATCCTTTATTGATTTTTTCAACAGTGTTCAAACTAATTATAAAAGGAAAAGATTCTAACATGAAGAGAAAAGTGGGGCAAAGAAGACATTCTTTTATAGCCACTAATTTTGTTACTCCAAAAGTGGAATTTTCTCTTCTCAGTCGTGGAGAACATTCTGACAACAGAAAATCAAATTATGGCATCATTGAACCCTGGTTTAGACCAAAAAACCGCTTATTTTAGCCATTTTTTGCTATTTTTGGCCATTTTAGACACTCAAATCAGCCATTGCTATAGTATTACCTGGCTTTAAGCCTTCAAAACATGTCATAATGTGTGTCAAAGACATAAAAAACAGTTAAAACTGTTTTTACTAAGATTGTTTTAGCTTAAGCATAGTTTTACCCTTGGGGCAACAGTTAAAACTGCCCAGGTTGGTATCAAAACCTCATCATCAATTGAGTCACAGACCCTGTGACTTCATTCCGTACCAAAAGTGATGAAATTTGGCATGGATTTTGACATCTCAATCCTGTTAGCAAGGATTTTGGGAGTCTGGCTCACCCTTGGAGCCAAGATTCCTTTTCCCCCCAAGAATCAAGCTTTCCAATTTATTTTTCCTTTAATTCCTTATCATGTATTATACTTGTAATTTAAATATATAATTCAATTGAGTTTCACAATACACTTGCTGTAATAATTGACACCTCATATGCAAATTAAAGTTCACTTATGTAATACATGCACACATTTTTGACATTTCAATTGAAAACACTTCAATTCCTCATAACTTCTAAACTACACACAACACCTCAATTTTAACACAAAAATTGATGGTTAACACCACATGTGATGTGAATTGAAATAAGGTTTTGAGGATTTTCAACTTTTGTACAGAAAATACTAAAATCTTAATTTAAGCTTATTTAGAGTTGAGTTACAGAAATTTTACCCAGAGGCAACCCCACCTTAATTTCTATGAGGAGTCCAATGGTAAAACAATATTCATATGTTTATTTGTAGGATAAAAATTTATTATAATTTTTATTTAACTTTTTTCCAAAAATATTTTAATTTTGTTATTTTTGTTGAAAATTCATTTTTACTTGATTTTTTCAATTAAAAATGTGTTTTCACAAATTTAAAATTCAATATAGTTTTATTTTTAAATTATAATTGAATTTTCATTTTTATATATGAATTCATATTTATATTTTATTTTCTTTTGATAATATAAATGAATTTTATTTAATTTATATTTATATCTTATTTCATTATTTGTGGTCTTTTGGGTATATGAAAATACCTCTAAGGCTCACAGTTATAGCTGGTTCCTAATCTTGTTGAAGGCATTATTATGGTTACAAAGGTCAAAAATAGTAATTTTGAATCAAAAAACTTACTATTTGCCAAATTCTTAGCTTTTTGGGGAGTATTGCTAATGTCCAAATTAATTAATTCTGAAGAAATTGGTTCTGGTTGGCTTTTCTGAGCAACAATAACTGTGCTATTATAGTCAGATATAGCATTACTGGCAGGAATAATGCTAGTAACTGTTGATGCAGTTTCAATATTTTTTTCTTACCATGTTGTCAGATGCTCAAATAAATTTAAAAGGAAATTAATTGAGTAAAAAAGGATTTTCCAAAAGAGAAATGAAAAATAAAGCCTCACTTATAATATGAAAAAGTTTTACTTTTTATGAAATTTTTGAATTATAAGTATTTTTTATGGATTGTTCAAATTTTTCATTATAAGAAAAGGGATTTAAAATGAGTAAAAATTTATGTCACATGTAAAATAGCAGGGCTGGGCCCCGAAATGTAAGGTGTGTATATGAAACTTTTATTAAAAATCAAGTACTTTTCCTGTCCTCAAAATTTGTATAAGGTAAAAATTAATTAAAAATGGTATGAAATAAGATTTTTAAGATAAAACACACCAATTTCATTTTTTTTAAGTTTATAAGTATAAAAAAACAACATTATAAACATTTAGTGTTTTACCAGCAATAAAAACTCATCCAAAAATACTCTACAAGAGATATTCAAGGCTACAAAAGAAATTTCTGCAACAGCAATTTCAATTGGAACTAATTGAGAAAAAGACTGCAGGAAACTAATAAAATAACAGAGTCTTTCAAAAATCTATTAAAGTGAAAACAAAGTGACAAAGCTCACAGTGATTAAAGATGCTTTAATTCACTTATGGGGTGGTTCAAGGATAAAAATGATTATAAGAGTTACAAACAATGATTATAATAGTTTTTTCACGTGGTTAAAACTTTTAAAAATATCTGATACTTCTGGTTGTAATCCTTTATTTATTGGCTTAACAGTTTTTAAATTAACTATAAAAGGAAAAGATTCTAACATCAAGAGAAAAGTGGGGCAAAGAAGACATTCTTTTATAGCCACTCATTTTCTTACTTGAGAAGTCAAATTGACTCTTTTCAGTAGTTTAAAACAATTTGACAACAGGAAAGCCAATTATGGCATCATTGAACCCTGGTTTAGACCAAAAAGGGGCTGATTTTAGCCATTTTAGACTCTTAAGTCAGCCATTTACATAGTAATACCTGGTTTTAAGCCTTAAAAACATGTCAGAATGTGTGTAAGAGATGTAAAGCCCACTTAAAAAATTGTTTTACAATGATTTTTTTATCTTAAGGGTAGTTTTACCCTGTTGGTAACAGTTAAAACTGCCCTGGTTGGTATCAAACCCTCATCATCAATTGAGTCACAGACCCTGTGACTTAATTCCAGGCCAAAACTGATGAACTTTTGCATGGATTTGGACATTTCACACATGTAAGAAAGGAATTTGTGGGTCTGGCTCCTCCTTAGAGCCAAGATTCCTTTTGCCCCCAGAGTCAATCTTTCCAATTTATTTTTTCTTTAATTCCTCATTATTTATTATACTTACAATTAACATATGTAATTCAATTAAGCTTTTACATTACACAGCTGTAATAATTGATACCTCATATGTAAATTAATGTTCACTTATTTAATACATGCACACATTTTGACATTTCAATTGAAAATACTTCAATTCCTCATAGCTTCTAAACTACACCCAACACCTCAATTTTAACACAAAAATTGATGGTTAAAACCACATTTGATGTGAATTAAATTAAGGTTTTGAGGATTTTCAACTTTTGTACAGAAATTACTAAAAACCTAGGTTAATCTTATTTAGCGTTGAGTTACAGAAATTTCACCCTGAGGTGACTCCACCGTATTTTTTTGAGGAGTCCAATGGTGAAATAATTTTCATATTTTTATGCATTGGATAAAAATTTATGATAATTGTTATTTAAATTTTTTCAAAAAATAAATTAATTTCAGTAATTTTGTTAAAAATTCATTTTTACTTAATTTTTTCAACTAAAAATGTGTTTTCACAATTTTAAATTTCAATTTAATTTTATTTTTAAATTATAATTAAATTTTCATTTTTGTGTATAAATTTATATTTATATTTTAATTTTTTTTATAATATAAATAAAATAAATTTATCTATAATTGTATCTTTTTTTCTTATTTGTGGTCTTTTGGGTATATGAAAATACCTCTAAGGCTCACAAGGATTATTTCAGTTTGAAACCAATTTTACCTTCAGTCCTGTCCCCTAGGGTCTGTAAATTCTTTCAGGGTTATTATAGCATGAAAAACTTCTTTTCAAATTCTCTGGTGTTTTAATTCCTTTTTTATTTTCCTCAGTTAAGCCCTCTCTACTAATATTTTTGATTTTTTCTTGAAGCTATATTTATCTTTTTATAAGCACTATATTAACCGCAAAGGACTTGAAATTTAAGGTTCAATTGGCTTCAGGACCTCATATCAGCTTCCAGGGAGGTAAGGTGGAGACCATTCTTTGTTTTGAAAGATGGAATTCCTATTTATTTGGACCCACTGGTGCCAAAGAAATCTTAAAAACTGGTTTGTATCTTTAACCAATTAATGATATATAAGTAATACACTTTTGTTAGATTTCCAGAAATATGTGAATCCCCCCAAATGAATTTTGAAGAATGGCTTAGTTGGTGAAATTTCTGTAAAATAATTTTATCTTGAAACGTTTCTTCTGAAAACAAAATATGGATTAGAAGGAGTTTAAGTTTCTTCTATGAAACAACTAGCCAAAAATCACAATTTTGTACTATGACTGTCCTAAAAATGAATATAATAAAGAAATTTTATTATATCACAATTTTTTAATATTTAATGACTTGAAAATTTATAAAACTGTGTGTTGTAAGATATATCACATGATATTATTTCAATAATTAAGTAAAATAATCCTTCTATCACCAAAATGTTTTACCAAAAATTTAAAGTTAGAGTAATATTTCTCTCCCAGGTTTCATATTTAATAAAACAAAGTTTCCACATAAAAATAAAGCTAAATTGATTGGAACAGGATTTTATAATATTATTCTAAGAGAATGAAATTAATAAAGATTCTTTTTATAGAGAAATTCAAAGAAATTAAGTATAAAAAGAATCTATAAGCTTACTAATTTATAAAATTGATAAAAAGTGAATTATATAATCTTGAATGCTGAAAATTATTATAAAAAACAAAATATGAAAAATATAAGTTAAAAACATTTAAACCACATAGAATCATATATTTAAAGTTTTTGAGTAATCTTGAAAGATCACTGGTGGGTTGATAACAAATATTTAAAGAATTTTAAGCAAGATAAAATCTAAGTATCAATACACTGTTCTGAAATAGTAATATTTTTGATTTAAAATCATTTTAATTCCTAAACCAATTATTTTATAATATCCTTGAGTAGAATACTACTTGAATTTATATGTCTTAAAGTGATGATAAGATTAATATTGGCAAAATCTAGAAGACGTGTGTGCCACAGCCACTATCCAGGGGTAAGGGTATTCAATCTCAGCCCCACTCAAACTCAACAAACCCAAAAATTCAGTATGTGTATCAGTAATCAGTTTCAGAAAATCTTCTTTCTGAAATATGCATACAGTTTGGTTCATCAATACAGCCTATCAACACTTGTACAGGCTGTATTCACCAAATACAGTTTTGGATTCACAAGTCTGAAACTGTATGATCACCCAACTCTACCACACCTCTTGTACAGTGCCCTGCCCAAAGTATGTGAATGTGAGTCAGGGCCTATGTGCATACATCGCTGCGCACAGCATGCATGCTTCCTGCCATCCTATTTGTTTCACTTCCCTTTTCTCAAATTGTTTTTTTTGTGCAATCTCTTTCTTTCTTATTTGATCTCATTTTTTTTGTTTTTTCTCCATTTTTCTTTCTATCACACCTCAATTCACTTTAACAAATAGTCCAATCATGCATATTGGAATACTTAAATACCATTTCCCAATTCCTTTCAAAGACCCAACCAATAACTGTCAAAGTGTTTGTCCTTTTTTTCTTCAATTGGTCTTTGTTGTTTTTCTTTCTTTAATTTAGACCATTCAATATCTTGACAGTTAAACTTGTTGACAAATCAATGGAATTCATCAAGCAGGGTTACCGTACTGAGCCATTGCTCAATTAGCTGGGGTCCGTCTCACAACAATCTACAATACTATCTCAAAGTATCAACAAATTGGCAGGGTGCAAACACAAAAAAATTGGATGTCCTACCATCTTAAAGGATATTGACCAACATCAGCTTAGCCAGATCATTACTGGTTGCCATCATCTTACTGTTTCTCAAGTTATGAACTTGAGAAACAAAAGTGTTTCAACTAGAAAAATTCAGCAAGAGATCCAAAAGTTAGGTAAGGCATCAAGAATAGCACCAAGAAAGCCTTACCTTTGACAACAAGATTTTCAAGCCCAAATGGTATTTTCTCAAACTTGTGTGAATTGGGGAATCAACAAGTGGTAAAAGGTCCTGTGGACCGACAAATCAGCTTTTGAGCTAGGAAAGAAAGTTGACAGAGTCCATGTATGGAGCACTCCTCAAGAGAAGTGGATTTTGGAGAACCTAGCCCTTAATAATTGCTATGGACATCAAACAATCATGGTCTGGGGTGGAATTTGTGTGGCCAAATGATTGATAATTGTGTTTCTCAATGGACTAATGAAATTGGCTCAACTCATTGAAAAATTTTATCAACCATTTCTCCTTCCTTTCATCAGCCACATGGAGCAAGCACCCTGGATTATGGGAAGACACCAGCTTATTTTCATGGAAGACAATGCCCCAATTCACACAGAAACTCTCAGAAATCAATGGAACCAACAACATGGAATCTGAAAAATGCAATCGCCCACTCACTCACCCAATCTGAACCCAATAGATAATGTGTGGAATATCATTAAGAGTGCCATCAGCAAACTCTATCAACCACAACCAATTGATGAATTATGGGTCGCCATCTAATAAGCATGGGACAATGTTCCTCATGGAACTTTGGACAACTTGCTACTCTCCATGCAATGGTAATTGCACAGAATTGTGGTCCAGCATCTTACTAGGACCACCATTCTTATATGGTCATTTTTCTCTTGCTTTCATAACTTATTTAGCTTTACTTTAGCTAATGAGCTTGTTTGCTTTTATGTAATTTAACTTTTTTTCATTATCAAGTATTTTTCTTACCCTCATGTATTGTTTATAAGCCCAAAAACATAGGTTTCTTGATTTTAATATTGGTTTTTTGTGGTTTTTTTTTGCAATTGGAATCTCTACTTTGACTCATTCCCATGAGAATGCACCCATGAGAATTTCATCTGTGCAGCCAAAAAATACAGTGCACTTTTTTTTGAAAGCATTTGTGTACTTATGGCAGGGCACTGTACATCCATACAGGAGCTGTATTATCTAAATCAATTCAAATGAAGATTAATCTTAAGAAAATTCACCTTTTGGATCAGGTCTGATGGATTCTCACATATACTAGCCCCTCTTTCTCCCCCTGAGGACTTTTCCCCAGTTAATTAATATGTTTAATTTATTATGTAATAGATATTCTTATTCTTATTTTTAGTATTATATTTCTTGGTTTTAAGTTGGTGTTTGCCTTTTCCTCACCTGTTCAGTAGAGTTTTGGTGGCCATATGTTTATTAACCCTTCTCTTTCTTTCTGACAGGTTGAAACAGTGTACTTGGACTTGGTTGTGGATTTCTCTTTTATTCTTTACTCTTCTTCTTTTGTTGCTTCTTTCTTATATTTATTTCATTATTAATTCTATCTTTATTAAACTCTTAAGTGTGTTCCAATTTATTACATCCTTGAGCCCTCCATAAGTGAGTCCAGTTTACTGAGTGCCAGGCCCTCTTCACTTTAAAAAGCCTCTGTGACAGTGGGCTTTTTTTAAGTCTAAAACAGCTGAAAGGGGTTTTAAAGGTAGATTACTGGAGTCCTAATAGGTAATAAACCATTTTCCTTTATTCTTTATGTTTGCATCAATTTTTGTCATGTAGAATCACTATAATTACTTAATTGTTTTATTTTACAAGAACATCAGCCCATATATGGTCAAGAAAAATAAATTAACTACTTAAACCATTAATTTATTCAAAAATAGTTATTATTCTCTCAAATTTAGAAATTTTATTGGATATTTAATCACAGGCTTTCTATTCTGTGAGTTATTGAAGATTCAGTGTCTCACATGAAATCATGGAAAATTTACAGTAAGTGAAGCATTTGATTTAAATTATGAATTCATAATTATCTTTGTATTTAATTTGTACTAATATTCTGTTTATTGAACCTTATTTCTTTAAAGAAATGAATTAATAATAGTATCTTAAATGAATCTTTGAATTTCTATCTCATTTTCTCTGTGACAAAAGAAAATAACATAGTGACAGCAGGTTTCCAAGGGGTAATCCCATGTATAATAGCCCAAATATTTTCTTTATTGATACCTTTTGGCTTATCCATGATAAATAATTAATAATATGCATGGTTTAAGGAGTCAAAATTTCTTATCACACCCTTAGAATGTCAAAATCGCAGTGTATCTGCCTTTTTTCTCATGGTTTAATGTGACTTAGCCTTAGTAACAAAGCTTCCAAAAGGTTTTAGTAGAATAATTTGGTCATTATCAGCCATGTATCTAAGCTCTGGGGATTGCTATTCCTCATAGGGCTAAGAGCCTGTGTACTCTGGCTCTCTTTGATCTCCTTTTATCCACCTTAGCTACTCTTTATGTCAAAATAGTGATTCAACCCTTAATACTGATATCCACTATGGTTTTAGTGGTACTTTATGTAAAAATAAATTATTCTTATGCTCTAGAGAAAACGTGTGTAGCACTAATTTTAGTTTATGTGCAATATAAGCTTTGTCAGAATCCCAATATTTTGCCATTAAAATTAAAAAAAGGAAAATTTACACAAATCTTTCATATGGTATCAATGATGAGGTGCTTAATTACTTCTAATATTACCACCTCATACAGTTAATTTAAGCTCATAAATCCTATTGAATTATTCTAGGTAAACTTCTTTACATAATCACAATTTAGTCTTAGATTTGTGGACTTACTTACTCAAAAACATTACTCATATATTCCTTTGTTAAAAATTCTCAAATTTGAAAATGAACATGATTTATCGGTTTTTAATATTAAGATTTTTTATCAAGAATTATGTTTTCCCTTTATGGGTATGTAAAATATACCTCAAGGCTCAAAAGTAAAATAGAGAGTATGGAAGAAATTTAAATTGAATAAGTGATTTATATCATTAGGATAATTTTAAATCTTCTGAAGAATCTTTGGATGATTTTAATATTCAAAAGTTATAAAACCAACAGATATGATTTATATGTTTCTGGGGGATCTGTTTTGAATTAATTTTCAAAATTTCACACCTTTAATTTTTAACTAAAGACCAAGGGAATTATTTCAAAAATAGTTTTTTTTAAATAAAATAAATTGGATTTTTTAGATATTTTATCTAACTCAAAATGCCAGATTATTTAATTGTTACATTTATAATCTTTGAGAAACACTAATGGTTTCAGAAATTAAGTAGGTATATATATGAATAGAAAGATGATCATATTTTAAAGAAAAATTGAACTTTTGGTTAATCTATTATTTTAATTTTTGAATTTTTGAATTTTTTTCTTCTCTTTTTCTTAATTTATTTTATCATTATTATATTCCAATTCATTTTAAAAAAAAAAGCTTTTTTAAGATTTTTTTATTTAATTATATTTAATTGTAATATATCTCTTTCTATTATTTATTATTCAAGAAAAAAAATATTAATAAGAATTGCTTGATTTTTGCTTTTTCTTATATTATAAAAAACAAATCAAACCGAATTAAATTGAATTAAATTAAATTAAAGAAAATTATTATATTGTTCTTCCTAAAAGAAATAAAAATGAAGAGACCCATTCTTTCTTTATATTATCATCTTTTTTCAAGTTTGAAAAATAATTATAATCTAGCTTTATTATTTCATTTCAATTTTTTGTTTTAAATACATTTCAACTAAATTTTTTTAATTTTTTTCTTTTTATTAAAAATAAAGTGTCTTTTTAATTTTATTTTTTTTAAGCTCAATTTAAATTCATTTTAAAACTACGCAAAAAACAACATGATATTTATATTTTATCTTGTTTTTCACTCTTTAAACTTATTTCTTTATTTTTTATATTTTTCTAAATTTCTGTGATCATTTATTTATTTTAAACATTAATTTTCATTGATATCAATAAATTGATAATTCATTTTAATATTTTTTGAATAATTTATTCTTTCATCAATTATTATCATTCTATTTTTAGATAAATTGATATTGAAAAATATATTTTCTAAAATCTAACAAACAAGAATTTTAAATATGATGATCTTGTTCCTTGAATCAAATATAGCTGGAAGGCTGCCATCTTCCAAGAGAATGGATTTTATGCAATGGCTATTGAGGGGGATAAAAGGTCTCACAATAGACTGAATATTAATGAAGAAAGTATTCAAGACCAATGGTATACCTATAGAAAATATGTGTGAGCCTGTGAGGTATGTATAACATACCCATAAGGCCACACATGATTTTATAGACAGTTAATTTTGTCTTAAACAGACTTTTTAGTTGAATTTAAAATAAAAAATAACAAAAAATAAGTATAACTTTTTTTTGGATAAACAAAGTTATAATTATTATGTCATTTTTGGATTCTACACCAAAAATGACCTAGGGTACACCCATAGGGTGTTATACCCAAAAACACTTATTTCTTGTGTTATTGGAAGATTTAAGAATCTCACAGTACTAATGTAGCTTTTTTAACATTTTTTTAAAATTGTTAAATTTAAGCTTAATTAAGCTTAAATTTATAGTTACATAAGGTTTATGCAACTTTACCAAAATTTTAGTTAAAATTGAGGTGTTGTGTATATTTACTGAATTGGCTAAGAATTTTCCATACAGAATGTAAATCCTGCGTGAGCTCAATTTAAAATGGTTTAAAGCCATGGCATGGCTTTAAATAAATAAAAGGGCAAAATCCACGCAAAAAGGTGGGACAAAGGAAAAAGACCAAATAGAGCTGGGGTACCCAACTTTTTGGATCTGCAAGGACTCAATTAAGGTTGTCCACCTGTATTGGAGGATTTTCAACCTTATTTAAACTTTAAGATTAGACTTTGATCCAACCTTAAGGTTTAAACTGGTTTTATCCCAATTTGGACAGGAATTTCAAGCTGCCAAAGGGTAAATCCCAATATGCAGGCTTGAAATCAAGGTTTTAAGAACTGTCAGAGCTTAATTAAGTTTAAAAACCTTAAATAAGCTTAAAACTTTAAAGTTTCAAGCATTAAAACCTTATCAAAACTTAAGGTTTGGTGTGTATTGCTATTTTACGTGGAAAAATAGCAATAACTTCAAAAATTCATTAAAAATCCAATTCTTAATGGATTTACTTGAAAATTTCACACACCTTAGAATTTGATATTATCAATATATAAATTGAATTTTAAGTAGCTTTTATAAATAAATTTCCTGGGTAATTAGCCTGGAAATTTACTCTTTTAATTAAGCTTAAAGAAAATTATGATTTCTTTAAAAATTAATTAAAAATTGAGTTTGAAAGATTTCTGCTTGAAACTCTAATTTTAAGTTGTTCATGTGATGAACTTTAATATAAATAAAATTATTTTATATTAAAACTTAAAATAATTAAACTAAATGAGGATTAAAGTTACTTGGAGTTAAGAATAACACTGGTAACTTTAAATTGGAAGTAAAAATAAGTTGCCTTAAGTTAAGAACTCTATTTTTAAGCATGGTTTTTCAGTTTTGACCTGAGCACGCCCTCTACATCCATTATGAATCATGAGAGCTGCTCTGAAGACATAAAAAGAGTCTTTTCATCACTGTTTTTGTCCATCATTCATTATCAATCCAATCATATTAGAAATTTAAACAGGTAAAGTTTTATTAAATATAAAGTCTTATTATTAAAATTAATTCTTAAGTTATTTTTATTCTTTATTTATTGAAATTAAAGAATTGAAGTCATAGAATTTAGATTACTGTTGTAATCACCAATAATATATCTTATTATATAAAATTATCATTTTAAATATCTTTTAAAATCCACAAATTCCTCTCAAAAACTCTTAAATCATAATTTATATTATTAAAAGTTGTTTTATCTTTAAATTTATTGATTTTTGACTTGTTTTTAACTTATAATTATTATTTAATATTATAACTGTTGTATTTTGACTTATTGTATTAAATAAATCTTATAAGTAAGTTTTCTCTAGAATTCTATATTTTTTTATCTAGTATTAGTTTTTTTTATAGAATTTTTATTCTAAAAGAATTATTTCTGCACAGTGTGTGTTTAATTCTTTTTATAAATAATATTTATATTATTTATAAGTGGTTAATATTCATATTTTCCATGTGTAATTGTCTCATTAAGAGCTTTACACTTCTTATTGTTATAACTGTCAGTGACTATAACAATAATAGAATAATTATAATTTATTATAATTATTATTTTTTTTTATTATTATATTATTATAATAATAATTAAATTTATTTTTTTATATATAATTATTTTCAATAATTATATTTAAATTTGTGGTTGTAATATCTTATTATATTATATTTTTCTACTGAGGCCAGTCATAGTACTCTTGATATTGTTACTATTATCAAGAGTTTCATAGACAAACCTTACATTTGGGGGCCTGGCCGTGATTTTAAACCAATTTTTGGGACATAAATCATATTCTAGACCTTATTTTACTGTTTTTTGACGTAAAATTGCCATATTTGTCTTAATATTGGCTTTTTTGGGACTTATCCCTTATAAATAATCTTTATAATATTAATAAAGTTATTTTTTCTTAAGAATATTGTTTGAAACAATATACTATTGAGTGACTTGGCATAAATTTCTTTTGTCTAACTAGTGGCTTTTTCACATCACAGACTTGAAATTTATTCTTTGAGTTATTCTAGTATAAAGTGAATAATAATATAGTTTTGATTAATTAACTTGTTAATTGCATAATTATTATTTCTTTAAAGAAAATAATAAATCAACTAAAAAATCTTTACTAAAAACATTTTTTCTTTTTATCTTAGACATTTTTTCTTTATTTTTGACGTAATTTGCCATAAATTACATTAAAACAACTTTATTCAATAAGTTGAGTTTATAAGTTATTTTTATTATTTGATAAAATAACTTATATTTTTAATTTTTCTCTAGTGTCTTCCATCAGAGAAAGTTCTTCAGACTCTGAAGCCTCAGAGTCCAGTATTGAAATTCAAACCAGTCCAGCACCAAGGGGTTTAATAACCAAAGAACCCTTTAAAGGTCCTGCAGGTGAATTCAATTCAATTTTTTCTCTATTTTTTATTAAAATTGACGTGAAATGACTCCTACTAGAAGTGGAAGCAACTACTCCATCCAATCAAATGGATCTGGACCAGGACATTCCAGCCACAAATCCAAAAGGCAAGAATGTCCTCCCAGAGGAGAGGCACAAATGGAGGATGCCAGAACTTCCACCAGTTCCCAAAGGTTAGCCAGCACCTTTGAACCTCTTCTTGAGAGTCCAGAAGCTGACATAACTGCTATTGCTGTTAGACCTGAACCATTTCCAACAGGCAGCTGTGGAAATTTATCAATCCCAATGGAAAAACTGGTTCCTGGCGTCAAAACAACAAGAGTGGGAACTCCTTCCAAGTCTTTGGATAGGCACCATGAACTCTTATCTTCAAGTGAAGAAGTTCATGGGGCCAGAAAAGACAGAAGATCTTCTACTGGGTTGGACACCAATGTCCGTCAAAGGACAAGTCCAACAGATAAAAGCTTGGTTGAAAAACCAAAGCATGTTTTCAGAAGATCAGAAGAAGAAATTGGCTCAAGGCAAGGACAACAGCCCAGTGGAAGCTCCTCAAGCATCCACCAGCAAAAATCTGCCTCAACCAGTGCCAAACAAGCCCAAGCAAGCCCCAAAAACCAACCAAAAGGGCAAGCAGAAGGCAAAGGGAAAGGAAAAGCCCAAGTGGAACAAGCCTTACCCGCAGAATTACAGAATTCCAAAGAAAGAGAAAACAGCCATGGACAATGTGTTCAATATGGCAAGAACTTTGATCGAATTCAAAAACAAGGAGGAGGAAAGATTGAACCAATCCTTTCCAAAGAAGTAGACCTTGTAAAGCTTGTAACTTACTTTGAATCTTGTAATAAAGAAATTATGGCAAAATTTAAAGCATTCGATCATGTCCAACAGAAGTTGGGTAATGAAATATTACAAGTAAAAGACCAACAAAAGACCATAATTGGCCTTGAAAATGTTAATAAGGCAAATATTTTGTCTTTGACGCAAATTTGTGAAAGACTTGAACTTAAAGTTACCTTACTCAATCAACCAGATGAACATTCAATTTCTTTTATAGCTGGACAGTTGAAAGAATTGAAAATACAAGTGCAAAACTTGGAAAATTCAACTGGTCACAATGCAGCTCTTTTTCAAGAACAATTGGAAAAAAGTGATAAAGCAAGACTTGAATTGAAAGAAGACATTCAGTCAAGTATTAATAATATATCACTGAAAAATGAATCGCCAAGGCAATCCACACCATTTCTTGACAGGAATGTTCTTAACTTGAATAATGATTTACATCATACAATTTCAAGTAATGATGTGGAAACTGCTTGCAATTTTAAAGACATTCCAAGATTAGAGGAATGGCCAACCTTCAGTGGTGAAGGAGAATATAATCATATGGAATTTATGAAAACAATTGATATGTTCAAAGAAGACTTTAACATACCAGATGAATACATAAGTGCCAGATTACACTCATTATTTACCAAATCAGCAAAGAAATGGTATTATAAGATGAGACAAGACCATGGTAAACATTCTTGGCCTTGGTGGAAAGAACAAATTATTTCCAAATGGGCAAATGATTCCTGGAGATTTAGAATGGAAAATTCTTTTAAAGAAGCCATTTTTAATATTGAGAGGGACAGGCCCATGTCTTGGTTTCTTAAACAGAAGGACAGATTAACTGCCCTTCATCCTGATATGTCTGAAACAATGGTACATAAAAGGATATTAAGAAAATGTGGTGTTGACCTTGAGCATGCTATAAGAAGCAGATGTATTGAGCCTTGCTCTACAGAGGATTATATCAATGCTATGGAGGATATCACTACTAGAACAAAAATTGGAAGAAATTGGTATAAACCCCCAATAGACAACAAAACTAGTGGGAAACCAATTTCAAAACCAAATAAACCACATGACAGACCTCCTTTGAAATGTCATAAATGTGGAAGTACAGCTCATTTGGCAAACACTTGTCCCAAAAAGACAAGAGTCAATGAGATAAATATTGAAAAAGTGGAAGACACAAAAGAAACTGATGTATCCTTACATGAAAGTGATTCTGAACCTTCAGAAGAAGAAGTATTAGAAGAACTTAGTATAGAAAATATTAATGTTTCTTTTGAAGTCACTGAGGTACATACTCACTTACCACAGTACAGTGATGAATGCATGGATCTCATACATGTGCAAGATTCCAAAATGCAAAAAACCAAACCTGCCAGAGGTAAAGGTTATACAGCTGGGTCATCTTGTATCACTAATATTGTGATAAATAACATAGAAGCCAAGATACATCTTGACTCAGGTGCTTTTTGCACTTGTGTTGGAAAAGATTATCTTGACAAGATTTATACCAATTGGCAAGACAAATTGATGCCAATTGAAGGTATAAGATTCAGCAGTGCTAGCCAAAACATGCACCCTTTGGGTATATTTGAAGCAGCAATAATATTTCCTCATCCTGCAGGAAGTATAAGATTGAAAGCTGAATTTGTTGTTATGAATAATTGTACTTCACAACACTTTATACTTGGCAATGATTATCTCAATATCTATGGTATTGATATTAATAATCATAAAGACAGATATTTCACTATAGGGGAAAATAAAAGGCAAAAATTTGCTTTTTCTCCAGAAAGAAGAGAAATCACTATCATTAAACAAGTGAAAAATGTTAACAAAGACAAATTTGTGTCAGATCAGTTAAGTGAAGCACAAATTAGTCCTGAATTAACACCAGAAATGAAGGAAGAACTTATTGAAATTTTATTTCAATATAGAGAAGCCTTTGCTTCTGATAATGAACCACTTGGGGCTATAAAAGGCCATGAGGTGGACATTATGCTTAATGTGGAAAGGCCTTATCCGCCACTATTAAGAAGACCAGCTTACCCAGCTAGCCCTAGAGCTAGAGAAGCATTAGAAAATCATATTAATGAACTAATGAAACTGGGAGTTCTTAGAAAAGTTGGGCACAATGAGGAAGTTGAAGTCACAACTCCAGTAATCATTACTTGGCATAATGATAAGTCAAGGATGGTTGGTGATTTTAGAGCATTGAATTCCTACACTATTCCAGACAGGTATCCAATCCCTAGAATTCATGAGACTTTGACTCAATTATCCAAAGCAAGATTTATTACTTCTATGGATGCTCTTAAAGGCTTCCATCAGAATGTTTTAACAGCTCATGCTAGGAAGCTATTGAGAATAATTTCTCATTGTGGTATTTATGAATATTTGAGGATGCCTTTTGGTATTAAAAATGCACCCTCTCATTATCAGAGAATGATGAATACCATCTTCCCACATGAATTATCAGAGGGATGGTTAATCATTTATATTTATGACATTATCATTTGTTCAGAAACCTGGCAATTACATTTAGAGAGACTTTCATTAGTACTTAAGAAAATCTTACAAGTGAACATGAAAATTTCTCTTAAAAAGTGTAATTTTGGATTTCATGAGTTAAAAGCTCTAGGACATGTAGTCTCAGGACTGAGCCTTGGTGTTGATAAAAACAAAGTGGCTGCAGTTTTACTGAAACAAATGCCCCAGAACAAAAAAGAAATGATGTCTTTCTTAGGGTTTGCCAGTTATTACAGGCAACACCTTAAAGATTTTGCAATCCATGCCAGATCATTATACAGAATTTGTGATAAACAAACTGTTTTTGAAATGACACAGGAGAGAATTCAAGCATATGATAAAATCAAGTATGCCTTGACCAATGCACCATTATTATTAATGCCAGATTGGAAACTTCCTGTCAAGCTGTATTGTCACAGCCAAGGAGGCAGGGGCATTTCCAATCATCATCAGCAAATCATTATATCATGGATACCCTTCAGAACCCAATCAGCAAGGGGGTTTCATACAATAATTCACCCAATACAGTTTTCATACCTCAATACAGTTCCATACAGGCAAGACTCAAATACAGGATTCACCAAATACAGGCCTGTCATCAATACAGGCGCAAATACCTGTATTGACTGTATCACCTGTATTGGATTCACCAATACAGGATTTAATCCCACATCCAACTTCTTCCAGCATACAGGCCAGTATCTCAACACTCAAACTCCAAGGCTGGTATTTCTCACATATACCAGCCCCTCTTCACCCACCTGGGGGTTTTTCCCCCAGTTAATTAAAATAGTTGATTTATTATTTAATATTATTTTATTCTCACTTTTGGAATATTATTTTATTACTTATTAAGTTAGTCTTAGCCTTCCCTCACCTGTTCAGTAGAGTCCTGGTGGCCATATCCTTATTAATTCCTTTTCTCTTTTCTGAACAGGTTGAAACAGTGACTCAGGATTATTTGTGGTTGGCTCTTTATTATTGCTTTTGTTTTGTCTCTCTTATCTTTTATGCTTATTATTTTATGACTAGGAATTTATCCTCTTACTCCATTACTCTTATCATTTGAGTATTTTCTTCTGAGCCCTCCATAAGTAAGTCTGTTCACTGAGTGCCAGGCCCTCTTCATCTTAGAAGAGCCCCTGTGACATTATTTTAATTAACTCATAATTTCTTCTTTCTTCTCATTCCTTTTATTCATTTCTCTCATTCTTCTATTATGACCTTTTAATGATTATGAAATTTAATGATTTTATGATTTTCATCAATTTTCATCTCTCTCATTTCATTCTCATGAAAATTTATTCTTTCTAAATTCTCTATTCTGCTGACCAATTCACTTTATTCTGTATCATCTTCATTTCTCTTTTGTTTTAATTCAGGTTTATTCAGGTTTTATTGCTTGGAATTAGTTGGGTTAATTGATTCATCATTCAGGGTTATTTGATTTGGGGTATTCAGTGGTTTTGATTGAAATTTCTCAAGATTATTGATTGTTCAAGACATTGATTTCACCTCAAGATTTTGAATTGACCTGATTGATTTGATTTTATTTGATTGACTTGATTTGATTCTTCAAGATAACTGATTTATCCTCAAGATTTGATTTGATTTATTGATTTGAATTTGATTCCTCAAGAAAATTGAATTGATTTTTGAAGATATTGATTGAATTCCTCAAGACTTAATTGATTTGATTTTGATTGACTTGATTTGACTTATTGATTGAAATTGATTATTCATAAGAATTTGACTTTGTCATCTTCACTCTTCAAGATTTATTCATATTGATTCACTTCAAGACTATTGATTGATTTCTCAAGTTCATCAAGATTCTCATTTGATTGTTTTGGTCAAGCCTTATTTTATTCAAAGTATCATCAAGTTTTTATTCATTCTTCTTTCATAATGCCAGTTCAGCATAGTCCCCCAGCCAAGCATACTAGATCCCAGAAGATTCCAGCTGTTCTCACTCCTACAGCAAGGGCTCCTCTTGACCGCACACCATCAGTTCATCAACTGAGTGCAAATTTGGACAGAGGACCACCAATGGAAGGAGCAGCACCCTCAAGAAGAGGTGGAATGAAATCTAGAAGATCAAGATCCTTTTCTGGACTTTTGGGTGGCTACCCTGGCATGTCTGAAGGTGCAAGAGTAAGATTAGGGGAAGTTGAAGATGAGGAGGGGGAAGAGTCTGTGGAAGAGGATGATTCTGGGGAGACTGAAGTGGCAGATGCCTTGGCAAATGCTCCAGAGGTGCCTCAGGGTTCTAATCTAGCCCTTTCTAGTCAACCTCCTGTCTCTCAAACTGAACCAAGTCTCCTCAAGTTGATGGAGCAAATGACTCAGTTCATGGGACAACTCACTCAAGCAGTTGCCTTCAGGGACAATTCCAAAGCCCCTGCTTTCAAGACTCCATCCATGAAGGCACCTGATTCTTTTGATGGTACTCAAGCTCATAAGTTGAGAGGATTTGTCCAATCCTGTCAACTAATTTTCCATAATGATCCAGCAAACTTCTTCTCTGACAGGAAGAAGGTTTTGTACTCAACTTCTTTTCTTACTGGGAGAGCTGGCAAGTGGATTGAACCTTACCTCTCAAATATTTCCAATGAAGACCCTTCCTACCTCCTCAATAATTGGCCATTATTTGAATCTCAATTATTCACTCTGCTTGGTGACCCCAACGAATTCAGGAAAGCTGAACAAGAGTTGGACAATTTGAGGATGAAGGAAAGTGGTCATGTTTCCTTGTACATAGCAGATTTCAGAAGCTTAATGTCAAGAATTGGATATTGGGGGGAAAGAGCTTACATTCATGTGTATAGAAGAGGCTTGGAATCAAGATTGTTGGACCAATTAGCTTCTCACCCTGGAACCTTTGACACTCTTCAAGAACTTATGGATGTCACTTTAGAATTAGACACAAGATATCATGAGAGGCAAAAGGAAAAGGGCAGTCATCAAGAGAGGAAGCCTCCAATCATTGGATCCAATTTCTCCAAGCCTCCTCAAAGTTCATCATCCAAGAAGCCTTATCACAATAAGAATAAGAAGGGGAAGAATTTTCAAATGTCCAAAGACAAGCCTCATGCTGCTCTCCTCAATAAGGACAACAAATTAATTGGTTCTGAAAAGGAGAGGAGGATTAAAGAAGGCTTGTGCAATTATTGTGGTGGTAAACACCCATTTGAAAAATGCTTCAAGAGGCCTGAAAATAGGCAAGGGTCATCAAAAGGCTTCCCTAGCAAGCAGGGAAAAGCCTGAGTGGGAATCATGATGTGTTCAATGGTTCTCACTTATTTCCTTCAAGAGCACAATTGTGCACTCTGAATACTAGTGTCAAGAAATCTTTAAAATTTCTTATTTTTTCTTCAATCTCTGATATTTTTTATAGTATTCTCATTGATTCTGGTGCTACAAACTCTTTTATTGCAAAGAATTTTGTTCTCAAGTACTCATTGACCATGTCAGAGCTCCCTGAAAAGATTCCTCTTTTCATTCTGGATTCTAATGAATCCACTTCCCTGTTCATCACCCATTATACCAAGTGGGTTGTTGATTTACCTTCCTTCCCAAGCTTTGAATGGGATTTCTTTATCATAGATTCACCCAAGGGAGAAGACCTAATATTGGGCTATGATTTTCTTTACCATTTTAATCCCACTATTGATTGGAAAAATGGATTGATCACCTATGATTCTAGTCATAAGGATTCTAGTGGTATTATTTCTTCTACTAGTAATGACTTATCCACTGCTGTCAACAGTGTTGCTCTGGTTGGTGAACTTAAGACACCTTCCCTTCCTCCTTCTGTCCATATCCCTTCCATTTTTCCCTCTCAGTCATTACTTCCATTAAGAGATGAAGTCTTCAAAGAGATAAAAGATGTTGGAGAAGATGTTGCTATATCTTCACTTCATCTCTTTCAAGGGGATATGGACCTTCCTCCTTTATCTTTTCATGCCTCCCTGGAGGAGCAGTGGGATGAGGAGGAAGAGCCAGAAGAGATTGAAACTGTGCTGAAGGTAGTCCCTCCTGTTTATCACAAATATTTGGATGTATTCTCCAAAGTGAAAGCAGAGAAACTTCCTCCACACCGTGCCTGTGATCATCATATCGAACTGGAGGGTCTTCTACCTCCAGTTGGTGTTATCTACTCTTTATCAAAGAATGAGTCAGAAACACTGCGGGCCTACATTTCAGAGAATGTAGAGAAAGGTTTCATCAGACCAAGCTCCTCCTCAACAGGAGCACCTGTCCTTTTTGTTAAGAAAAAGGATGGTGGTCTTCGTTTGTGTGTTGACTACCGCAAACTTAATGCTGTCACTAGGAAGAACAGGTATCCTGTTCCTCCAATGAATCAGCTTCTTACCGTCTTTAACAGTGCTACTATCTTCTCCAAGATAGATCTGCGTGGTGCTTATAATCTCCTGAGAATTAAAGAGGGGGATGAGCATTTAACTGCTTTTAGAACCAAATATGGCAGTTATGAGTATTTGGTTATGCCATTTGGCTTAACCAATGCTCCAGCTTCATTCCAAAATCTTGTGAATGATATATTTGCAGATTATTTGGATATTTTTGTTGTAGTGTACTTAGATGATATTATGGTCTTCTCTAGCTCTTTGGATGAACATGTTAAACATGTGGCCTCTGTTCTCCAAAGACTGAGAGACAATAATTTGTTTGCTAAAGCCTCCAAGTGTGTATTCCATGCCTCAAGTGTGGAATACTTGGGCTATGTTGTTTCAAGTGATGGCCTCAAGATGGATTCTTCAAAAGTTCAACAAATACTCAATTGGCCTCAGCCCAAGAACATCAAGGCCCTCCAATCTTTTCTTGGCTTTGCCAACTTTTATCGTCGTTTCATTAAAAATTATTCCAAAAAAATCTCTTCTCTCACTTCCCTTCTCAAAAAAGATTCTCCCTTCATCTTCAATGAGGAAGCTCTTAGCCAGTTTCAGATACTCAAAGAAGCTTTCACCACTGCTCCTATCCTCTCTCACTTTAATCCTTCTCTCCCAACTATTGTAGAGACTGATGCCTCTGATTATGCCTTGGGTGCTGTACTGAGTCAGGTGAATGACTCAGGAAAGCATCCCATTGCATTTGATAGTCGCAAGCTCTTACCAGCTGAACTCAACTATGAAATTCATGACAAGGAATTCCTTGGCATAGTTTGGGCTCTCAAGCGCTGGAGAGCCTTTCTCCTTTCTCTTTCTGATTCCTTTGAGGTCTTGACAGACCATTGTTCTCTCCAATATTTTATGTCCTCTAAAGTCCTTACTCGTCGTCAGGCCCGCTGGGCTGAATTTTTGTCTGAATTTCACTTTGTTATCACTTACCGCCCAGGCAGGCTGGCCACTTTACCAGATGCCTTGTCACGTCGGGACGACGTGTACCCAGAGAGGGGGGTGGATTTCATCAGCAAGAATCCTCAAAACTTTCATCAAGTTCTCAAGCAAAATGAAATTCAAGAGTCAAGATTCTTTTCCATAAAAGTTGAAATGTTTTCAGATTTAGTTGATCAGATCCAAAGACAAGTATGGCAAGACAAAGACTATAAGGAGATCCTCAAGAAATTAGCAAGAGGAGAATCAGTCCCAGACTATTCTCTTGAACCTCAAGCAAAATTATTATTGTTCAAAGATAGAGTAGTTATTCCAAGCAATCATGAAGTTCAATTGGACATTCTTCAAAAGCGTCATGACTCACCGTTGGCTGGCCATCCTGGCCAGGAGAAGACCCTCAAGCTCATCAAGAGGGATTTTTATTGGGCTGGCATGAATCAAATCCTCAAGGACTATGTGTCCTCATGTCAGCAATGTTCAAGAAACAAGAACCTCCACCATAAGAAGTTTGGATTACTCAAGCCTCTTCAAGTTCCATCTGGTCCTTGGAATTCTTTATCAATGGACTTTATCACTCAATTGCCCTTGTCAAGCAACTTTGATTCCATTTTAGTAGTTGTAGACAGATTTTCAAAAATGGCAATATTTATTCCAACTTATTCAACAATCACTGCTTTGGACTTAGCTCAAATATTCATTAGTCATGTCTTTTCCAAACATGGTCTTCCAATCAGTATTGTTAGTGATAGAGGTTCATTATTTGTTTCATCTTTTTGGACTCAATTGTGTCAGCAGCTCAAGATATCAAGAGATCTTTCAACTGCATTTCACCCTGAAACAGATGGACAGACAGAGAGGGTAAATCAGATTCTAGAACAGTATCTTCGGATGTATGTCAGTTACCATCAAGATGACTGGCACACCTGGCTTCCTCTGGCTGAATTTGCCTATAATAATGCAGAACATTCATCCACAAAGCAATCACCTTTTTTCACCATTTATGGAAGAAATCCCAGCTTTGACTCAATCCATGTTTCTCAAGATTCACCTGCTGGAAAGTTATCAACAAAACTCCAATCAGTACAGCAAGTTGTCAAAGAAGAATTAGAGTCAGCAATAAGAAGATTCAAGAAGTATGCAGATAGAAATAGAGCAATTCCACCTGATTTCCAACCTGGGGACAAAGTATGGCTAGCTTCCAAGAACATCAAGACAACAAGACCCACCAAGAAACTTTCAGAAAGATGGTGGGGACCCTTTGAAGTTCTCAAGAAGATTGGCAGCCATGCATATTGTGAGCCTGTGAGGTATGTTCAACATACCCATAAGGCCACAAATGATTTTATAAACAGTTAAATTTGTCTTAAACAGACTTTTTAATTGAATTTAAAATAAAAAATAATAAAAAATAAGTATAACTTTTTTTTGGATAAACAAAGTTATAATTATTATGTCATTTTTGGATTCTACACCAAAAATAACCTAGGGTACACCCATAGGGTGTTATACCCAAAACCACTTATTTTTTATGTTATTGGAAGATTTAAGAATCTCACAGTACCAATGTAACTTTTTTAACATTTTTTAAAATTGTTAAATTTAAGCTTAATTAAGCTTAAATTTAAAGTTACATAAGGTTTATGCAACTTTACCAAAATTTTAGTTAAAATTAAGGTGTGGTGTATATTTACTGAATTGGCTAAGGATTTGCCATACAGAATGTAAATCCTGCGTGAGCTCAATTTAAAAGGGTTTAAGGCCATAGTATGGCTTTAAATAAATAAAAGGGCAAAATCCACGCAAAAAGGTGGGACAAAGGAAAAAGACCAAATAGAGCTGGGGTACCCAACTTTTTGGATCTGCAATGATTCAATTAAGGTTGTCCACCTGTATTGGAGGATTTTCAACCTTATTTAAACTTTAAGATTAGACTTTGATCCAACCTTAAGGTTTAAACTGGTTTTATCCTAAATTGGACAGGAATTTCAAGCTGCCAAGAGGGTAAATCCCAATAAGCAGGCTTGGAATCAAGGTTTTAAGAACTGTCAAAGCTTAATCAAGCTTAAAAAGCTTAAATAAGCTTAAAACTTTAAGGTTTCAATCATCAAAACCTTATCAAAACTTAAGGTTTTGTGTGTATTGCTATTTTACGTGGAAAAATAGTAATAACTTCAAAAATTCATTAAAAATCCAAATCTTAATGGATTTGCTTGAAAATTTCACACAGCTTATAATTTAATATTATCAATATATAAATTAAATTTTAAGTATCTTTTATTAATAAGTTTCCTGGGTAATTAGCCTGGAAAATTACCTTTTTAATTAAGCTTAAAGAAAATTATGATTTCTTTAAAAATTAATTAAAAATTCAGTTTAAGAGATTTCTGCTTGAAACTCTGATTGTATGTTGTTCATGTGATGAACTTTAATATAAATAAACTTATTTTATATTAAAACTTAAAATAATTAAACTAAATGAGGATTAAAGTTACTTGGAGTTAAGAATAACACTGGTAACTTTAAATTGGAAGTAAAAATAAGTTGCCTTAAGTTAAGAACTTAATTTTTAAGCATGGTTTTTCAGTTTTGACCTGAGCACGCCCTCTACATCCATTATGAATCATGAGAGCTGCTCTGTAGACATAAAAAGAGTCTTTTCATCACTGTTTTTGTCCATAATTCATAATCAATCCAATCATATTAGACATTTAAACAGGTAAAGTTTTATTAAATATAAAATCTTATTATTAAAAGTAATTCTTAAGTTATTTTTATTCTTTAAATTAAAGAATTGAAGTCATAGAATTCAGATTATTGTTGTAATCATCTATAATAGCTTTTATTATATAAAATTATCATCTTAAATATCTTTTAAAATCCACAAATTCCTCTCAAAAACTCTTTAATCATAAATTTTAGTATAAAAAGTTGTTTTATCTTTGATTTTATTGATTTTTGGCGTGTTTTTAACTTATAATCATTATTTAATATAATAACTGTTGTTTTATAACTTGTTGTATTAAATAAATATTATAAGTAAGTTTTCTTTAAGGTTCTATATTTTTTTTATCTATTATTAGTTTTTTTATATAGAATTTTATTCTATAAAGAATTATTTCTGCACAGTGTGTGATTAATTCTTTTTATAAATAATATTTATATTATTTATAAGTGGTTAATATTCTTATTTTCCACGTGTAATTGTCTCATTAAGAGCTTTACACTTCTTATTGTTATAACTGTCAGTGACTATAACAATAATAGAATAATTATAATTTATTATAATTATTATTTTTTTTTTATTATTATATTATTATAATAATAATTAAATTTATTTTTTTATAATTATTTTTAATAATTATATTTAAATTTGTGGTTATAATATTTCATTATATTATATTTTTCTACTGAGGACAGTCATAGTACTCTTGATATTGTTACTATTATCAAGAGTTTAATAGACAAACCTTACATTTGGGGGCCTGGCCGTGATTTTAAACCAATTTTTGGGACATAAATCATATTCTAGACCTTATTTTACTATTTTTTGACGTAAAATTGCCATATTTGTCTTAATATTGGCTTTTTTGGGACTTATCCCTTATAAATAATCTTTATAATATTGATAAAGTTATTTTTTCTTAAAAATATTGTTTGAAACAATATACTATTGAGTGACTTGGAATAAATTTCTTTTGTCTAACCAGTGGCTTTTTCACATCACAGACTTGAAATTTATTCTTTGAGTTATTCTAGTATAAAGTGAATAATAAATATAATTTTGATTAATAACTTATTGATTGCATAATTATTATTTCTTTAAAGAATAAATCAAATAAAAAATCTTTCAAAAAAATAAAAATCTTTACTAAAAATATTTTTCTTTTAACTTAGACATTTTTCTTTATTTTTGACGTAATTTGCCATAAAATTACATAAAAACAACTTTGTTTAATAAGTTGAGTTTATAAGTTATTTTCATTGTTTGATAAAATAACTTATATTTTTAATTTCTCTAGTGTCTTCCATCAGAGAAAATTCTTCAGACTCTGAAGCCTCAGAGTCAAGTATTGAAATTCAAACCAGCCCAGCACCAAGGGGTTTAATAACCAAAGAGCCCTTTAAAGGTCCTGCAGGTGAATTCAATCCACTTTTACTCTAATTTTTATTAAAATTGACGTGAAATGACTCCTACTAGAAGTGGAAGCAACTACTCCATCCAATCAAATGGATCTGGACCAGGACATTCCAGCCATAAATCCAAAAGGCAAGAATGTCCTCCCAGAGGAGAGGCACAAATGGAGGATGCCAGAACTTCCACCAGTTCCCAAAGGTTAGCCAGCACCTTTGAACCTCTTATTGAGAGTCCAGAAGCTGACATAACTGCTATTGCTGTTAGACCTGAACCATTTCCAACAGGCAACTGTGGAAATTTATCAATCCCAATGGAAAAACTGGTTCCTGGCGTCAAAACAACAAGAGTGGGAACTCCTTCCAAGTCTTTGGATAGGCACCATGAACTCTTACCTTCAAGTGAAGAAGTTCATGGGGCCAGAAAAGACAGAAGATCTTCTATTGGGTTGGACACCAATGTCTGTCAAAGGACAAGTCCAACAGATAAAAGCTTGGTTGAAAAACCAAAGCATGTTATCAGAAGACCAGAAGAAGAAGTTGGCCCAGGGCAAGGACAACAGCCAAGTGGAAGCTCCTCAAGCATCCACCAGCAAAAATCCGCCTCAACAAGTGCCAAACAAGCCCAAGCAAGCCCCAAAGACCAACCAGAAGGGCAAGCAAAAGGCAAAGGGAAAGGCAAAGCCCAAGTGGAACAAGCCCTACCCTCAGAATTACAGAATTCCAAAGAAGGAAAAGACAGCCATGGACAATGTGTTCAATATGGCAAGAACTTTGATGGAATTCAAAAACAAGGAGGAGGAAAGATTGAACCAATCCTTTCCAAAGAAATAGACCCTGTAAAGCTTGTAACTTACTTTGAATCTTGTAATAAAGAAATTATGGCAAAATTTAAAGCATTTGATCATGTCCAACAAAAGCTGGGCAATGAGATAGTACAAGTTAAAGACCAACAAAAGACCATTATTGGCCTTGAAAATGTTAATAAGGCAAATATTTTGTCTTTGACGCAAATTTGTGAAAGACTTGAGCATAAAGTTACCTTACTCAATCAACCAGATGAGAATTCAATTTCTTTTATAACTGGACAGTTAAGAGAATTGAAAATACAAGTTCAAAACTTGGAAAATTCAACTGGCCACAATGCAGCTCTTTTTCAAGAACAATTGGAAAAAAGTGATAAAGCAAGACTTGAATTGAAAGAAGATATTCAATCAAGTATTAATAATATATCACTAAAACATGAATTGCCAAGGCAATCCACACCATTTCTTGACAGAAATGATCTTAACTTGAATAATGATTTACATCATACAATTTCAAGTAATGATGTGGAAACTGCTTGCAATTTCAAAGACATTCCAAGATTAGAGGAATGGCCAACCTTCAGTGGTGAAGGAGAATATAATCATATGGAATTTATGAAAACAATTGATATGTTCAAAGAAGACTTTAACATACCAGATGAATACATAAGTGCCAGATTACACTCATTATTTACCAAATCAGCTAAGAAATGGTATTATAAAGTGAGACAAGACCATGGAAAACATTCCTGGCCTTGGTGGAAAGAACAAGTTATTTCCAAATGGGAAAATGATTCCTGGAGATTTAGAATGGAAAATTCTTTTGAGGAAGCCATTTTTAATATTGAGAGGGACAGGCCTATGACTTGGTTTCTTAAACAGAAGGACAGATTAACTGCCCTTCATCCTGATATGTCTGAACCAATGGTACATAAAAGGATATTAAGAAAGTGTGGTGGTGACCTTGAGCATGCTATAAGAAGCAGATGTATTGAGCCCTGCTCTACAGAAGATTATATCAATGCTATGGAGGATATCACTACTAGAACAAAAATTGGAAGAAATTGGTATAAACCCCCAATAGACAACAAGACTAGTGGGAAACCAATTTCAAAACCAAATACACCACATGACAGACCTCCTTTGAAATGTCATAAATGTGGAAGCACATCTCATTTAGCAAACACTTGTCCAAAAAAGACAAGAGTCAATGAGATAAGTGTTGAAAAAGTGGAAGACACAAAGAAAACTGAGGTAACTTTACATGAAAGTGATTCTGAACCTTCAGAAGAAGAAGAAACATCAGAAGAACTTAGTATAGAGAATATTAATGTTTCTTTTGAGGTCACTGAGGTACATACTCACTTACCACAGTACAGTGATGAATGTATGGATCTCATACATGTGCAAGATGCCAGGATGCAAAAAACCAAACCTGCCAGAGGTAAAGGTTATACAGCTGGGTCATCTTGTATCACTAATATTGTGATAAATAACACAGAAGCCAAGATACATCTTGACTCAGGTGCTTTTTGCACTTGTGTTGGAAAAGATTATCTTGACAAGATTTATACCAATTGGCAAGACAAGTTGATGCCAATTGAAGGTATAAGATTCAGCAGTGCTAGCCAAAACATGCACCCTTTGGGTATATTTGAAGCAGCAATAATATTTCCTCATCCTGCAGGAAGTACAAGATTGAAAGCTGAATTTGTTGTTATGAATAATTGTACTTCACAACACTTTATACTTGGAAATGATTATCTCAATATCTATGGTATTGATATCAATAATCATAAAGACAGATATTTCACTATAGGGGAAAATAAAAGGCAAAAATTTGCTTTTTCTCCAGAAAGAAGAGAAATCACTGTCATTAAACAAGTGAAAAATGTTAACAAGGACAAATTTGTGTCAGATCAGCTAAGTGAAGCACAAATCAGTCCTGAATTAACACCTGAAATGAAGGAAGATCTTATTGAAATTTTATTTCAATATAGAGAAGCCTTTGCTTCTGATAATGAACCACTTGGGGCTATAAAAGGCCATGAGGTGGACATTATGCTTAATGTGGAAAGGCCTTATCCGCCACTATTAAGAAGACCAGCTTACCCAGCTAGCCCTAGGGCTAGAGAAGCATTAGAAAATCATATTAATGAACTAATGGAACTGGGAGTTCTTAGAAAAGTTGGACACAATGAGGAAGTTGAAGTCACAACTCCAGTAATCATTACTTGGCATAATGATAAGTCAAGGATGGTTGGTGATTTTAGAGCACTGAATACCTATACTATTCCAGACAGGTACCCAATCCCTAGAATCCATGAGACTTTGACTCAATTATCCAAAGCAAAGTTTATTACTTCCATGGATGCTCTTAAAGGCTTCCATCAGAATGTTTTAACACCTCATGCAAGGAAATTATTGAGAATAATAGCTCATTGTGGTATTTATGAATATTTGAGGATGCCTTTTGGTATTAA